>VZTG01004282.1:531298-887640 GCA_013397845.1 Melanocharis versteri
GGGGGAGCTGCCCACAGCGAGCACGGAGCCCGCTGCCCGGGCAGGAGGGGAAGGGACTCGGCGGGCCGTGAGGGGGCACGCAGGAAGGCCGGGCTGCTCTGTGGGAAGGAAGAGCAAATAAACCCTCCCGGGCTTTAGGGAATCGTTGTGGCAGCTGCCGCGGGTCCCATGAAGCTGGGGGTCGGTGCGCAGCCTGTGCAGCTGCGTATTCAGCGGTACCATGACAGCGGTGTGTTCAGTGTTTAGCACATGCACCGATTCCTCCTCCCGTTGTGATGGTCGAGCTGTAGTGCTGCGGTGCCGAGGACGCCCCGTGCCTTTTTGTCCGATAACGCTTAAAGAATGCTGGACTTGATCCAAAATTCCGACATTGATTTACATACTAGTTAAAACAGTTCCAGGAGTTTGCTTTCACAGTGTTATACAGCCACTTCGCCACCGCTATCTGATTTAGTTAGCATTAATTATCCGAAGTTTAACTTTCCATTTCTGAAAGTCTCCATAGCTCTTTCTTGCTTTTTCACATTCTTTTGCACCTTTGCCCTACAAAAGCAGTTCTTGTTACCTTTTTAAGCTTTCCTATTTTGTGGTTGCTCACGTCTTCTTTCCCAAATACTTCATGAGTTGGCTTCTCTGTAATACATAAATGCAAGTTGTTCGCTGTTCTGTCCACCAAAGAGAATTTGTTTGCGTGTTTGTTTTAAGAAAACTCCTTGATTATTTCTGTTCGAATGCTGCTCAGAAAGTAATGGGATAATTTTTATTGTGTCCAAGTGAAAGAACTTAGGGAGAGATCTGGTGAAGTTTGGGCAACTTCCCTTGTTATACCTGAATATGTTCTGTGTAAATAGATGTATCAGAAGTTTCAGTGCTGTCCTTCTCTCACCTGAAAATAAAAGTAGCTCAATTGCCAATTCTTCATATGCACTTGTAACACATCTGTCCTTTTATAATTGCACAGGCAGTGGAACCAAGTACTAATATTTGTGAAATGGGCCTCAACGATAGGTATGAAAATTACCTTCTTTAGCTACTAGCTTAAATGCTTAAATGGCTATGCAAGAAACATGGTTTTAGAGTATTAGTTGTTGAAACACCGCAGGGTTTTTTAATAAATATTCAGTATCTTCAGAGTTTTTGAAAACAGTAACCTGTAGCTAACCTAACAGAAATCATCTTTAATGTTTAAACAGCATTTTGTATAATTTTTTCTGTTATATGTCGGTATATGGATCATAGGAAACCATTTTAGTTTTGTGATGTTTTCCTCTGAGTCTTTTTCTGATACAAATGTGAGAATTGTTTTATAAGCGTTATGGTATTTAAACAATGTATGAAGGAGAGTAAAGGAGTTTATCAAGATGATTTAAACTCACTCTGTGGTTATGTTAACTAAAAAGTTCTGTTTGAGAACTCAGAGATCTATTTTCATTTTTTTGTTTAATTTTAAGCCATTTAGTTCTCACTGAGAAGTGTCTGTCAGTGCTGGCCTTATACTTCTATCGAATTGTGGCTGCTGTCATGAGACTTTGTGGAAGCTTGAAAGTCACTGCTTAAAAAAACCAAAGCAACAAAAGTTGATACCTTGTTATTTCTTTGTGACTGTGTATCAAGGGGGAACAGTGCTGTTCAGAAATAGTGAAGCACTTCTGTTGTGAGGGGCACAACACAGGTTTGATTGTCTCCTAGTAAGTCCAGAAGGTACACAGCACAACTATAAGCATCAGCTGTTATGTAGAAGTGGGGTTTTCTAGGGTTAGGATATATTTCTTGAATTCTAAAAAGGAAAAAAAAGGCTTAAACATACTTCTGCATAAGGACTCTGAGTTAAAAATTCGAAGAGTAGCTTGGAAATGCTTTTGGGTGAAGCATGCTTTTTTCATTATTGAAGAAATGCATAAACTTTATAAAAAGAAACTAGAATTTTAAAATTGCTTTGTTTCCAGGAATGTTTTTGTGGCTTGGTTTCTTACTGTGCTTCATCCTTTCGAACAGGAGGTCGCAGCATAGGGAAGATCCTTATTGCAAACCGAGGAGAAATCGCCTGCAGGGTGATGCGAACAGCCAAGAAAATGGGGGTGAAGTCTGTGGCAGTTTATAGTGAAGCAGACAGGAATTCCATGCACGTCGCAATGGTGAAGTATTGTCATTACATTTGTGACTGATGTTCATTCATGACAGGATTTTTCATTGATAAGTTCCGTGTGAAAGCCGATTTGGGTGCCGATGCAAAGTTGATTTTCACTTCTGTAGAGGTACTGCCAAGTTTTCCTTGAATGTCTCAACACCTGACAGCTGTACAGGAAGTGCATTCCAGTTTGTCTCTCTGACTCTGGACAGCCAAGGGTTTGAGAACGGATTGTGATTTTGGGGAAAAATTCGGAATTTGTTTCACGCAGTTGAGCCTCTCCGTGAGGAAAGGCATTGATTTTAAACTGCAGTCTGATAAGTGATATAATTAGCTCAGAAACTCAGTTAAATTTGCTAGTAAACAGTCTCTGTTGTATGTGTTTTTTGTCAAACAGGCAGATGAAGCATATTGCATTGGTCCACCACCCTCACAGCAGAGTTACTTGGCCATGGAGAAAATACTGCAGGTGGCCAAGGTCTCAGCAGCACAGGTAAGGAGATCAGGGCCTTACATTTTCTGTTACTTCCATGTCTTTAGTTCTATATTTTGGTGATCTTGCTTTTCTTTAATGCTCGATGAAGTTTCTGAGTTTTTTAAGCTAAACTGCTACAAAAAAAATAGGCCGGTATCATTACTCTATTTTAGGCTATTCATCCAGGTTATGGTTTCCTCTCGGAAAACACGGAGTTTGCAGAGCTGTGCAAGCAACAGGGAATCATCTTCATAGGTCCACCTTCATCTGCCATCAGAGATATGGGTATTAAAAGGTATCTATTTCTGATTTGTTACTTTGTTACGCAGTTTACAGGTTGGCAAAGCTGATTTTCTTAACAAATGACCAGTTGCTCTGTAATTGTTGTATTCTGTCAAGTTTCATTGTATTTTTACAGTTTTCTTCAAAGGAATAAACTCCAGGTTTATAGATTCCTACAGAGATATAAAAGGTCAAGATTGTTCAGTTACTGGAATTTTAGTAATCTAATAAGTAATGATTCTCCTTTTCCAAAATTGAGGCATTGCAATGATAGGTAAGGGTTCAGCAGTCAGATTGGATGGGTCAAAAGAGCAGTGGAAAAGAAACACCAGATCATCAGGGTTATTGTGGCTCATGTAAAATGATAAGTTTAGTTCATCACAGAGGATCTTATTCTTAGATCAAAGAAACACTTCTCAGGTCTGAAGTATAAATCAAGAATATGGAAATGAAGTTATTGCTGACACAGGAAGTGTATAATAGTAGTTAGAGAGAATTAATTTTTTTATCATCTCATAATGTGAGAGTAAATTGCCTAGGTAATTTAACAAGCTTTGCATGCATTTTGAAAATTAGAATTGTTATGCTTGAGTGTTTTATGTGTGGTATGGATGTAGCCTGTGTAATGAAAAGTTTTGCCTTTGGACAGCTTTAAATATTATAGGATACAGTGCTGTAATTTGAAAATGTTAGGTTTTGGCATCTATAATGTGGAAAGAACAGTCAAACCAAAGTGTAATCCTGCTAGGAGAAACAAAAATCTCTGTTTGAAGCATGTGCTGAATTACAGTCCCATCCTGTGTAACCCACCTGTGCAAGTAGTCCTGTTGAGGCCTACTGTGGAACTATTTCCATGGAGAGAATTAACATTGGGAACATTAGACAGGTTTGGAGCTTAAAGTAAGAAAAAAATATTATTATCATTCTAAATATAAAACTGTTCTGTCAAAGCACTTCCAAAGCTATAATGTCTGCTGCTGGCGTTCCTGTTGTTGAAGGTTATCATGGGGAAGATCAGTCTGATGAGTGTCTAAAGGACCATGCCAGGAGAATTGGATACCCAGTAATGATTAAAGCTGTCCGTGGGGGTGGAGGAAAGGTAAGCAACTCATCTGCTCATCACATGCTGTAAAGTTACCATGTCTCAATATGTTGTTAATAATAAAGTTACCATGTCTCAATTTTCTAAAAGAAAACAAAAACTGGAAAAGTACTTTTTGTTAAAATTTATTATTAATGGCTGATCTAGCACTACGAATTCTCGTTTCCCTTTGATGTGCAGAAGATAAATATCTGGAATAAACTGGAAGAGTTTTGTTTATTTCAGTGGATCTCCAGTAATTCACATAAGCAGAAAAGTTGTGCTATGGATTTGTGCAAAGTTAGATGACTTTAAATTGTTGCTCTGTGATAGCTTCTGTGACTTCTTTTGCTAACAGTTTTAAGTGTTGCATAAGAAATGATTAGACTTTCCGTTTTGTGTCTCGATACTGTGAACTCCCAGTCTAAATCTGATTTTGCTCTGAAATAAATGTCTATAAAAATTACATATAGAGAATTTTAGTAACTTCCAAAACAGCTATATTTATTCTGTAATAAATAAGTTTTTCTCTGCCAACCTTGGAAAATTTCTGTTATATTTGAGCACAAAATTGAATTTTGTGCTCACACGTATCAATGGAATGATAATATCTATTTTCTACACTTCTTATGGCACTTTCAATGAGACTTAGTAGGATTATATTACTGGAAGCTGATACACAATTTTATGAAAGGAAGAAAAAATGTTGTTTTTAAGCTCATTTCTCATTCTGTGTGTGCAACAAGGTTTTTCATTGTGTGCTATATTTTTAGACATTTAGAGAAGCTTTTTTCCTGTATTTTAGGGCATGAGGATTGCTCATTCAGAAAAGGAGTTTCTGGACCAACTGGAATCAGCAAGGAGAGAAGCAAAGAAGTCTTTCAATGATGATGCAATGCTGATTGAGAAATTTGTAGATAATCCAAGGTAAGAAATAGATGTTTCAGTATAAACACTGTAATGTTTATTCTGTTAAATAAACATAACTAGCTTAGTAGTAGGATAAAAATTGCTTTTTTGTTTGATTTTCACTACGAAAGTTATTAATTTGGTCAAAATTGTTTATAATTTATTGAATTTCTTTTAGTGGCTTTGTTTTGAATGATAGGAATTAAAATGCTACTGCTTGGGAGATGTGGCAGTGAGTGAGCTTTCTAAAATTGATTTACATCTAGGAAAAAAATCACTGTATAATATTTGGACTATAGACCTGAGTCAAGGTGTGATGGTGTTTCTGCTGCCCTCAGGTGTCCTAAACCAGTTATTTAATCTTCCTCTATTTTGATATTTCAGACAGAAGTGAGAATCTTTAGCTCATGCCTGGCCCGTGAAACTGAACCAATTTATTTTTTATAAAGAACTTCTCACAGGGGTCTGTTTGATGCCCTTGTACTTTACATCTGTTTTTTCTTAAAGCATCACTATAAGAAAAACATCTATTCTAAAGAAATTGAGGGTCTGCTTATGCTGTCAGGTGGGCATGAGAAAAAACTCATTGCTGAGGAATTTCTTTGCCAGCATCAGGGGATTGTCAGAATGGTGATGTATTTTTATTAGTTCAATGCATAGAATAAGATTCTGCCACCTGATAGTTGTCCTTTGAAATGGTGTTTTGAAGTAAACGATGTTATTCCTGAGCCAGGGCTGCTGCTGTCTCTTGTGAATTGCTACACAGTCAATTATGAGGGAAATTATCATTATCAAATTAATAGTGAAGTGGTTTTACTTTTATTATAATAACTAAGACAGGGGTAGGAGCCTTCAGATGTGTCTTGCTTACCCTACAACCTATGAGATTTCACTGCAGTAGTTGGTATTAGGAATCCTCTTTCATTTAGAAGATTGAGTAAGTCTAAAACAGTTAAAATCCTGCATAATAGCAGCCTCACTTCTACATTTTTGGCATTTATTTGAAGGCAGACACTTAAACCTGTAAGAAATTCCACTGCAATGTACAAGTTCGAAGTCTGTTTGGGGCATTGAAATACATTAAAACATCTTTTTTTATGGAACAGGCATGTTGAAGTCCAGGTATTTGGTGACCAGCATGGCAATGCAGTGTATTTGTTTGAAAGAGACTGCAGCGTGCAAAGGAGGCATCAGAAGATCATTGAAGAGGCACCAGGAGTGAGCAGAAAGTTGTTAATATTTTTTATGAACTGACATGTTTTTAAAGTAATTGCTATCCCCCATTGAATTTATGTAGTGGGTAATAATTTATTTGTAATTCTCAGACCTGTTTTAGTTTTGCTGCAGAAGATGTTCTAATTAAAAAAACCCAATGTTCTTTAGGAAAATGATTCTCAAGGAATTATTGTGTAGATTTCAAGTATAACATGGATCAGGGTTTCACTACAGTTGTTAAATACTGTTAAATATTCATGCATACCAGGCTTAATATCACCAAACTTAAAAATCGTTTGTAATCTTTTTATTATTATTATTTACAGCCAGGAATTAGTCCAGAGGTTCGAAGGAGACTTGGAGAAGCTGCTGTCAAAGCAGCTAAAGCAGTGAATTACGTGGGAGCAGGTAAGTCTGGGGAGGTGCAGCATTTAACTTAATGAGACCTCAAGTCTCAAGCAAATGTTTTAGAGTATGACACACATCCCCCAATTTTTTTGAGGTTTAAGCAAGTAATCATGTAGTTAATTCTAATGTAATTACAGATTTAAATTAGCATACCTGAGCTCAAGACCAGTGGCAACTGAAGGATAGAAAGAAAAAATTTCAGAGCAGATAATGTGACCAACTCAACTGCTGTTGGAAAGTGAGCATTATGAATTAGTAAGTTTGAGCTGAGCGAGGGGAAAATAATTTCTCTTTTAGCATAGAAAGGATAACACTTTATATGCAAACAGTAAAGTCTTTAGAAGAAAAACACAACTCACTGTAAAGTCCACACCATTTCCCAGATGAAAAATAACCTCCTAAAATTATTTGTTTTTCTCACTGCTTTCTTTGGATATTCATTTAAAAAAAACCTACACACCCTGTAGCTATTCAGAATACTTTCAAATAGTCTTGATGTACTTTTTAAAGTGCTAATGAAATGCAGCTCTTACTGTTGAGAATGGCTATTAAACAACACAGGTTATGTAAATGCACAAGGAAACAACCCTTCTGTTTTCAGACCTCAATTTTGTGGCCCTTTTAGATAATTTATATAGAATTTATTGAAATTCAATGTGTCTGATTTTTAAAATAATAGTCTTGGTATAGTTGAATTAAGTGTCTTAGGTGTCTTTTCCATAAATGGACACCTAAGATGCTCTTTGGTGAAGTGTCCTTTGTTAAATACTTCAGGAACAGTCGAATTTATTATGGACTCCCAACATAATTTTTACTTCATGGAGATGAACACCAGGCTGCAAGTAGAGCACCCAGTTACAGAGATGATCACTGGAACAGACTTGGTGGAGTGGCAGCTTAGGGTGAGTGTTAATTGATTTTACACATGGAGTTCCCCCTGAGTGCTCTGTGACACTGCCTGTGAGAGGCCGGATGGGTTTCCAGATCCTCATCTCCTGCTCAGCTGACAGAGTAGAGTTTCCTTTGCTCCACAGGAACATCTCACATTGCTGTATTGGATTAGAGCATTGTGGAGGTGCTCTGAGTTTCAACCAGTCTTCTCCCAGCTGTGTATAGAGAGAAAACATTTTCAAGGTGTATTGAGAGACATTACAGAGAATGTGGGAAGTGGGAAAGAGCAGGGTCCTGATCTTTCCCTTGCTATGCTGAAGGGTTTCTAAAACTGTAATTGAAATGTATCTCTGGCCCAAAAATCATTCTTGCATCAGGCTGTAGGAGGAAAAAATCTTCACAAAAACGTATGTTTGGTGTTATACCAGTATAGCCACATTATGAAATAAATGTACAGTGGGGTGGACTGGAGCATGGTATTTCCTCACACACCCAATTTGCAGAGATTACTCACACATTTGAATGATCACAGGAAGTTTTGGGTATTAGGGAACTTGAAATTAAACCCAATTCTGTTTGGATAAATCCAGAAGTGAGGACAGCAGCTTAAGTAGTGTGAGATTAAGGGTGGGGAAGCATTTAGTGTAATCAGAAAGAAAATTAAAATGGCAAATGCTGATGCAAAAAGAAGGAACATTTGTCTTCTTTATCTGAGTGTGGAAATTGAGGATTGAATCCTGAGTTAGAACAGGGATCAAACAACACTGGAAGAAAGAGAGAGAAATGGTGGGAAGGTTCAGTGGTCTTGGCACTTTTTTTCTCCTTGTGCTTTTTAAAATGTGCTTCCTAGTTATTTATGTTTAGAAGAAAGGTAGTTAATATTTCATATATCAGCACTCCAGAATATTGATCCTGCATTAAAGAAAAAAAACTGTTGTTTTCAGGTTGCAGCAGGAGAGAAGATTCCTCTAATGCAGGAAGAGATCCTGCTCCAGGGCCATGCATTTGAAGCTAGAATATATGCTGAAGACCCTAATAATAACTTTATGCCAGGAGCTGGGCCGTTGTTGCACTTATCCACCCCACCAGCAGATTGTTTCACCAGGATAGAGACCGGAGTCAGGCAAGGTAAAACTGAAGGCAGTGATGGAAGAAGAAATAATTAACATCAAGAACTTTTCTTTGTAAGCATTTCCCTCTTTGGCCTAAGTAAGTGTGTTTAAAAGAGTGTTGTTATAAAGGCAAATCTGTACAGAATTATTCTTCCTTGTGATTTTCCATATACTTTTGGTCAATCACTGAATACTTTTTTTACCTCTTCTTTACCTGTACCCAAATGAATGTCCACTGGCTCACGGTGGTGATATTCTCCACACTGTTTAGGAATCCTGCATTCTGACTGCAATAAAGAAAATTGAATTTGAATAATGTTACCTCTACAAAAATTTATAAAAAATCTGTGCTGAAGTTGTCGTTGAAATTGAAATGCCAGGTCACATCATCATGTCCTTAAACAACTTTAATCTTGAGAGAAATGTGGCCGTGGATTGTGCCCGACTTGGATGCCATGTGGTGCTCACTACTTTGCATTACCAACTTTCATAAATACTTGGTTTCATGTTACAGCCTTTTTATTTTATTGCCACATTTCAGGTGATGAGGTTTCTGTGCACTATGACCCCATGATTGCAAAGCTGGTTGTTTGGGCTGAGGACCGGCAGGCCGCTCTCCGAAAGCTGCGCTACTGTTTGCACCAGTATAATGTGAGTGAGAAACCCAGTGTGATGTCACAGCTTGAGCATCAAAATGTGCATAAAATACTGCAGTGAAACAGGAGTGGTTTCCAAGAGGGAGCTTGCATTGCCACTGCCATTTCAAATTCATTAGTTGTTTGCAGAAGTTGTATTTTTTGCAAACTGTTTTCATGGGTGGAGTGAATGGAAATAAGTGTGAAGCCCAGTTTTACACGTAGATTTTTAAGTTTGTGATGTCTTCAGTTGGATGGTGCACCTGGGACTTTGTAGAAGAGTAAGGCTAAACAACATTTTCAATTGTAGTGTGAGCTTTCTCAGACTTAAAGGGTTTCTTAGGTGGAATTTGTGTCAGACAATGTTTGCTTGTAATTTTTAGTTTATAAAAAGAACTAAGTTTTTAGACCATATACGTGGTAAAGAAATATGCTGTCAGTTCTTTTTAAGAAACATTCAGTTTCTCCCCTATGAAAACTACAGGTGTTATAACTGTTTTCAAAAGTGGAATTCAGAAGGTTTGGCTTGAGGTGAGACTGAATATAACTTGTGCAGAATTAATTTACACTTTTAAATCAACAACATGAACGTGACTGAGGTAGTGAAAATGTTGGGCCCCTTGCTTTAGCTAAAAATGAAATTTACTGCAAGGGAAAGGTAAAAGAATTCTTTTGATTTTTCCAGAATTTTTGTAGCAGTTCTGTCAGTAAATGTTGACAGCATAATGTAGTTACCAGTTTGACTGATTTCTCTAAAATAATGATGTTGTTTCATGAGGTATTTTACAGTACAGGAAATGGATAGTATTTAGTAAACTTACAGAATTCCCTGTTTCTACTTTTTATTATTAAAAGATCAAATATGGGATACTGAAACTATTGTAACTCGTTTTTAATAAGAAGCACTTGTCAAGCTAGGAGTGTTCTTTTAAATACTCAGAGCATGATTTTCCAAAAGAGTAGGGTTATTTCTGAAATTACCTCCTGTTATTGTTGCTGGGAAACTTTGCTCAACTTCACAGTGGACAAAGGCAGCATTTAGAAAGCAGAGTGCTTTTCAGAAAGCAGCTCTTGGGTTTTTGGGATTTGTTTTGTTTTTTTGTCTTTTTACAGCCAATGGTTTAATTGATAGTAAAACAGACCAGTTGAATGAATTACCTTTTATTGATAAACTTTGTGAGCAGAAAGCTGTGTATTCATAACTCAGTTTGGCAATATACTTCTGTTTCTTTACAGATTGTAGGATTAAGCACTAATATTGATTTCTTACTGAGCCTGTCAGGACACCCACAGTTTGAGGCTGGAAATGTGCACACTAATTTCATTCCTCAACACCATGATGAACTATTTCCAACCAAAAAGGCAACTCCACATGAAGTTATGTGTCAGGCAGCTCTAGGGCTCATACTGAAAGAGAAGATGCTAACAGATGCTTTTAGAGATCAGTCGGATGGTAAGGATCATTGATTGGTTTTGTTCTATTTTGTGAGCTCATGTGCAAATATTTAATTTGCATGTTCTTTCTTTGCCCTACTTTGTTTGCTTGCTCAGGGTTCTGGCATCTCCCAGGTATTTACACACAGGGCAGACTGTGACTTTTGTTAAGGGACAGATGTGGAATGTGTCACCACTGTAATGTCCAGAGTACTTCCCAAAGCACTTCAGATAGTGCCTATCTGAAAGACCTTGGGATTCATGATCAGTGACACTGTGAGCTCTTTGCTCTTGATAAGCACAGTGACCTGCTGCCTCTGTTATTCCTACAGTTTGTCCAAGGTCTTCAGACAGAATGGACTCTGCTTGGAGTGGGAGAGGCAGTGGGGTTTAATGGAACCTTCACCTAAGGGTTAATCAGGACCTGCCATTGCGTAGTTGAATTCCCATGCGCTCTGGTCCTGTTCGAGGATGTGCTCAGGGAAAACAGCCATTGCCCTTCTCAATGTCATGTTTTCTGTAGGTCACACAGCATCAATTTGGTGTTGGAGATTGAGGGATTGTCACTTTCTGTGACTACAGTGTTTCCCCAATCTATTCCATGCAATATAAATGCATAAATATGATGGTAGTAACAGTAGGACAGTGATTTTAAGGCCTAAGTTCTAAGTGTTGTTTTGCCAAAGTAGAATGAAAATAATGCATCTGTGTATTTTGTGTTTTAGATAAATTCTCACCATTTGCATCCAGCACTGGTAGAAGAATAAATATATGTTACACTAGAAAACTGTCTCTGCTGGATGGGGAAAACAGTAAGTTAATAAAAAAGGGTGTGTGGAGGGAAAGGAGGTACTTAATGGATAATGCTTGAAAATTCAGGCTAAGAAACAGCAAATAGAAGCCATACGAGTTTTATGCAGTGTGAGCTGAGAATTCACAGAATTGCATGTTTAATCCACACTGTTAGATCCTGAGGACATGTAAAGCAAATTCAATTGACTGCTAATTAACGTTCATCATTTAAATGAGGTTGAGATTTTAAAAAGAGCAGAGTGCCACTGACTTTCTTTTAAAGTTCATTTTGGTGCGAAAGTGCTCAGTACTTTTCCCCCTCACAAACTTGTTTTCTGTCCAGATAATACAGATTTCAGAGCATGATTTCAGGTGTTTATCTTTGAAAGAAAAATTGTCTGGCATTCAGTATGAAATTTGCAGTGTGTAGTGAGCTAATCTGAAAATACTTACTCTTTTCTTAGTATTGGTAGGTCTCATTTTTATAAAGAAAAACTTGATATTGTTTATATGTCATCATTCTCTAGAGACTTTAATTAACTCTACTCACACATGAATTAATTTGTTTTGTTGAACAGTTGTGGATGTAGCTGTAAGCTACAATCAAGATGGGTCATACAAAATGCAGGTACAAGTACAATTTTTTCAGATATTTCATTAGATAAAAGAATACATTTCTTGTAGATTTCTCTTAGTATTAATTGCTACTAAAGTTGCTTGGTGATTACAAGTACAGGATTCTGTTTTTAGTTTGCTTGCATCCATTGCTATATACTGTTACTTTGACCTGAAATTACCTGTGCTAGGTGCTGGGTTGGCATGGGAGAGCTATTAAAATGCTTCTGAGAATAAGACTAAGAAAAATGTAAGTATTGTCAGTATTTAAAAGTCTTATTCTTTATTTTCCTTGTTAAATTTGTCTTTCTAAAACATGTTGAGTTAGATTTAAATGTGCATTTAAAAAGACCTTTTTTCCACAGGACTCCTGCTCTATTCTGTGCATGAGAATGGATCTCCTGTGGGATAAAGAAAAGCTTTCTAGAGCATTATCTGCAAGATAACATTTTATTTTGAAGATGGAAATTGGAGAGTGATTACCAAATGAGCTGAGGAATCTTCTGGTTAGATAATTGAATGATACCCCATAGAATTGGCTTCTTTCTCGATGCTATAGAGCTCCTATAGTGAACAGCTCAAGATGCCTTAGTTGTAGATAATTTTGTGTGTGCACATGTGAGAGTCTCCAGTTGTGGCTTCAGGGGGTTGTGTCTGGCTGGGTGTTGAATATCCCTTGCATCACCTGCAGCTGAATGTCTTTTTCTCTCAGATTTGGCACCCAGAATGGATGCATACTCATGAATACAGTCTCTCTGTAGTCTTGCTTCTTGTTTTAATACTCAGAAAAGGGGAATTAAGAGAAGAAGTATTTATGAACTGCTTAGACTGTATAGAGATGGGTGTACTAGAAAAATAGGGATAAAATTACTGTGCTTTCAGGAGTATAACTACTTCATGGTAACTCAAACCTTTACTTCTACTGATACAAAGATTGAGATAACCCATATCTCTCCTGTAATACCTGGGTTATTTTGAGTATATTGATTATCTGTGCAATACCTGAGAGCTTTTACACTTGAGCCTTGTCTCAGAAGTCACATCAGCAACAATGAAAAGAGGCTAGAAGGGATGTAGGGGCCATTTGTGGAGGGAAATGTAAGTGGGGAGAATGTAGACTCCTAGGGAAGAAGGAAGAATGGGGGCTGACATGGAAGTGGAGAGCAGCTGGAGATAAGAGATATAAAGACATAATTGGGGGCTAGTTATGAGAAGGATGATGCCTCTGGAGTGTTACAGAACCTGTCCTGAGGAAAATCAACCAGAGCAGGTGGCTGGGCCTAGAACTGGCAGGCACTCAGTGCTCTAACCAGTGATTTTCTGCTCAGGGATCAGTGTCAGATCAACAGGATCCTTTCCTGTTGAAATGCATGTTTTCAGTGGAAGAATAATTTGCAGCTATGTAAATGAAGACTTGAGTTTTATTTCTACTTGTACCATCCCGAAAGACCAGCAAGTCTCTGATTCTGTGCTCAGTGATGTCAGACTTAGAAGTAAACATATCAGTGAAGTGTAATGTATTTACCTTTGTATTCTTAAACAGTCTTTGTGTGCCATGGTTGTGGTCCAGGTGCAGTTTCCACTGAAGAAAAGGGTGGGAAGGGATGAAGGGTACTCATAAATAAATGACCTTTCTGTTTGGTCTTTCTTTTGCAGTTTTGGTGTCCCATTGACACTGTTTCCATTACTGCTCTGTTCCTTTGTAGGTTTACTGAATATGTTGTTGTTCTTGTCTTGCAAGCTTCCAAGACAGAGGAAGTCACCTCTCTTTTGGAAAACATTGTGGAATATGATGTCAGCTGAATACTATGGATTCTTCAGTTTGAAGAAAGTCAAGATGCTAGGACAAATTAAAAATACTGGATTTTAATGGCATCACTAAACTGAATATTCTGGGGGGTTTTTTTGTTTGTTTTTCTTGAGAAATAGTATCTCTTTGTTTAAGATAAAAATTGTCTTGAGTGAATATATTAGATAATTTGCTGAGCTGTTTGTATTGGATACAGAGCAGTCTCTTAACTGAAAAAATCAAGGATACATAAGATTTAAAAATATTTTTTTTAATTCCAGAGTTGTCTATACAGAATCACAGGTTATGAGGATACAAATACTACCTTTTGATTTATTGCTCATAAAGGGTTAACCTTTGTCCTTATAAAAGCGTTTCACTTTCAGATTCAAGATAAAACATTCCTGATTTCCGGAGAGATCTTGAAAGAAGGTGATTCACTTTTCTTGAGGTCTTCAGTAAATGGAACAGTGTCTAAGTCCAAGTTGGTCATTTTGGACAACACCATTTATCTCTTCTTCCCGGTAAAGTTCCTTTCTTTATTATCACAAATCTAAAATTTTGGCATTTTATCCATGTAAGTGAACAATATAAATTGCAATAGAATGTGAAAGAGAACCATAATTTCAGTTTTTTTACTTTGACCTATCAAGTTTTTGATACTTGTTGGATTTATAGTTCTAATTAGAAATTCATTGCTGATGGTGAGTGAGAAAATGAATTACTTTTAGAAAGTTAAAATACAGTTGGTGAATCAGGTTCGGAAATGATGGTTTAGGAGGGGGGAATACAAAATATTAAAGTTGTCAGGTATTTAAGTTTGTCGCAGAACAGTAGCAAGTACCTCAAACTGACAACTATTTGAAAGTGCTTGTAACTGGTGTTTTAATTTCAGTTACAATTTTTAGATTATATGACAAGAAATAAATCAATATTGGTCTGAGGAAGGATACCTTCAGCTAGTATTAAAAACTGCAATTATGAGTTACCATGGCATTATTTGCATTGCATACATGCAAATGCAAGTAACATTTGAAAGAAGAGGTACCCTAACTTGCATTATTAGGTTGGTAATTTTTTTATTTACAGTTAAAACATTGCAAGGCCTTAAAGCCACTCCATAATAATGTAATCTAAATAAATAAATAATCATTTATTAGTTTCAGTAATTAACCTCTACCTCTGAGCCCCTTAAGACTTTCAGCAGAATGCAGCAAAAACTTTGCTGCTCCAGTGATGAGGACAAAATAACTCATGCTGGAATGGGAAAGCTCAGTTGACCTGTGCTATCAGAGTGGAGTCTGGGGTGAGTGATCGAGAAGAAATCACAGGACTTTATGGCATGGGAAGGATGTGAGGGAGAATGAGTCTTTGAGAAACTCTGGGAAGCAACTCTGAGAGGACCTAAGGGATTTTGAAAAACAGTGAGAATTTTTGACTAAATTTAGCCCTGAATTGATTTTATTGTAAATTGTGAAGCACTCACTGGCAATGCTTGGCAATGAAAATGCCAACGTGTCTCCTGCTTGTGGCAGCAACCTGCCTGCCCCCTGTGCAAACAGCCTTTCTGCATTTTCCAAAACCTTCTGTGCTGTTGATGCATGAACAGGGAAGGTGCAAATACGGGGTTTGTACAAAGATCCATGTGGAGCTGCTTTGTCAGAGGGGTTGTTCCTTCCTTGCTGGTCCTTCCAGCAGCAGGTGTGACTTTCTAGGCCTCAGACATTGGCAGAGCAGTGACCATGACAGTCCTGCTGCAGCCCTGACGCCAGGGTCTGCCACCCTCAGAGCTCACTGCTTTGCCTGAGGCTGGATCTGTTCTTTCCCTCTGTCAGCCCATCTACTGGTGCTGTTATTTCATGGTGTTAACTCACCTGTCCTGGATTTTCTTTCTGTAGGAAGGCAGTGCTCAGATTGGCCTCCCTGTGCCCAAGTACTTGTCTGCAGTGAGCTCAGGGGCAGAGCAAAGTGGAGCTGTAGCGCCCATGACAGGCACAGTGGAAAAGGTAATTATGAGAACATGAATGAATGAATGAATGAATTCTCCAAGATATATCTCCAAGTTCACTCTTCCAGAAATGGTGCTTCTGTACTGCCAGGAAAGAACTGTGGCCGGAAATGTCAGTGCTGTGTGACTTCTGATTGGGAAAAGCCCTGTTTACTCTGAGATTTCAGCAGCCACCCAGGACTTTTTAAGGCTTCCATTCTTTCTCTAGAGCTCTGGAAGATCTGAACTAATGCTACTGCTTAACTAATTTTTTCTTTATCTTAATTACTTCCCAAGTCAAAGGTCCCTGAAGTGTTACAGGCTGTTTGATTCATATCATCTAACAAAAGAGTGAGATGCTAGATGCACTTAACAAAAAAAGAAATATTCAGAAAAGCCTCTTTTGTTAAGCTGTGAGTTTATTTCTTTTCTTTAGCTTAGCAAGTCTTCTGCATTCTCTGTACAGTAACAAAGTTTCAACAGAAAGATTTTCAGGAGAGTTCAGTGTTTGAAGGATTCTAATAAAAAGGCACTGAAAAGGCATGAAGGGTGGAGTACATGGAACGTGGATCTCTGGCATACTGAATGAACACTCCAAATCAGAGTAATTGTTGGAAAATGAGGTGGCTTCTGCCATCTTCTTTCTTGGTGTTGTTTTAAGGACTTTAGGGAACTGGCTCCAGGAGGAGGTTCTGCACTGTTCTCAAAATAGAATTGCTGTAGCCCAGAAAGGGTAGAATACACATCATCTCTTCTAGTGTTTCTTCTTTGACAGGTAAATGGCTTCCTGGTCATCCTGTCAGCTGGTGCTGACCCTCTTCCTGTAGGCTCTGCCTTCCCTTGAAGAGATGTGTCTAGAACTGTTCGCTATCTAGAGAACTCAGATACCCAGATCAGTAAAAATAAAGATAATATGATGCTGTTTTGCAAAACCACACTCCTTCTGTGCATTGTGTTAGTCAAGACCAAACTGATGATTTTGAATGGTACAGACATAAATTCTTTTTTTTTCCCCGATTTTCCCCTGAATTGCAGGTGTTTGTGAAGGCAGGGGATAAAGTTCAGATTGGAGACCCTCTAATGGTTATGATAGCTATGAAAATGGAGGTAAGTGACATACAAAGGTTTTAATTACTGAGAAAATAAAAATCTGGTCAAAATTTAATATTTTTTGGTTGCATTATTGAAGTATAGTGTAGAGTACAGCTTACAGATGTCAGTGTCACTTCATCTGCTATAAAATCAGTGTTGTGCCTGACTAGATTTCAGAGGATTATGTTTGCTGATATTTTACTAACAAATGATGATTATATAATCCATGGTATTCTGCAGCTGTTTTAACGTGCATTTGGGTGGTGTTGTCAGGCCTTCTGTCCCCTCCTCTCCTTTGACTTTTCTAGCACAAAACTGTCTTGGTGTATCTCTTGCTCCTGGTTGTGATCCAGGCACATGGATGTCTGCAGTTACTTCAGGCAGAGATGTAGCTAATGGGGACTTTGTAAATATGCACAGGATTCTTCTTGTGTATAATCTTTTTAATATTATTATTATTTACATAAAGTTTTATGAAGAGCACACTAAAGATTCTGTGTAATTATCCACACAGCATTCAGAGGACTGGCACTTTGGCCATTTTACCTTGTCACAGTGCTTAACTGTGGCTCAGATTGCTTGAAATACAGTTTTTGTAGCCTGAACTGGTTTGGTTTGATTATTAGCTTAAAATAAACCTCAGTTTGTAGCAGCAGAACTAACACTGTCGAGAAAATCTGCCTTTCCCTTATCGTGTTCTTTTTTTAATTACACTCAAATTCCATGAAATAAAACAACTGTGTGCACTAAAAAAAACCTACACCCAAAATTCTTTGCAGTTGGATGCTAAACGTGTTTGTGCCTCTCCAGCTGCTATGCAGACTGACATTATCTGAGTTATTTGTTTAAGTGCTGTAGACACATAAAATGTAAAATTTAAAAAGCAAATTATTATTTAAATGAGTCCTTGGATGTGAGGATTTAATATCTGATCTTAAATGTTTTGATATGAGATTAACCCTATGTACAAAACTACCAAGAAGCAAAGCTACAATGTAAAACTAACCTGGTCCAATGACAAGCAGACCAGTTTGGGGGTTGGTGTGTAAGCATGCTGTTCCTTTACTCTCAGTAGCTGTATTTGTGTTTCATCTGCATTTTGCCAAATATCTGCCCACTAAAGACCCCTTCTGGCCAGAAAACAGAAATATCTTTAGTAAATCTGCCGATTTCTCTTATGGGAACAAATCTGCTCTCTGATTAACATTTTGGATTAAAACTGTATTATTTCTGTTTGGTATTTATTACAACAACAGAAAGTATTAGGTAAAATAACAGTCAGCTGTTCATACTGATGATCATTCATATGATGATGATAATTCATATAAATGCCTTCTATAGCATTTTTCTCCCCAGTATGCTTATCAAATAGTCATGAGAAAATAAAACTTGAAAATGGACCAGGGTAATGTTTAAAAGAAGGTTTAAAATAAAAACATATCAGAGGAAGGAATTAAATGTGTTTAGTTCTAATTGGACCAAGGAGTAGTATTACCATTTGCTGCAGAGAGAGAGAGGATGAAAACCCCTGAGTTGTCTGCTGTTCACTCTGGCTATGTTTCTGTGCAGCACACCATAAGGGCTCCCAAGGCAGGAGTGATAAAAAAGGTCAATTTCCAAGAAGGTGCCCAGGCCAACAGACATGCACCTCTCGTTGAATTCATGGATGAAGAGGCAGAGTCAAAATAAAATCCAAGGAAGGTGCATTTTATTTTTTCTACTTTGCTGATCTTCTCCCGGAAGAAGATTTCTTCATATTTTCAGTGAACTGTTTTGTATGACTGGGGGATTGGTTTCCTGCATAGTTTGACTGTAAATTATGCTGACTTCACTGAAATTTGGGTATCACAATACTGTAATTGTATTTATAACTTGTGGACCTATGTGATTGTTGTCCAGTGGTTGTTTGCCTGTGGAAAGGCATTAGACTGGAAGAAGAAGTGAAACTCAGCAAGGATCAGAGGTCAATAAGGACTGTAAGGTACAGACAGGTTGGGTTCTTCTGCCTACTTATTCACAGCTGCCTTTTTTCCCTTAAATATGAGAGGATTGATTTGAAGGAAATCTGAAAGACAGTTGTTTTATTTTCTGGCAAAATTCCTGTTTGTGGCTTATGTTTTTGCCTTAATAGGGAATTTAGGATTGTTCCTTAGCCCAGAATCCCTCTCAAACATTTCTGGTGCATCTCTTTTTCCTGTTTACCTCAATGAGTCGTGAAAATTTGCATTTCAAAAATTATTTTAATATACCTCAAAATATCTGGTACAAAGCATTTTACAAATACATTTGCTACACTAATCAAAGTTGGAATGTAACTGCTTTCCAAAAATACCATTTGAACTTTAAACATGAAGTAGTAACATAGAAAGATAAGCTTATTTAATACTTAGTGTGCCAAAATACAATACTGACTTCAAAATCTTCATTGCTGTTACCATACTGTTCATGTTCTAGTGTATTTCTTATTGGCTGGAATGAAGTACACTGAAGTCTTTATAACAACATGAACTGTTACTAAGAATAATAGATTTTTTTGTATCTGCAGGGTTTCAGAAGGGAGAATTGGTAGATTTTTGGATATGCAAAGAAAAATAATTCTCATACTAAGCATACTGGTCATTTCCCATAAATTTAACTTATTTTAAAAGCACCTTGGAGAAACAAGAAAAGAGAAAGAAAATATGTTACAATTGTTGCAAACTTTGAAAGTCTTTTCATCTTTCAGTTAATGTGAAGTTCTATTATCATGTGAAGTTTTGATATGCTAATTCTGTTCAATAATCTGGTTTATACTGCAGAAAGGAACAAATCAGATGCTGCAGTGATCCCAAACCTGTAGTTAAATCTGTGCAAATGGACTGTTACCTGAAATCTCATTTCTGAATCGATATACAGTATCATGGGGAATTCTCTGATCTGCTTTTATAATTGTGCAGCCTTGTCTGCAATGCAGAAAAAAAGTGGTACAAAAGCAATGGCTCTGGATGATCAGTGTATTAAAAGCATATTTTAGTACTTTTCAATTTTCCTTCCAATCCTATGATCACCTAACAAATAATTAAACTCCAGTGATCATCTTGTAGAATATTGCCACAGTGATTTTTATTTACTGCCAAATAAACACTAAGTGTAACTTTGGATGTTTGTTTTGCTTTTTCTCCATTTTGTTCTTTCCTTGGTTGCTTCTGTTCGTGCATTAGATTAGAGGGTTTAAGCAGCTGTTTCTGTATCATCTGATGATGATGATCACAATCTGCAGATCACATTTGGGAGGCAGTAATCCAGACACTCGTGATGGGTCTCACTGCAGGTAAGGTTAGGCACTTGTTTTATCCAGAACTGAATCTCCATATAGAAACATGAGCTCAGCCCTGAAGAGGCTCAGCAGCTTGGCATTTATTTTTTTCTCTCTCTGTGACACGGCTCTTTCTAGACTGACTTTGCTGCACTGAATCCGTACCAAAACATTAAAACTCCCAGCAGGAGGTTCTCTGCCCGCTCAGTCTGCACAGCTTGGCTGCACACAGCCAGTGCAGCAAAACACATTCCCTGGGAGCTGACAAAATGTCCTCCCTCAGGAGCCAAGGGAGACAAATAATCTCACCAGTGTTCATTTTCCCTCACTTCTCAAAAATTAGCTGTTAGGTTTTTATCTCTATAGGTTTCTATTGAGATTGATTTTTCAGATAGTGATGGTTTTCTTTATTTAAGAAAAATCTCTTGCAGAAGTCACTGTCAGATTGCACACTTGAAATGCTTTACTGCAATGTGATTTAATTGAACTTGGAGATAAAAGAATTATTAAAGGTAGGTTGTTCCTATACCAGTATCTTAATTAACAAAATATTAATGAATCTTCAGTTTATTACAAACAAATTCTTGTGTTATGAATGTAAATTGGCAAGAGCCCTAGCATAGTAACATAGCTGTTACTGTTGTTGTCTCTAAAACACCTAGTCGTAGACTAAGAAAGAAATTGTAATTTTTTAAAATGCAGTATTTTAGCATTTGGGCTAAAAGGATAATCTCTGCTACTAATTTATTATCGATGTACCTTTTCAAATAGTGCTGTAGTTCTGAAACAACAGTCACAGATGTTACAGGAACAATGAATCTGAACTGATTCTAGTTGTAATGATTTTCTCTTGCTGCCAGAGGAGAGAGGGGGCTGTGTCATGGGATATTTAATTCAGCCACAGCTGATGGTCTGCGAGAAGGAACGAGGATGTTGTTGTTCCAGACTTGGGCTTCTCTGAGGCAGGGTCAGGGAGTGACACTCTGTGAGCACTGGTGAGCTTGGATCAGGTATGGATCATCCTGCTCAGCAGTGTGAATGGTGCCAGACCTCAAGGAGAGCCCTGTGTAAACTTCAGTTGTCCCCCCGTGGGGATTTCCATCTCTCCTGCACTCTCCAGCTGCTGCCAGTTCCTGTGGCTTATAGCCAGGGAAGCTCTGTGGTGTGGAGCCTCAGTCCGTGTTGGACCAGCGACTGGGACACAGGGAGTGGGAAGCAGGAGAGCAGCACTGTGTTCTTATTTCAGCCACTGACTCACTGTGACTTCAGGCAAGTCACTTGGTAGATATTTGCCTGTTTCCTCCTATTTAATGAGGTTGATGGCAGTCAAAACACTGCAAAATTTTTGGACACAGTGATTTATAAATAATTTTTTATGCTTGTTGGTAAAGTTGTAATTTCAGATGTAGACTAATTCTACTTGTAAAGGGGTTTTTTTTAACCTTTTATACATCAAATATCAATACCATAGAGTTACAAAGTCTCCAGTGCATATGGTATCCTTTGTTGTAATGATTGTTCCAGCTAGTTACCAGAAATTCCTAGCTTCAAGTCTTCATGCTGATTAAAAAATGAACACTGAAGTGGTTTCTGGCAGGACCTTTAAAATTTAGTCAGTGGTAGGGCAAAAATACTTAATCTGGGCACACAACTCTTCTAATAAAGTAACTTGTTGATATGTCCTTTGAAATAGGTACTAGTGCACTATCACAGGTATATTCATTTCTGTTGATAATCCTTTTCAAGCAGATCAGGAATTGTCTCTGTTGTTTGTAAAAAGCTCAGCAGTGCTGAGTAGAATGTGTTTACTGAAAACAATCAATGGTAGTTGATTAAATTCTGAACTCCCAGCTTTTACACAAAGTATTTTCTCAACAGATACTTCAACTTCTGGTACAGTTATGTTCCAAATATAGATTTTTACACACAAATGCCTTGCAGGTAAATATCACTTAGTACCTCTATAATACTGGGGCATATCCTTCTGCATAAGAATTCCATTTGGACAATAATATACACCACTGAATGCTGTGTTAAAAAATCAATATTGCAGAAATTGATAATTGAAACCTTGGTATTTATTTTTATGTGATCCGACTGAATTTCTTGGAAGAGAGCCTGGATTCTAAAAGCAATTTTGAGACATTTGATGTTATCTTAAAACCTGTTGATTATACAGTGAGTTAATGTTAAAACAAACATGGATGCTCTGGTTGAATACACCATATTTTTTATTATAGCATTAATTAGTAGAACACATCTGGAGTCCTGCTGGGTTTTAAAATCATAATAGTAGCTGGATTTTATCTTTAATCTGTGTCCTGGTTTCAGCTGGGAGTTCACTTTCCTCCTAGTAGCTGGTCCAGGGCTGCGTTTTGGAGCCAGTGAGAGAATAATGTTGGTAACAAACGGATGTTTTAGTTGTTGCTGAGTACTGCTTACTCTAAGTCAGGGGTTTGCCAGTTTCCCAAGCTCTGCCAGCAGGCAGGTGTACAAGGAGCTGGGAGGGAGCAGGGCTGGGACAGCTGACCCGAACTGGCCAAAGGGACATTCCATACCACAGAACACTGTGCCAAGCAGAGACCTGGGGGAAGCTGGCCAGGAGCCACGGATTGCTGCTTGGGGACATTCTGGGCATCAGTCAGGGTAGGCTGAGCAACTGTAGTGTGCATCACCTGTCTCTGCTGGGTTTTATTTCTCACTCTTTTTGTTGGCTTTTCATTAGTTGTAGTATTATTTATTATATTTTATTTCAATTATTAAATTGTTCTTATTTCAACCCATGGGTTTTGCCCTTTTTTTCCCATCCTCCTCCCCATCCCAGCAGGAAGTGAGGGTGGTAAAGGTACCTAATTGCTGGATGGAGTTAAACTGTGACAGACCGTTTTGGGGTGTGCCTAATGTGGGGCACAAAGGGTGGAGATAACAACAGATCTGACCAGAGTGTGTAAAACAGATTTGTTATAAACATTCATTATATTAATTTAATAGTCACTGGTCACAGTGGTGTTTGTTCTCAGAGTTGTTGTGCTTGTTCTTAGGTTTGTGTCATGTGATGACTTCCTTGGTGTCCAAGTTGCCTCTGTGCTGTTTATCACCTCTGGGGGTTGGGCTAAGGTTGATTCTGTTGTACTTTATTACACTGGCTTATCATATGATAGAATTGCTGGTTGTGAAACAAAGAAAAAACAAGCACAAATGGGGGTTCTTCCAGGAAAACTGCTGCTCCAGTCTCCAGTGGGCAGTTCCCCACACAGAGATGAAGAGCTAATCTTACTCCTGATCCTATGGGAAAAAATTCGAATCCATTTTTACAAGAAGCAGCGAATCCTGAGACCAGTTCTGCAGGGGCCCTGCCTCGAGCCAGGTGGAGGAGAGGGACAATCAGGTTTGTGGGACTGTGTGGATCAGATGGCCTGGCACAACAGACCCACAGGAGTGTAAGGCCCTAGCAGATACCTGTGCACAGTGTGTCCTAATGCCATCAAGCTATAAAGGGGCAGATCCCGTTTCCCTTTGTTTCCCATCCCACTGGATGTGAGCAGCTGCGTGGTACTTAGCTGCCAGCTGGGGTTAAACCGTGACAGGCTGTTCTCCTTTAAACGGTTCTGGTGCCACAGCAAAGCTTCAAAGAGTGTCTGGTGAAAAAGGCTGCTGCTGAGAGTGGCATCCCTCTCTGGCCTCTCTGAAAAGGAAGGTGACATCTTCTCCTGGGCTGTCTGGTTCTGCTCACTCGACAGTGTGCTGGCACACACAGGAACACTCAGCAACCAATAATGGGTGAGATCTGCCACCAGAGACCCCCACGCCTGTTCAGTGTACTGGGCTAAGCATCCCAGAAACATCAGACACAGCTGCTGCTCTACAGAGTTGTAAAATGAGGTAAAATATGAGAATAAACCCATTTAAACCCAGCACTGGTACATACAGATGTGGTTAAAGCTAATTTTCCTGCCTACCTTCAAGGCAAAAGGCTCTACCTCCAATATAAGTAACTTCAATTACTGTTTTGTATACTATACAAAATATGTGCTTTGAATGGGGATGGCTGATTTTTATTACGTTGAACGATTACAGATGGCACATACAGAAAATCATGGGGATAGGGAAATAATTGTGTCTCAGTCTTCTAGATTCTTGAAATCACCTGTAATTCTTTGTAGTGAGAATGGAAAGCTGCTTGCAGTCCAAAGGTGTAGGTTTTAATCATGAAGCTGGGATGGCACTGTGTGGATTACCGTTTGAGGAAGTTCAAATAATTCTGGTTACAAACATTGTACCTTGTATTACAGAAGTCCTGAACTAAAAAATGTCCATATAAAAATCAACTAGCTATGTTAATTCTTACTGCCCTCTCATTTCTTAGCTCATATTACTTAAAATGCCTTGCTTTTAGTATATGTGTATCAGTATTCCTCATTAGTTAAAAAAAAAAATACAGAAGCCTAGCAGTCTGTTGCCTTTTAGGTGTCCTGGAAAGTCTCAGTTTATTCAGGCTTGCCAGGGTATGGTGGAGTACATGAGAAATTTTCAGATTTTCTTAGGCTCTCTGACCTGATTTTGCTTTGTCACATAAAGCTGTCCTGCTCCCTCCCAGAGATGCTGTCACATGGAAAACTGCTCCTAACAGTGCCTTGGACTGGGTGTAGTAACTTGTTAACCTCTTGTGTAATGCAGGAAGGATGAAAAACTTAATAGAAGGTGAACACCCTTCCCTGCAACCTATCAACAACGATCCTCTGATATTGGTGCTGTGTCACTGCAGGTTTAATTGCTCAGACACCTGCAGGAGGACTCACACTGTTTACTTCCTCTATGCTTCTTTCAGTGCAGAAAAAACCCATAATGGGCTGATAGAGACATTCCAACTGTATCAGCTGAACAGCACAATAGAAGCAGACCATTGGGTCTGTACCTCTGGATGCTTACAGAGTGGCATTAAATGTCCTTGTGCAGGATCGTTCATGGGACTTTGTTCTCTCAAGCATGGGGTCAGTTTGCAGGCAAAGGGCCATAGCTGTAATCACTTGATGGCTGTTCCATCAGCATATGACGATTTGGTGGTTTCATTTTCTAGAGCACAAAGTATCTGCCGAAAAGATGTGGAGGTTAGAAAAACACGTTCAAGGCCAGCTGCCCCAGGTTATTGTTATCCTTCATAAAGCTTTGGGCCTCTTCCTCAGAAAGTGCTCTAAGTGGAAGTTCTCAGCAAGGAGATTACACTAAATGGATTCTGCTTTGACTGAACATGAGACTTATTTGTCTGCTCAAGAAGAGAGCTCAGGTCAGTGTAAACCAGCTCAGTGTTATATTCAGTTATGCATTTGACACAGTTGGATTAAAAGAAAAAAAAATCACTGCCTACTTCCCCTAGGGTTCACATGAGAAGATAAAACGTCATTGGCTCACACAACAAAACAAGGCAAGTGTGTCAGCCTTAAAATAAACTAAACAAGTCATCATGTTACCCTGGTCACGATGATTGTGCTGCGTGCACATTGCACAATGAAATTTTCTTCTCATCTATGTCGCTGAGTGCACGTGTCACGTTCACAGGCAGCAGAGCCGAGTATCCCTGCTCTGCCCTGGGGCTCCATCCTGCAGGGAGCTGTGCAAAAGGGAACATTTAACAAGCCCAATTCAGGTAACGTACCCTCAATACGTACAAATACACTTTTTGGTAGCCTCATGCTGCCTCTTGCCTTAGAAATCATCTTATTTTGCTCAGAAATGGTGAGATTCAGACAGCACACACATCATGCAAGTGCCCATCTCCATCTGTAGGCAGGCTCAGGCATGTGGATATGGGTGGAATGGGGGCTGTCTGGCTGTGTCCTGAGGTGTGTGCCTGCCTATTGCAGTGGGCTGTGTTTGGAGAAGTTACTCAGTCTAATCAGACCATGGTGGCCAAGAGCTCTGGCTAAGCTTAACTTCAGATTCACGTAATTCAGCCATGTCCCCATGGAAGCACTCTGGAAACCAATACAGAAGACCACACTACAGCTCCCACTAAAATCAGTAACCCTAGACTTACAGTCTAAATGGCAGCAGGGAGCCACTCCTTTTCTCAGGTACAGTTTCACCTTAGGAGTAATCTTAAATTGGAAAAAACCCACAAGAAGTAGCATGTATGCTGTGAATAGCAGCAAGATACGTTTCACACTTTTTAATATATTTCATTATCATATCACTGGATTATCTTGTTATCTGCCCTGCTCAGAAGCAGTTAAGTATGATTTTCCATACCTTATACAACAGGAATTCATAATGTAGAGCAATTTAGTAAGTTAGGGAGATCAAATCACAAGCCAGTCAATAAACTAAACACAAATACAGTGGGTCCCCATACACTGAAAAAACCCACTAAGAGACCCTGCATGACAAGAAACCTGCAAGCTCCGCAGGTATCAGAGAAACACAAGCCACTTAAAAAATCCTCCTTCTCTCCTGAGGAATCTCCTGCCTGCACAGCTCATCTCTCAGATTATTGTTACATGTCGCAATAATTCTCCAGGTCTAAACTGTGTCTTCAGGTGGCAGGAGGGCTGTCACAGCATGTTACAGTGATGGCAATTAGCTAACTCAATCAAAGAGATTTCCAGGTTTGGCTTTGCCTCCCCTGCCATAGTTACATGGACAGGGCTGGTGTGCAGTGTTCATGGCTGTTCACTGGCCACTTTGCATCCATCCCCAATTTGAAAATTATGCTTTGTCGTAGGATTCAAGGTATCCAGGCAACTACTGTCTCCAGGGTTTGCTGAATTCAGCTACATTCTCATATACTTGATATCAAGCTCTTAATTTTACTGTTCTGTACACCAGCAAAATTGGACACTTCCCAGGACAGGCCTGATTTTCCTCACCAAATACAACTTAACTCCTCACACTCCCATGTAAGCTTTGCTCTGATTTTCCGCAAAGTAAGCAAGAAACAATTCAGACCCTTTTCTATAAAAACACATACATAAACTGTGAACATCCATGATGAGGAATGGCTTTTTGAAGTCTTAATTTCTCTGTGGTATGTGCAATCATACCAGTCATGTAATATAAATACAGAAGCTTACTTTAATACCTCCAAGCTCAGCAGGAGATGAGAGAACAAGATCAGATCTCAAACCTTTGTCCTTCACAACAGCAGTTTGCCACCACTGTGAGTTTTATCAGCAAATATTCTGCTTCTCCAAACTCCCTCGGCTGCCAAAAGCCTGCAGTAGGTAGAGTAAGCTTTGCTGGGAAAAAACAACTATCTGGGATAGTGGTACAAACCGTGATTTAACCATTGCAGCCCCTTTTGCTAGTACAGCTATGCTACTGCAGGAAGAGTTACATCAGCCTACAGCTCCCCAAAGGGGATCACAGCCTGCAGGGAAATCAGAGAAATCTTACAAGTGTGGAGGTGCTCCTGTACGAAGATGTCTGTAAAGCTGCTGCCCCGAGACTTCACCTTCCCCAGGTCTCTGTGGCTGCTCAGCAAACGATTTTGCCTCTTCTGCGAATCCCTCCAGGAAAGCCCGGGGGTTTTCCCATCTCGCCCTTTCCATGTTCAGGCCCCCGAGAACGGCAGCCACACGACCCCGAGAGCCCGGCGGGGCCGGGCTGGCGCTCACACCGGGCACTCGAAAAACGTTTGACCTTTTGATATTGCCGAAACAGGAACACACAGGGGGTTTTCCCGACAGAACAGCGGGTCCCGGGGTGAGGAGCCGCTGGGACCCCGCACCCCCGGCGCATCCCCTCCGAGCCCCGAGCCCACCCCGTAACAGCCTCCAGGAGGCTGGCGGGGACTCTTCCCTCCCTCCCGTTCCCTGCTCGGACCGAGCTCCCCCCGGTGCTCGCCCCGGCCCCAGCGCCGAGCGAGGGCCGCCCGNNNNGGGGCTCGCTGGCACCTGGGTGAGGGCTCGGGCACCTCTGCGGGACAGCGGCGGTGTTGCGGGCAGCTCCGTGCGGTCCGTGCCCTGCGCCTGCCCTGTGCCTGCAGCAGCACTGAGAGGGAGTGCAAGGGGCTGCCAGGGACCGGGGGCTGCTCGGAGCTTTTTCTCAGGGTTTCAGGCGATTCAGGGCCCATTAAGTGCTGTCAGTTCTCAGGGAAACTTGGGGGTGTTGGTGCTTCTTGAGCTGGGATTATGTTGGAGAATTTCTGGATAATTGTTCTAGGGTTTTGGTTGGTTCTATTCATAGAAGTGTTGTAAAGGAGGGCCTTGCAAAGGTCCTGCTAGTAAAGGTCTTGTAAATGTTTATCTTGATTTTTCTCTGTACTACTGTTGTTATAGCTGAGGATTTGCTGTGGACTCCCAAATCGACGGACTTTCTCCCTTGCTCCTTGTAGGGGGAAACTGCAGTGTTCAGAACAACATTTTCTGGTTTTGTTTGCCTAAACAAAAGAGGAATATATTCCTTCAGTTTGATTAAGGGGGTCTTTATCGGTTTCTTGCACAGTGTTTTGTGCACCAGAGGGAACAGTTTATAGTAGTACTTCCAGGCTTTCTGCATATTCAAATGTTGTAAGAGCTTTAGCTACTACACCTGTACAGTTTAAAGCAGTACTTTTCTGTAGCAGTGATGTAGTCTCAGGAAGGGTGTAGGAGGGAGTCTTAAGATCTACTGGTGTATGCTTATTGGTATAAAGATATCTTATACTTGCTGGTAATACTATTCTGACAAGCAGTGTTAAAAACATATTAAAAAAAATTACAACGTCACCTTTAATTGATGGAGTTACGTTGGCATAAAAATTTGGTTAGCCAGCATTTAAATTAGTGGTGTGCAGACCTCTAATAAACTTGTCACTATGTAACTAGTATAATTTTTAATTGAATAGTTTGATGTAGATCTTCATTTGTGTTTTTTTTATGAGAGCTTAAGACTGAAGTTTGAGTAAAGTTCAGGCTGTAAAGGTGTCTTATTGTAATTCTGCAGGTCTGGGACTGTCTCAAATAGTGCTTGCACAGTAATGTTACACAATTTTTATGAAGACTTTTTTTCCATAAAAATCACCTAGAGCTGTCTCACAGTATATCCAGTGTAGGCAGGCAAAATAAATACACAGTTGATGAAATAGACAGTGGATGTCTTGCATGTACTTTTATTATTGGCTGGCTATGAGATTAGAAATTTGAATTGAACAATACTGTAGAAAGTGGCATTATAACAGAAATAGTGAGGCCCTCTATTCTGAGAATAACTTTTTTTGTGAGAAACAGCAGAGTTCTATCTGCTTGGTCTTCTTGGAAACACTTAACTGAAGAACCAGCAGATGTATTCTGTGTAGCAATTCTGTACTGATAGAATGGTGTTTATCAGATTGGAAGGAGTGTGTGAATGCTCCAGTCATGGCCCCGAGCAGAGCTGTTAGGCCCTGTGCAAATAGCTGTGTTCCAGGTTGTGCTTGCTGGCTCCAGCACCCAGGTGAAAGGATGACATAGACACTGAAGTGGGGCTGAATGACAGGCTGCAGCTTTTAGAGGTAGTAAATACAGGTATGGATGCTTTCCAGTGCCTGGGTGTAGGATTCTGTACCTGTGGTGTGTCAAAATCCTCTGTTCAGTTAGGGGAAAGGGAGGGAGACTTCACAGAGATCTGAGGATGCCCATCCAGAAACATGAGACCTGGTGTCCCATTTTTCTGCCCAGGTACACAACTGCTCTGGCTCGTCCTTCCAGTGGCTGTGGCCAGGTAGCTTGGCCAGCACGGTAAATGCCATGGCACAGGCTCCTGCAGCTGGGGGCTGGCTCCTACCTGTGCATGCAGCACTGCCAGAGAGAGCCCTGCTGGCTCTGCCTTAGTCTCACCAGCATCCATATGGCCAGAGCCTTGTGCCTTCAGGACAGAGGTGTCCTGCCTTTGAGCCATCTTTGTCCCATATCTGGAAGGGACACTGCCCTGGCAGTATTCCTTGGACTGCTGAGGGCAGTCAGCCTCTCTTACCCGCTCTTCATCTGAGCTGGCTGAGCAGCACCTGTAGGAGTGGTGTCCTTCACCTTCCCTATTAGACTGTCACTGCTTCATCTCTTCCTGAGGACAATGGTGTGCCCACAAATCAAGGCAGAGCAGCAAGCTGGTCCATTTTGCTCTGAGCCGTCTTCACTGCCTGTACAATTCTGAATGATTTAATGAATTTAGAACTGTGTGTGGTAATCGAGGCAAGTGTGTGATTATCTACATCTTTATCCAGAGCCAAGTGCTAACCTTGTCTCTATTTACATTATCTACTATATTGTCCAGTTTGTGTTCTCTGAAAAATATTTCTGTGCTGATAAATACATAATTTCTTACTGCAAACCTCAGCTGACAGGAAGTTGTAAAATATAATATTACAAGAATTTCACGTCTGACGCTGTCTCCTGTAATGTTGGTGTACTTCATGACATTGTTATGTGATGTTTAACTCAACAAGCTATTCTGCAAGGCCAGCTATTTATACGTGTAATCTGTGGTGCATATGCATGTCTGTAGCAGTTTGTTGATATTAAATATTTGCGGTTTGGTTGTCCCATAGTAAAACTTTAGATTCTTGGCATTACGCTTAGGACGGAGCAGTCAGAGTGCTAGACAAGATGGTGCATGATTTTGTTTCCTCTCCTAGCTTACCAGAGATCCCTTTGAACTAATACTTTAAATCACTTTTAACTAGAGCCATGAAAAAAATATTCAAGAATATGAACTACTCTGAGAACAAGGTGTGAAATTTATTATGTAGCTCTTGATATTTTACTCATGTTTTATGGTGCCAATGCAAATATACAGTATGAATAGAGCTTCTGCCCCAGACCAGAGTTAAGAATGCTAAACAACTGTCTGCTTTATGTTGACCTTTTTTATTTGGAAAAGCCCTCATTTTTGGTGTTTCCTTTTCTTCTCAGATTAGCATGAATTACCATTATATCTACAGCAATCTTCTGGGTAGCTGTATATTGACCTTCTGCCTGCATGCAAATACTGAAATTATTTCATCCATTAGAAGAACATTATAGAGTGTGAAAAGCAGCTTTAATTTTATGTTGCTTGTGGTTTTTCCCCTTGCATTTTATATCTTAACAGACTTTGTAAGTGTTTTTGTTCTGTTTCACTGCAGCCAAATGGATTTCACATCCGTTTGAAACAGAAGCTTACAAATGTCCTGACTTTCTTACTTTGTGTGCCCTCTCTTAGAGAAACTGCTCTGGAAAATAAAATGTAGTTGAAGGACATGTTTGTTTACATTAGGCAGAAACGGTGGCTATTTATTTTAATTGATTTTGTCTTTACCTTAGTTTTTTTGGTAGTGTACCTGTGTGGCATCAGTGTTGGTGGGTTAAAATGCAGTTCTGCGTATTTGTAGATTTTTGTTGTAATTAACTTTTGTTTTCTTACCAAACAAAGAAAAATACTCCTGATTTTGCCTTTTAAGCTTTAGCCATGTATTTGTTGAGTACAAGCAGTAAACCAGACATTTGTAGGTGTCTTGTGGCTCCTTTCACGGATACGGCCCAAGGTGGGATGATTCAGGAGCAGAGCTCCCCTGGCCATTCGGGTGACATCAAGGGACAGAAGTGGCAGTCGGGTGAGGGGGCTGCATGCCTGAGCCTCTGGGATTGAACTGACATCACCGGGGTCCTTGAGAAGAGCAGGGATGCTTCCCGCAGCCACAGCTCTTGCTGGAGTCTGAACGCAGTCAGTGTGAAGGCCTAGACTTTGTGGAGGTTGATACTATTTTAGAAAAGGCTTTTACCTGTCACATGCATGAGAACTTAACAGGCTTTTCTTTGAGTCCTGCCTGAAACAAAAGCACAGATGTCACATCGTTCAAATTCCTTACTTAGCAGTGAAACTAGCAGGAATGGGATCATCTCTATCAGTGGCTGGGAAGGGAAGGGCGAAAGGCAGTTGCTTTTTGAGGAGTGACTGGGTGAATGCCTTCCTTGGGGGCCACGAGGAATTTTGGGCAGCAAAACTCAGCGTGCCCTGCTTGTCTCGCTGGTGGCCGCATGTGACCTTCGAGCCAAGTCCAAGGACACGGCTCTGGTAGGGATCTCCAGCTCTGCAGTCCAGGCAGTGTGGGACAAAGGTTGGTGCTGTTTCCCATGAACATTCTCCAGGAGAGTGGAGCCCTCATTCGGCTATTAGCTGTCCACAGAATGTTGATGACCAGTGTGCAGAACTTATCTTTGAATATGGGGTGACTAAAAATTGAGTATAGAAGATGAGGAAGAACAATGTGGTAATCAGAGTTGGTAGAGAAGTTCTAGCATTTTTTGTTCCCTAGACTAAGAAAAAAAAATACTTGGGGAAATAAAAGTCCAAGTATTTTACTTTTTTTATTTGTATTCTTTCACTGAAGTATCTGATCAAGGAAAGGTTATTGAATTAGAATATTCAAATTTGGTACTTCATGGTAAGAGGCAAATCTTAATTTTAAAATCAAAGTTATAGAACCAGATGTTAATTAGAATGAGTGTAGTTTTTATGAATCTACACAATACAGCTTTTCATTTGGAGAAGTTATTCTGTGTTTCAAAAGTAAGGTTATCTGTCTTGTGACATCCTTATTATGAAAGGTGGCTTGGAGACCACACAAAATTGATTCAAAGGCTTGCAGAACTGAATTTTTCCTTTTTCCTCTTAACCCAAGAAATAAGAGTAAAAATTTGTTTCATTTGCCTTCCACTGGTTTTCATTGGTATATACAGGCAAGACACGTATCTATTAAACAAAATTCTGTCTTCCTTTTTAGCCAGTGTTAAAGTTGAGATGTTTTAAGTGGATTGTGTTGCATTACAGTGAGCACAATTTCAGTGTCAGGTATTTGTTGACCGATGACTGCAGGATTAAAGGCTGTGTGCTGCTCTGTATTGCACTTAAAACAATAATAGACTGTTTAGTGCTCAGTGTCTAGAAATAGCCCTTAAAAGTGCAGAAGGTTTGGAACCTGTTCCTGCTTGAAGTGTGGGTTTTTAATGTGCTGAAAGAAGAGCTATAACAGGATAATAAAAACTCAGCAGTAATTCCATCTCTTGCTGTCCTGTAGTAGGCCTGCAGAGAGTGTCCAGTCACTTAGGATGTGGAATGTGTTGTCCACATTGGCAAGGATCTGCAGAAGCATTCATCAAATATAAAGAAAGGGCTTTGGCACTTCTTCACTAAAAATAAACTCATATTTGACCAGGAAAAATACGATTATTCAAGAAAAAGGTTATGGCTGAACAGTGTGATTTATTGCATCTTATACCTTACTGAATATTGCACTGATTAGTGTAATTAGCTGCTTGATTCATCTTCTTTTAAAAAGGTTTTATGTTGTTACTATCACTTAGGGAGCCCCAAGCATGGGAAAATCTCATGTACATATGTAGAATTTAAATTTTATCATAAAAGGCATTTAAGATGCAAGTTTTTGATCTAACAAATTGCATTATTCTTTTATGTGACAAGATGCAGAACATACCACCTTTTGTGGTCCTGGGCATCCATGGTAAAGCGTATTTAAACCTGTTCCCTGACTTTTTGTGGGATGTCACTGCTTTTGGAGTTCACCCTTGCAGGAGCAGGGCAGAACAAAGCCTCCAGAGGTTTTACAGAGTACTCACTATTAAATGGGCTATGCATAATTATGTGTACATGTTTTTAAAAAAAAATCAAAATACTAAAGATTAAAGGCACCAGCTTTGTAAAGAAAAAAAAGAAAAGAAAAGCTAAGGTAATTAAGTATGGCTGCCCTATAGTGCAGCTGAGTCTGTGGTGGTGCAGCAGTCTGGCTATGTGGAACTGATTAGAGGAAGCTGGTAATTGATAGAGAAAATTAAATTTGGGGTTGTTTCATCTTCATTTAGGATTTCATTCAATGGTTTGTTTTCATATATCTGAGTTTACAATACATTTTAAAAAGCTGCAACTAAAAATCCATTAGTCATTTCTGGAAGTCATTCCACATGGCTTTGTCAGTGTAAGTGATTTTTGTGGAAGTCTGAGCTCAGCAGTGCAAGGTGCTGAATGTCTGCTGTGGAGCCAAGCATGGACAGATGGGGTGCACAGGACCCGCTCTGGTGGCTTGGCCTTTACCTGGAACCACGACTGAAAATCTCAGTTTCAGAAATGAGTTTGTAGCCAGAGGTCCAGTGTGACAGACTTGGTCAAGAGACTGAAATAAAGCAGCAACACGTAATAGCTTTAAAAATGGTACAGCCTAACTAATACCACTCTGTTTGAAGTCTGCAGTCTGAGCTAAAAGTTTGGCTTCATTTATGTGTTGTAGATACAGGGTGGTTTCGGTTTGGGGGGGGATTTTTTTTAATGAAAGGATACTTAAACTAACAGTATTGTTCTGTTTAGTATGTTGTGTGGATATCAGTTTAAACCAAATATGATGCTCTTGTATTTTTTTTTTAATGGTATAACTCTGAAGCTGATAACTATTCTTACAAATGATAGTGTTCACACTCATTGTCATCAAGCCACAGAAAACTGATCCTGACTTTTAGGACAGATGAATTTTTGTTCTGAAGCATTAGTTCTTTTTTCTAATGATATTGTGATTGGATGCTAATTATTCTTTGGAATTAAGAGCTTGAGCACATACTGCTCCTAAATCATTCATTCTTTGGCTGAATTTTATCATGTCTTGGGATTTTTTTTGCCCTATTTCTCTATATTCCCTGAGAAGGAGCTGTTGCAATTACAATTACAATAATGAACAGGAGTCTTTATCACATACAAGTTTTGGTTAGACAGCAAAGTAAACTAAAAATGAAATATTTGTGCCATGTAAGAAATCCAATCCTGACTTAAAATTTCGTCAGAACTTTATTTTACCACGTTGTAACATTGAGAGTCTTTTTGCTTTGACTGTATTGAGTGAACTGTAGAACTGAGTTTGGGTGTAGTGCAGGAGCTGTGATTGCTTTCTCCTGATTAGCAGTTAGTTTTGTGTAACTCATACCCTTGAAATACTGACTGTGCTTCTCCTCATCAGAAATATCCTTGGGAATCCCTGTGTGCTGATAAGCAGCAAGTTTGCGTTCAGTTCTGGGCTAGACCGGGGCGGGATGGCTGGGTCTGGGCAGGAGGCCTGGAATTCCAGAGCTCTCACCTTGGCTACTCACTCCCCCGCCTGCCTCGGGCACAATTACCTTTTTTTTTTCTTAGCTTCAGTTGCTGCACCTGTGAAATGGAGACAATGCCTCCTCGCAGGAATGTTTTGCAAATTATGTAGGTGGAGTTGAGGACCTTCAAAGTGAAAAACCTCTTTAAAGAAAAAGAAGTCTTTAAGGTATTTCAGTGTGTAGCTCCCTGAAGTGGATGACCCAGCCTAGTCCCTTGGTGCCACCAAGAGGTGCCTCAGGAGATCCTGTTCCAGGTGTGGCCCTGGTCCTGCAGTAGCTGGGACCAAAAGGACACCAGGCTGCTGCTCCGTGGTGCTGAGCTGTTCAGTGGCCTGCTCTGCCCCACCTCTGGAGGCACTTGATCAGATGTTTTGATATCCTGATTGCTTGGGAAAATAATAAAGGTACTGATTTAAAAAACATTAAGAGACTGGTTTTTATTTACTTGTGGGTTTTTTGTCCAGCAGACATTTCTAGTTACAGTATTGTCTGTTTTCACTAGAACAAGTTGAAATCATCACAGAAGGATAAAGTGCGTCAGTTTATGGTCTTCACACAATCTAGTGAAAAGACAGCAGTGAGTTGTCTGTCTCAAAATGACTGGAAGTTAGATGTTGCAACAGACAACTTTTTCCAAAATCCTGAACTTTATATACGAGAGAGTGTTAAAGGATCATTGGACAGAAAGAAGTTAGAACAACTATATAACAGATACAAAGGTGAGTACCCTGAATTTTAAGGCTTATCTCCTACTTGTATCATTCTTATTTACAATGTATTGATGCTGCTGTGCTCTTGTGCTGGGAAATCTTAACCAACTCCTTCAGCTTCGTTTTTCTGTATCTGATGATATGAGTTAGATGGGGAATATAGGTAGGTTTCTGCTTCACAAGGATTACGTGCAGTTGCTTTATGTGCTCTGAATGTATCTACATTTATAGGACATTAGGGTCTGAGCTGGAATTGTGTGTACAGTGAGTAATAGTAGTGGTTAACAAGGATTTTAGGTGATTCTCCTGGGGAAGGCACATCACAAAGGACTTGGTCCTGACAGAGGGAAGGGTTGCATACCAGGGATGGGTTCTACCTTAGTTTTTATTCAGCTTGTTCTTATCAGATAGTTACAAACAGAGTGTAAAAGAAAACCAAGTCTCTTTATCTGTTATATAGCCAGAGTCCAACTGATATCCTGCCACATAAAGTGGATTCGGTACAGCAGAACAAATCCTGTGTTTTAGCACTTAAAAAAATCTAAAAATGAGTGCTGTGTTTTCTGTCAGTTTTCCTATGTTTTATATGTATAATCCAAATACCATTTTTCTGAAGTCTGCGTTGGCTTGCGTTAGTAGGTCTTTGTTAGTGCAGTTGAAATGTGAGCATCTCACTTCCAGAGCAGATGTTGATTCCTCTGTGGAGAGAGGAGTGGGCCTGGCTGACTTGGAATCGGTACCGGGGCAGCGTAACTTCCCCTGGATGATACCATGTCCAACCTCCTGCACGCTGGTTGTGCCAGGAGATGCCAAAATCTGCTCTTGGGGCAGCTGTGGATGGGCAGATTGGGTGTTGGTACAGCTTGGAAATGAACACTGCAGGATGGCTTCTAATGGAACACAGATCATCAGTCTGCCCAAAGAGGCCAATAATTGAGTGTGCTGGGGGAGAGAACCACTGTGCTCTGTAGGGAATGACTCAGAAGGTCCTGCATAATATTAGGCAGAAGACAAATGTTTGTGGTGCTTTTGTCTCTCAATGAAAATAACATGAGCTTCATTGTATGGGAGGCTTTATTGCACGAACTGCCTCAATTGTTAAAGCTTCACCATTGGGAATACTCATTTAATTTTGTTTTCAAAATACTCTCTTATACGGGCTGATCCCAAAAACGGCTTCTTGAAAATGTTTCCTTGTCTTACATATACTTGTTGAACAAATCAGCTTTTGCAAATATCTGTTTTTCTTGATACTTAACTTTTATGTCCCAAAGATCCTCAAGATGAAAACAAGATCGGTATAGATGGTATACAGCAGTTCTGTGATGACCTAGCTCTTGACCCAGCCAGCATCACTGTACTCATCATTGCATGGAAATTCCGGGCTGCAACACAGTGTGAATTTTCAAAGCTGGAATTCATGGACGGAATGACTGAGCTGGGGTAAGAGTTCACTGGGTGTTAGATGGTGCAGTGTGATCCAGTGTCGTGTTTTGAGGAATTCTCAGTCACGGTGTCCTTTCAGAGACGTTTCAGAGCCCAGCATCCCTTGTCTGCCCCTGGAGAAACGCAGCCCTGCCTTGGCTGGGTGAGCACGGTGTGGGGGCTGGCACAGAGCTGCGCTGGCAGGCAGAGCAGGGATGTTGGGCTGCACTCAGGCAGACCTGGGGTTTCTCTGCCTTGTGACAGTGAAGGAGTCTTTATCACATCTTCCTAAAAATCTTATGGATTGTAGAACCTGATATATCAGCTATATGTGCAAATGCAATGTGAAGAAATAACAAATAAATGAAATTCTTATAAAGGCGCAGACTCATTAGAGGCTTCCTGAATTCTGTTTTGATAATCGTATTGTATTCCACAAACAGTTTACAGACTTTTTGTTTAACTCATGTTTTATGGCAAAATGAATAATAAATAAATAAACAAACGTGCTTTTTAAAATGCAGATGTGACAGCATAGAAAAACTGAAGGCCCAGATTCCTAAAATGGAACAAGAATTAAAAGAGCCAGGAAGATTTAAGGATTTTTATCAATTTACTTTCAACTTTGCAAAGAACCCGGGACAGAAAGGTTTAGGTATGTATTCTAATTCATAAGCATTTGTTCATAAATATTGGAAATGATTAATTAAAGCAGTAAATGAATGTATTATTGCGATTCAATGAATCGGAAAGATAATCACTCTTGGGATAAAATACTTCTCTGTGTTTTGAAAGATAGACGTCAGTTTAAGGTGTTCAAATTGATTATTAATAAAGGCTACAGAATTTTGTGAGAGAGGGTTTATCCTTTCACTCAGAGTGAGTGCAATTCTCAGTAAGCACAATGGATTATGGTCTTACATTAAAGACATAATTACACCGCTTAGAATTTGCAGCACTGAACAGATTAATTGAATTTTTACTTTTAGGATAAATTGAAGCTGTAAAACCATTTTCTGTGTAAGCACATTTGTACAGTCCCTCGTAACAGCAAAAATGCTGTAAATGTCTTAGCAGAATAAAATTGGAATGGTACAAATGGATTCCTGTGTTCTGGGCCTGATGCCTGCTGGTGTCTACCTACAGTGTTTTTCTCCCCTTACCTCACTGAAGGCTTTTTTGTCATTATTTCAGAGTTCACATGCTGAGTGTGGCTTTGGTTGGTGTAACAGGTGGAGTAGAAGAATAACTTATTAAAAATAATTTCAGAACACCACAGTTTGGATGGAATTAAAGGAACAAACTGTAGCTCTGTCTATTCAAAACAACAAAAATGTGGGAATAAAAATTTCTTTCGAGCAGTGATGTTAAACAGCCAGAATGCACATTCATTTCTCTACAGTGTGATTTGGATATTAGGCATAACTAGTATTTCATGATGCTGTGTAACTTCTTAAGTTAATTGTTCTGCTTTTGAGAAGAAATCAAATACTGAAAGGCTGGTAGGTTCTTCCTTGGCAGCTTGTGAATTTGTTTTTCTCAGTCATGAAAATGCTCTAAACTGGCTGCCACTGGACAGCTTTGCATTCCCAGGCTGTGTAAAGATGAGCTTCCTGTTTTAGTTTTGTTGGCTTTTATGTATAGACCAACTTTTGGCTTAAAATGAGTATTGAAAAATAAGTAAAGAAGCAAAAGCTCTACGGCTTGGTTTTGACTGTGTCCTCCTTTGACATCTTGCTGTATCTTCTTTGTTGTTTTCAGTGCATTGTGGATTTCATTGTATCCAAAGAAGCTAAAAGTGCTCCTAAACCATCTGAAAATACTTGTGCATGCTTGTAGTTATTTCAGTATCATGCAAATAAATGAATAGGCTGATTCGTATTTCTGGCAGAAAGTCATAGTAATTTTTTGAGGCTGCTACAAGGAAAATGTGGACAGCAACTGAATTGTGGGATTAATTTACCAGGAAAACTGATTCACTTGCTTTATTTCTTGTTCATCATAAAGCTTCTTTGTGCAGGTTAAGCTCTAGCACTGGCAGACAAGTATAGTTTTCAGAGATCCAAATAGCATATACATAGTGTAAGGTAGGTTTTTGAATTGTTTTTGTTTTTAAGTCTGGGTCTGGAAGTGATGTAGAACTGAGCCTAAAGTCTGGATGCTTACCAGCCCTTTTGCTGCTCATAAATACACGGTTCTAGGCACGAATTTACAACAGGGCCGAATAATTCTGGAAACCCTGGAGCAAAAGAATCCTGGGAGAAGTACAGAGCTGTAAAGTAAGTGCTGCTAGTTAGGCAATTAATTTTGGTGTGTCTGAGTAACTGCTTGTAGGAACTTGCAAATTGATTTTAATGTATATTGGCCTCTAATCTTGCAAACATTGTGCAGTAGTTCAGGCACAGTTCTGGAAATATATTTCCTCTGCATAATTCCTTACTACTGTGTAAGTACTGTGGGTGTCTGAAAAGTTCTTGTGATATTTGCATCTCATTGGAGAATACCCTGTAGCTGGTGTTCATCTCAAACATTGTTTGCTTCTCTTGCATCTCTCAGAATAAAACTCAAAATGGAGGATGGATTTTAAGACTCTTATATTTGATCCAGGAGGATTTTCCTGAGCATTCTTACACTTACAGAAACCTAAAATTATATCTTTACCTTCCAATTTTGTTATTTCATATAATTTGAAAAAAAAATACAGTTTGTCCCAAGGCATTATGTCATCATGCTTTACATGTTTGAACTCATATAATGAGTTTGAGGTTGCAGCATCCTGAGATTTGGCTTTTAACAGGCTTTCCTTACCCACAAGAATTATCTCAAAATGGTATAAAAATGTCAGAATGCACAGTTTGTTTATAGTAATTGTTACAAACCACTGTAAAATGCAGTGATTTGAGGACCCTGCATTTTTGTATGCACACCATTAATGCAGCACAAGTAAATAAAACTTAGTTTTTAAAATACGTTTCCTTGAGGAACTGATCAGCTTCTTCTGAAGTTTGTACCTATTATTTTTTAGAAAGGTAGTAGTTTTAGTTGAAAGCTAAAATGCATGGGTTTGTACCTGAATCTCCTGTTAAAGAGAGATTTTGTGCCTCTACAGTCTTGGGTGACTTGCCATTTTCAGATGCAGCTTATTCACTGAGGAGTAGTGACTTCTGTCTAATTTGTCTCTGCTTCTTGAGATTCAGACTTACACTTTTGTCTGAAATCAAACCTCTTTGCAGCCGCTGGAAAATCCTTCACAAATTTTATTCTGTACTTTGGTCAGGAAGTATTATAATGTGACTCTGCTGTTTGAGGACTCAGATGCTAAACAATTCAAAAACTCCCCATCAGCATCTACTTTCCCTCCAGCAATGCAGATTTCATACTTTGTTTTGTTTGTTGTTGATTTCACCTCCAAGATCTACCTCCCTGGCTTCTTTTAAATATTTGGGCATCCTGCGGGAAGGAAGGGAGTGGTGTTCTTGGTGTGGGTTTACTTCTTTCTTTCTTGAGGTGTGCAGTTGATCCTGTGCCTTCTCCCCCTGCTTCCACAAGGGGATTGTTTATGGAAGAAATTTGCTAGACTGCCAGATACATCAGAGATCTTGTTAAAAAGAGGCCACTTACCCAGGCAGCCTTTTGGGGTCAGTGTGTGTGCTTGGCTGAGGATACCGAGTTTCACAGTGAGTGGTGTTTGGTGCTGCAGCACCGAGCGATTCCTTGGTAACTCCTGGTAGTGCAGGCGACGCTGGGCAGAGTTGTGGGTTTGCAATGTCTTTTCTGTGCTCCCAAGCTCCCGTGTGCCCCTCCTGGCAGTTCAGCACTCCCCAGGGAGGGGAGCTGCCTCTGTCCTTCCCCTCCAGCCAGAGCAGCCGGGCTCTGCTGGGAGCTGCTGCACTCCTGCCGCTCTGCCAGGCACGGGGGCTGCTCTCAAATGTGTCAGGTCAGGCTTCACTCACTCCAAACAAGCAGCAATTTAACAGGAGGCTTTGAAAGAAGGGGAAAAAAACGCCAACCCACCACAAAAAACAGCCAACAGACAAGAGGAAAAAATCCCAAACCAAAGCAGCCAAAAAGTACCCCAAACCAACAACAAAAAACCCCAAACAAATGCAAAAACTCAACCCAACCAAAACAACACCACCAACAGATAAATCAGCTGTCTTCTGTCTGCTTAAGGACACTACTTAAAGGTTCTTTTTCAAAAAGATATTGTGGCTGCAGAAATGAGCACTTGACAAAAGCCTCGTTACAAAGGCAGCACCTGTAATAAGGTTGCCCTAAAAATGAAATTATCAAAAGCTGGTTTTATCCAAGTTGTATTTTATACATTAAAAAAAAAAAAAAAAGTCTCAGTACAAAACACTACAAATTTTCTTTAACCGAAAATATTTTGCTGACTTTTAACTAAAGTACTGTTAGATAGCAAAAGGCATATGAAATGTCCTGGGGGGATTTGGATATGTTAGATATTAATACGGGCAATTTTCAGTTCTGTAAAATATAAAATATGTGTGTAACACTTTATTTATAGTTGCCTTTTTGTAAAGGATCCATGAGTATATTTGTGTTGATTTAATCTTTTCACATTTATGGATACATGGTTCATCCTGGTGTTAGATACTTGTGGAGATTATATATTTGATATGTATATCTCTAAAAGTAATATATTTTAATATTACAGATTTAGAAATGGCCATTGCCTACTGGAATTTAGTACTTAATGGAAGATTTAAATTTCTAGACTTGTGGAACAAATTTTTGTTGGTAAGTTTAAACCTTTACATAATCTGGACTGCAGTATTTTCAGAACTTGGAAGATAAACATGTTTAAGTTATTGAGTAGATGAAATAGACTGTCTTGACCTAAATCCCAGATATTCATAGTGTGTACAAGAGAAATATGTTTTGGGGATATGGATGTGTCTGAGACAGTAAAAATGAATGTATAATAGGGTTTTAATTTTTTTTATATAAACTTTCCACCTCTCCAAACAGGAACATCATAAAAGATCAATTCCTAAGGATACCTGGAACCTTCTTCTAGACTTTAGTACAATGATAGCAGATGATATGTCTAACTATGATGAGGAAGGTAAACATTTCCATTTTCTTTCATCAACTTCTAACTGTGTTTTATATTACATTTAATACTGTGTATCTGCTTTGGCACAGTCTCAAAACCAGCTCCATTAGAGTATCACTGGTGATCTGAAGTCCAGCTAGAGCTGCTTTCATGCATGTTGTAATCATCTCTGTTACTGCTGTTTTAAAAAAGAAATGCTGAAACTTTCATGGAATCCATTTTATTTTTTTGTTCTGTCTAAGCTCAGACACAAATTCTTTCTTATTGAGACAAATCCAAATTCTTTCTTATTGAGACAAATCCTGATGTATGTCCATTTAAAACCCACAGATTCTCTGTTGGTGCAGTTCTTGGCATCTTCATCCAAGTAACTGATCCACAGTCTGTGTGGCTCCGTGTAGGGTCCTCTGCTTGTTGCATTTTGTAGCTGAGAATGTTTTCCAGTCTGGTTGCTTCAGTTTATGTGAGGCTTGGACATGTTTTGACATAGAAGTGAAGCTGGCAGCACACAGGGGTTGCTGAACAGAACTCACTTCCTACCAAATGTGTTTCTTGTAAACTTTTGTATCGATCTTTCCTCTTCCAGTCCCTCTGCAGCCAAGAACAGCTGATTACCCTCAGCCCTTGGCAGCACATCAGTTCAGTGAGGGGGGAAACTAAACTTGTGATACCTCTGGAGCAGAGGGGAGCAAACTTCTACAGCTTTATTTAGTAATTATGGACTGTCCTCATTCCCTTGTCAGCTTTGAGTTAGGAATTTGGTCAGTTTTTTGTTTTTGTCTGGAAGATGACCCTTGAAAGAGTTGTGTATTAACTGGCTTTAAAGGAAGCAGAAATCTTTAATCGGCTCTTAAATCTGAAGCAGGAAAATAAAATTACAGTTTTTTGCTTCAAACTCTGCCTAGTTTAATACTGGAAAGCAAATAACTTGTCTGGCTATGAAGCTTGTGAAAGAATGCCTTGTTGAACCAAGTCCTTACATTCTGATGTTCTCTTCTTTTAGGGGCATGGCCAGTTCTTATTGATGACTTTGTGGAATTTGCACGCCCTCAAATTGCTGGGACAAAAAGTACGACAGTGTAGCACTAAAGGACCCTTCTAGAGTGTACATAGTCTGTACAAATACCTGAAATGGAAAATTGCACAGTCAATTTCTGCTGGCTGGACTGAACTGAAGATCAATCCTCACAATATGGATGAGGGTTGAGACAAACCTTTAAGGATACATCTTGGACCATATCATATTTCATTCTTCTACTGGTGGTTTGGGCTTTTCTTCTAGTCTGGACCACTCTTGCCCGTTAAAATTCCAACATTGTGGATTTCATCATGGATTTATTTTTTGTTGGTGGATCACCCTAGTTTCATCTCCCATAAGTCCTAGAAGCTTTATAATTATTTTGAGGTTTCTGATTTCACATAAAGCACAACGCTGGTCATCATCAGACAACTGTTGTACGGCATCTGAATTATACAGATCAACATCAAAACAATTTTTAAAAGAATCCTTAAATATACACTTGGGGCTAGTTGCAAAGACTCTACTGATAGCACTTCCTGCAAGAGTGATATATTTAAGTGTACTGGGTCCGAGTTTTTTCTTTTCTGGAAAAGTGCAGGTGTCGTCCGAGTTCGAGTGTCTGGTCACAGCAGTGACAGGAACGACCAAGGAGCCCCAGGGCTGGTGACTGGGGGTCTCTGGTGCCTGGCTGAGGTTTGCTGGTGGCTCAGCTGCTCTGGGGACAGCTGGGGGACGACACAACTCGTGCACTTCCACCCCGTGGGCAGTGGCAGAGCCCGCAGTGGGCCGAGCTGTGTCCTCACAGAACCCAGCGTTCTCTAGGTTACTCTCTAAGAAATCAGATTTCATTACAGTTTTGAAATGCTTATCTGTCTGTCAAAGAAAGGTTTTTCATTTCTGTGGAAATCAAACACTTGAATATACTGAATTTGTGTCTTAACTGTTTGCTACACAATACAGTATTTTAAATTGAGACATGTGACTTTTATGGCTGAGGTGTGACGAAGCAAATGGCCCTGTTGTACAAGAAGCTGGGGAGGTTGATGTGAATCCAGGTTTTGAAACCATTATCCTGGTGAGTTAAGTCTTTATAACATAGAGGTACTGCCATTATGGATGACACCCTTTTTTAAATTATTTTGTTGAGTTTTCCTTAAATTGACATATCACTGTGGTTGCCAAATACAGAAATTAAGAGTAAAGCTTACCCAAACAAGCACAGATCAGATACAAACTACTACACTGGCTTTGTTTGTTTAAATTATTTTGTGGATCATCACTACTTCTGTCATGCTGCATTTGACTAAATCGCTTCATTTGGATCAAAGCAGGTTTTATCAGATCCAATTCTTAAATAATACAAGAGCTCTTTAGCTGCTTTTATGGTCTTTTACTCCTCACTGAGTTACTTGTGAAGAGATTTGATAAATCCTGCTCTGGAAAACAAGCTGGAAAGAACGAGCTCCAGGAGAGGAGGCAGACCATAGTTACAAGTGAGGAGAGGGGGTTTGAGTCCATGCTCTAAATAGTGCCCTGACAAGGCCAGAATTATTTTTGAGATGAGTCATTGGTACTTGCACTAAACTGCAGCACGATTTTATGCAGATGCTAAAAGTATTTTAGGGAAAAATTAACTATTAAACAGCTAAAATTTTTATTTGTACTCTGTGCAGTTGACCTTAAGGCTGGCAGTGCCCTTTTGGCAAATCCAGTTGTGCATTTATTCTAAAAATACAGTTCCTCAAAAACATTGCAGACTTTCTCCAGCTACTGGAATTGGCTATGGCAAAATCTGTGTGTTTTGCTGCTTTCAGTATTTCCTTTCTCAGTTTTGTGTAAATAAAAATGGGGACTTGAAATTATGGGGATGGGTGGGGTGGGAAAAAAAAAAGCTCGACAAGGTTATCTCTGCGTGCTGTTTTCTGTCTTGAGGGTTTTGGTACTGTTTCAGATTGATTAGTTCAAGTATGCTGTGTTTGGAGAGGAGAACTGACTTGCTTTTCATCCCAATGCAGACTTGTCCCTCAGAAAAGTCTGGGATTGGGCAGTGGCGAAATGCCCGTGGTGTTTTAGAGACTCTTCCTTTTGAGTGCAAGATCTTTCCAACAAAATAGTGTTGTCATCAGTTTGGTACTACATGCTTATAATTACTGTGTAATTATAAAGAAATACATAAAACTTTGACTAATTATGTTGCAGAAAAGGGTTATTTGTGCTATCATGGCATCTTAAAAGTTTTTCAAAATGACTGAAGTTGAAAGAAACATTGATTTAACAGGGTGTTGTTCTAAGGACAAAATGCCTGGTTACAGGGAATATTTTGTACTGAAACGTGCTCGGATGTGGCCATGTGGTTTTTTTCCTTTATGTATGTGTGGGGTTTTTTGTTTTTTTTTTTTTTTAAGAATGCAGCCAGTTGCTTACTTGGATTGCTTTAATTCGTAAGTGCTTATGTCGTCAATTTGATGATCTCCCCGCAAATGGATCGATTTAATTTTGCCAAATGTCAAGGAAAAAAAAATGAAGGCAAACATCAAGTTTGTAAGCTGTTTTTATACATTAAAATATGTACAAAATTAGAAGTGCCCTGATATAAAACACTTAATCTTGAGATTATATTTAGTAAAAACCCATCATTTACATATCTCTGTAAGTTCAAAATGTAACTTCTTACAATCCCTCTCATTACCAACAGAGGCAATAAAGCTCCAGTGAAATTGCCATGACTGAGGTTTGTACTGCATTGTTTCAGTGTATTATTTGTAAAACTTGGTTCTGGAGTGTGCTTTTAGGAATTGGGGAAAAAACCCCAAAGCACGGAATACGCGTGTTCTGCATAAAATACAGTTCAGGGTAAGTCTTTCTTTTGGGGAAAAAAATATCTAAAAACTGCTCCCCCACCTTGCCTGGTGCTTGATCCCAATGTTTACAAGTCCCAGCTGGAGCTGATTTTCCCAGCCCTTGGCACTGCCATGCCCCAGCGTGTGAAGGAAGGCACCACACACACTGCCGTGGTTCCAGTATGCCTCAAGTACAGTAGTAAAGCCACTTTTTTATTGATCAGCCTGTAATAAGTAACTTATGACTTGCTTCAAAACTGTTTTACAATGAAATCCATGCTGAGACATCCTTATTTAAGAAAGATATACTTTTTTACAGAATGCATTTAATAAACTTTTGTCATTCACAGTTTCATTTAAATAACGTTGCCAGAAGTCTCTATAGATTTTATTTGAGGATGGTCAATTACTGGGTTTGTCTTTTAAACAAAAACCATGGTGCCCTTCAGGCCTCTGAGCTCTCCTGCAGTTGAGCACACCATTACGTACTTGATGTAATTATAATTTCATCTATCAAAAATAGGCTTTAGCTTTGTAAATATGGAGCTGGTCTAGTGCCAACGTGTAGAAGTATCTGCAGAAATAAACACCAAGCGTTTTGCTCCTAAATAGGCACCTGTAACTCAGGCCCAGGTCTGACCATTTAAATTGGTACAGAACTCAACACCCAGCTTCTGGAAGTTCTCAGCAAAAGCTGCCTAAATGCAATTTGAATGTTTTGCATGAAACTACAACTGTTTTATTTTCTAAACTCAGTTCTGTCTTTTCAGAATGTAACATTTCAAGCCTTTCTGTGTTCAAAGGACAACTGGCAGGAGTCAGAGGGATAAATCAAATCAGGGCAAGGAACCCGTGAGGGTGAGAGATGAGGGGCTGTAAAATTGTAGGGGGAGAGGGCAGGTTTGTTTACTTTTTCTTGCTGGTGCCTTCTCTCCAGCCCTGCTCCTGGACTGATCCTGGGCCCAGGTGCAGCAAGCCTGGCTTTGCTCTGCCATCTTTTCCTCTACCACTTGCATAATTAAAACAATGACTCAGCTAGAAGTGAAAGTTTTATTTAATAAATATAATTTTCATAAACCATTTTCAAAACAACTACTGACCAAGCTGTACAAGGAGCAAGCACACAGCCTCGCTGTCAGAGGAGCAAAAATAACATCAGCCACAGTGTCAGAGGTCCAGAATTCTTTGTATTGCTTATTGCTCGTTTCCAGTGGGCAATGCCCTTAATCTGCCTAAAATTAAGGATCAACATCTTCTGACAGGTACTTCTTGCAGAGATGAGACCATCCTGGCTTTTTTCTTTGAAGAAGCAAACTCAGTCACACTTCAGTGAAAAAAACAGAAGTCTAGATGATGAATTGTTATTTTTGTATGCATAAAACCTGAAATCTGTCACGGGACTGCAACTAGGAATTGTAAAAATATATTCTCTGAGATACAAATAAGATCCTCCTGCAGCAAGGTGCACCTCGTTTTTAACCATTTGCAACTGCATGCTCCACAGATCATCTTTTATCCTGTTGTCAGAATGTGAAACGCCTGAGAGCCTGCTGCTGTTTGGAGCAATTGCCTTCAAAACTGCCGAGGAGAGATGAATACAGCCCCAGAGGTGCCAAGGCTCGCTGGGTGCCTCCGGAGCAGCGCCCTTCTGTCCCCGCGGGTCCCGCAGAGCTCTTCACCCCTCGGCCTCCCTGCCCTGCGCGGTGCCACGGCCGGGAGCAGCAGCAGCAGCAGCAGCAGCAGCAGCAGCAGCAGCAGCGACCCTGGGGTGGGACGGGCTGAGGGTGACAACAGCAAGGTCCCCTAAGCAGCACACACGGCTCTGAGCGAGTCCTGACGCCTCTGCAGCAGCACTGAGCTGAAGGGAGAAAGAAATCTCTAGAAAGCAGAAGCCTGGCACATCCCGCTGCAAATCCCGCTGCTGAAGAGCGACGGGAGCTGGCAGAGCCACGAGCATCCCCAGCAGCCCGGCCCTGCTCCTGGCACAAAACATTCCCAGAGCAGAAACCAAAGCCTGCCGCTGGAAACAGAGAACAGGAGCAAGGAACGTGCCAAACAACCAGCAATAAAAACATCTGCAGAAAAAAAACCCCACCCCCGAGCTGCAAAGGAGAGAGTCTGGCTGGGAAATAGTTGAGGAACAGGATAAAGGCTAAAACGAGTGCCTGGTGAAAGGTTTGCCCAGCCCTAGGAATGGCTCCTTCAAGCAGTGACATCTGTGTGACAAGGCAGTGGCAAAGGCAGTGACAATGGTGAGCAGTTACGGGTTCTACACCAAAAAAATGAGAACCTCGAAATAAATGGTTCAAAAGCACATTTTGCTGGAGCACTTTTGAACACCGAATTTCACCAAAATCACAAATATTTAGAAGTACAGAAATAGCAGATAAAACTATGAAAAATAATTTAGGCTGCAGTTTTGAGACACTTCTAGCACTAGAAAATGGTATTTTATTCCAATATAGGAGTTACACTATCATAAAAAAATGTTTGAAAGTATTAACAAATATTTTCAGTAAGAAATTATAGGTGCTTAATATGCATTCTAAGTTGCATAAGCTTTTCTGGAATCAGTCTGAAAACAAAAAATCAAAGTTTTCAGCAATCCTTCCTTTGAAGTTTTTGTTCCCCCTCCCCTGCTGTAATCTTAAAAAATACACAGAGTACTTTTAAGCAGAATATTTACATTTTAAGTTTTTGAAACAACTCAGAACATCTTCTCAGATTTTTTTCCACTGCATCCTCTTTAAAGCATAAATTTGACAACTAAAATTGTTTTCCTAAGTAACGAAACCAAACCCTGTTTTTGCCAGAGGCAGAACTGACCTGCAGAGACCACGATCCCATTGGGGAGCGGCTGTGGAGAAGGTGCTTCCTCAGGAACACTGCATAGTAAAGTGAGTGTACACCACCCTCGCTTTGAACTACAAACATCTACTCCAGGCTTTTATGGGTTTCAAGGCTCAAAGGTAAATAATAAAATATTTCCTCCCCATGGCAAAGCCTCCCCCACCCTTTCACACTTGCACTGGGAGGTGAATGAATTACACTGAATTAGCTGGATTTTTCAGTTTCCCTCATGAAGGACTCTGCACTGTGCCCAGGGCACAGTGAACTGGTTGCTACACTTCAGCTATCAAAGAAATACACAAAGTCTTTCTTCCTTGAATAGAAGCATTTTTAAAAGATTTGTGACATCAACACAAAATCCCAGTGACTTCCACACAAAGTATTTGTCACACCAAAAATTCTGCGCTTACTCAAACCACGTCTATGCTCTTACTCAACGAGACATTACTGACTTAGATTTACTGCAAATAGAAAAATATACCTTGGCCGAGGGATGGATTCTTAAGTCCTTCCTGAATTGTTTAAATGCAAGTTTCTTCGGTAACCTTACAAACACTGGGAAAAGGGAAAGTAGGGGGAAAGGGAGGAGAGGAGATGGAAGGTTTTAAAGAAACACATAGTGAGCGCAAATTATTCTTCAAATACACGACTGTGCTGCTTTTGTGCAAATCTACTGAACGCACTGGTGTGGTAAAAGCCAAAATACATCACCTACAGAGCTGGGCCAGTGGAAATGCTTGGAGTGGGGTTTATGGCAAAGCCTCTGCTTCCCCGTCACACAGTGAGCCCGTCTGGGTCTCAGGGCAGGACACACGGAGCACACGGATGGATGAGGGCACACGGTCACACACACTGACGGGACAATGCTGTGCCTGACACGGACAAACAAGCACTGCTGAAAAGTGAAACACTGTGACTGAGGTGCGAAACACAGCTAAACAGCAGATATCTGATTAGAGTAGTAAAACAGTTCTGTATTTCCTAGGTATCCATGGCAGCATGAAGACTCCTAGGAGGAGAAACTACTAGGAAGAAAATTACTATTTTAAACCCAGGTTTAATATAGATATGAAATATAAAGGAAGTTATAGGAGTCAGTGAAATCTAAGTGTGTTTTGCTGCTAGTGCAGATCTGAGGGGATTGGATGGATGACAATCAGGTTATTGCCTCTCCAGCTGGATCCAGGTTTTCAGCCATATGCAGTGGGATTAGTCACATGTTCATACCTGCTGCATGAGAAGGCAAGGCTCAGTTTTAGTGTTTCTTCATCCCCTGGGCACTCGCTGGGGTGATCTAGTGCACAGTGACATTTTCAACCTCAAGCTTCACTGCACTCAGGCATCTGAAGACATGATACAGAAATGCGCTATGAACGCTGAATTGAACACTTACTTAAAAGAAAAGTTTGCTGTATCTTCTTGTCTCGTAATTTATTTTTAAAACTTCTTAATTTCTGAACTTCACCTATAACAGTGGGAAAAATCCCTCCTGTGCGGCAAGTTCGAGTCACTACAAATGTAACAACAAAGTTGCAATGACGATTTCATTCCTACACAGATGTTGCCTTGGACACTCAGCTCTCATAAACTCCAGGGTACCTGCAGCCTTCAGGTCAGAGTGAAGCTGCCAGTCACTAATGCAAAAACCAAAGCTCCAAGAGGAGAGCTGAAATAATCCCAGTTAAAGTCATGGGCAGGAAAATGAACAGCACAGCTGTTTATATGTAAGGAACATCTGAAGGATCTGATCCAAGGAAAGTGGGACCTGTTCTTCTGCTCATTGAACTTGGGAGAATTTGGGATGACAATAGGGGTACACTCCTCTGGCAGCAGCCCAGTTCCAGTCAGCCAGGCTTACAGCAGCCCAGATTTACAGTTTGTACCCAGAGCTGATTTTTAACTGTCCAACAGGAAGAGCATTCCAGTTACTGATGGGACTTCAGTGTCAGAGCCTGACAAAAGGGAGTGTCCCGGAGCAGCAGCACTTTTCCCAGTCCCCAGCCATGAACAGCAGCATTCCTAAGGCACCCTTGCAGCACCTCCACTTCATCTCCCCCATCCCAGGACAAGCAGGGGGTGCAGCCACCCCGGCTGAGGGAACAGGGAAATGCTGCTGCTCCCCAGCCCCCAGACACGGCTGTACTGGCACAGGGGAGGCACCAGCAGGATGCACCACCCACAGCTCCAACTGTGCAATTTGTTTTTATTGGCATACTTAGGTATCAAAACATTGCCATCAACGTCTCGGATCGTTCCGATAGACGAAGATAATTAAGCATTAATTATATCTTCAAAGTACAACATGACCGAATATAAATACATGAAAAAGAACAAAACATGCAAAAATTCCCCAACTTTAAAAGGATTAATAATTCAAAAAATTTATGCTAGTGAGACTTCTGCTCAATCCACCAATTCTTAACAAATTTTTCCATGTCAGGATCTAGAACTGTTAACAAAACACACAGGGCATAACAAAAGATGACTGGTTTCTGAATTGTACTTTAGGAGAACAGTGAACTGTTATATCCCTTATTATTCCAAATTACTGATTTGTCACAGTTAACAGTGTTTTTCAAAGCAATGGCTAATATATTGCCACTCATACACCAGCATAAATATTCGAATTGCATTTAACTTTCAAAAATTACTAAACCAATTGCTTATAGAATACAGTAACTGTCCACAGAAGTAACAAAATTGATTTGCAAACTGCTAAGACAGCACCTGCAAGACAGCTCAAAATGAATGTGTGTCTTTAAAGGGAAGGGTCATCATGAAAAACACAACTTTTAAAAGTTTCATTGTGGAGATTCAAATTGATTCAAATTGGGTCACTCAAATTTGGGAGGAGAAAGATTTCTGTCGTACTACAGGGACGTCTCAAGTATTAAATGTAGGATTCCAATCTGCTCATATAGCAACAAAAAGGATCAAATGGTCAGAGGTAAAAGCATTCCTTAAAAAAAAAAAACCAAAACCAAGTTATTTAGCAATTTGTAGATATAATTAGAAAAAGCCCTGGGAGCGATTGCTGTGCAGATTATGCCAGGCCAGACGAGCCCTGCCTGGACTCAGGAGTCCTCTGGGCTTCCCCAGGGCAGCGCCGGACACTGAGCTCGCCTCAGCACCTGCGACAGGTGTGTGAGCAGCACACGGCTTCCACAAGGCATTCAAAAATGTCCCTGTCAGCAAGTGGCTGAGTCCATTGTGGAGAGAGTCAAGATGCTCCTGTCGCTGGCATAGAAGGGATCCGATGAACTCCATGATCTAAAGTAACAATAAAAGAAAAGTTTGGCTGACTGGGAACTTGTACTCTAGAGGTGAGGAGAAAGTCTATGAGAGCAAAAGATAAAAGTGTTACGAGAGCAGGCAAATGTAGCTCTTTAAGGGACTAGTCTACTAATTTCATGTAGGTACCTGCAGTTTGTTCAGACCTTCGGAAACGGAGGCCAATTCATGTCTGCTGTGTAATTAACACACAGCTACAGCTATTTCCATCACTATGAATTAAAACAAGCAGAGGTTTTTCTGCCTCTCTTGCAGCTGAAGTTTTAGTGCTGCGCCTCGGGAGGCTGTGAATGCTGTCTGTGTGCAGAGGCACCGTGAGGCTGCTCCAGCAGAGCCCTGAGGAGCACACAGCCAACCCTGGAAACCCGGCACGGCCGTGTCCCAGCGGGAAACACCCATGCTGGCTGAACCCGGGGGAGGCAAAACTTATCTACAGCCATGAACCTGTTTCATCCCTTCCTTTACACTTCAAAACAGCAGGGAACCACCCCAGACGTCACAGCTGCTGACTCAGAGGGGTCTCGCAATGTCTTTCACTTGAGGACAAATTGGGAAAAAATACTGTTCTTGGCTGGACAATGCTACAGGACTGTATGGGAAAAGCTGAAGAGGTTTGGAAGGCAGGAAATCAAAACACAACGAGCTTATCCTCCACATCAGGCTCTGTCAGAAATCTGCTGTTTCTTTAGAACTGTTCCATGCAGTGCCTTGACACAAGAACCACTAATGGGAGACCCAACAATTCAGCAATGATTCCTACTGTACAAGTAATGTATGTGATCCAGCATTCTTAATATTTTAGTGACTGACAAGTTGACAGACAATTTAATGGAACAGACAGACAAAAATGCATTTTAACATACCACACCACACATTTTATATTCTAACTGGCGAATGAAGCTATAGAAAATACTTCTCAAATACATTTTACAAGCATTAAATTAAGCATAAGAGACTATATTCCTGTGGCCCACTACTCCAAGCATTTGTACAACTTTGATTCATCAAAGTTTTTATCAAAATTTGATATGATGTTTGATTTCATGTTATCATATTTGACAGAATATCAGGAGCAGAGAATACAACACAAGCTGGCTAGAGTAACCTTATTTAAAATAATGCTCTTCATTCTACAGCACTTGCACAAACAACATACTCATCAGCATCACTTCAATCAACAAAAGTAATTTGCAGCCACCTCCTGGTTGAATACTTAGCTGTTTTGTAGAGTACAAGTACTCCAAAGACCATCCTGTTGGGGACTGCACAATCTTCTGGAGATTTAGATAAAAACCAAAGCAGTTCAAGCTCACGAACAAAGCCTAAACAATTCTATGAGCATTTTAAAATCACCCAGTAGTTTTCTTAACTGTACCTTCAGCACTTCACAACTTGTAACTGCTTCATGTGATTTAAGCAATTAGTGATTTAAAAAATGAATAAAGGCTTTCTCATATTACCAAGAAAGTGTAAGGGAGAAGATGGTCCCTTGACTTTCAAACCAGGTTTTAAGTGTCAATACTGAGTGGAAGGAGCTGAAATTATTGGAGAAGGTAAATATGACTGACTCTAAAAAAAAAAAAAATCTCTTTTTTTATTTGTACTGTACATAAATTTAAGTGAAACTAGAAGATTGTTCAGAGCTATTTCAACCAGAGGCAGAAGCAAAATCCACAGAACTTCAAGCCCTTAGTGTAGCACCAAGACAGTTTTGTATATTCATTAAACTTAATCCTAATGTCTGTGTTCTAAGAACTCTAAAATTATTTGGCTAGATGGAACTTCATCTGAAAACTACATGAGGTAAGCAGAAAATAAACCTGAGAAAAAGCAGTCTTGAAAAAAGTGTTTAATATTCTGTCAAATATGAGTTAGCTTCAATAAGTATTTTTAAGTTCTTAAAGAAAGAAAATTTGAGTGGAACAAAGAGCAAATTGTAAAACTGCAAATACACTGCAGAAAACAAACACAGAATACCTACCTTATAAGACTACAGGTTACTAAGGCAATTGTTAACTAACAATCTGCCCTAATTAGGTAACAGTAAGTGAAAAGAAGTAGCATAAGAAATTCCTCATTTGGAAAGCACAGTTTTACAGAGAAGTGAAAAAAAACCCAGGAAAGTTAGAGCAACTGCTACCAAAATGTTGATTTTTAGACCAATTAAATGCTCACCTTGTAGATTAAAAATTCTATTAAACTGTTTATTTTACATATCATGCCCGCTTTCTACACAGCAAGTTTGAATTAAAAATGTAATTAATTGTAACAGTTCATTTTTCATCTGGAATGAAACTTCTTGCATACTCATACCCTAGATTTGTAGAAACATTGAATAAATTTCATAAGCAAGCCAAAAGAGAGAGACTGACTGAAAGCACAGACACCGTGTTCAACACAAGAGTTCCAACAGAGATGGGCTACAGACCAGGCAATACCTAAAGGCAGAATCAGAGCTGACAAAGCTGTCAGGGAAAATTACCCACACGAGATTTGATACCCAATGAATGATATCACAACCTTTAACTGAAAGAGACAAAGTTGTCCAAATACAAAATGAGTTTCCTTGAAAACGTGTGACGTTCAGTGTTTTCAGGTTTGCCTTTTGACCAATGAAGGACCATGATATCATTCAGGGACAGAGATTACGATGTACAAAAGACTATTTTTATTTCTACCCCCAAATATTTCCATATTTGTTTGCTAACCCTCTTTGTTTGGAAATGGGGAGATGGCACATGAGAGGATTCAGTGAGAGCTCCTCTCCCAGCTGGGCTGACTGCAAGAGCAGTGTTGCTCCTCAGACAAATTCAGTTACTCAAGGTGCTTTTACCCCACTGACGTTTGTTTCACACGTGGTTTGTGAAGGAAAGATTTATTTAGCACATACTTTGGAATGGCACACATGATTTTGACAATATACCTTCTGGAACCCAAAAAACATTGAAAATTCTTAGAACCTGAAGACTCTGTTCTGTCAATCACTCTGATTTTAGAAATAGATTATAAAAGTTATACTACAAAAATATTTCATCTTCATATCAATCAATGGCTGAAAGATTTAAAGGCTCTCCTCCTGACAATGAAGTTATATTTAAGGGGGGGAATGTGAGCCTTTTGTATACCTTCAGGAGTAATGCAAGCTCCAAGGTAAATATTTGGAGGTTGTACATCAAGAACCAAAGGGAAAAGTCTTTCGACTTTACAAACAACTCCTGATTCGTGAAGGCAAAAAAGTAATCATAAAAAGGAGAACAAAAACAGCAGCAAGGCTTGATTTTCTAAAGAGAAGAATGTACAAATCAAGAGAAATTACGATAGATACAACACAAGAGCTTGTAAAGCCAAACTAAACACTTTAACAGAAATCTTTTGAAAACCGTTCTTCCCCTCCCCATCCCAAAGGAAACCACTCGAAAAGAAACAAGAAGCTAATCTTTTAGGATGAAAAAAAGTACAATAAAGAGTTGCATTTTCTACTTAGATAAGCAAAACCTGCAGCTGGTTTCTAGACATCTATTGCTGCAGGCTCATCGGGTTCCAGTTTATAGGAGAATCGTCTGCAGCAAAGGCTATTGAGAGAAATGCCACACCTGTTGACCCGGGCTGGGCTACACCTTCCCATTAGTCGTTCCAGCATTCTTCTAACAGATGTGCATGCTGTTTCCCCATCTGAGAAGCAGCACATGGAGTCCAAGCAGTTGATACCTGAACCTGCCTCAGTAAGCTGGAAAGGAAAAAAAAAAAAAAAAAAAAAAAAGAAAAAGAAAAAAAAAAAGAAAAATCAGTGTGCACAGTTTCTAGCAATGAAGATGTTACCAAAAAACACTTAGGAAAAGCAGGTTTTCTTAAAGCTAGAGTGTTGAATATTTTTCAATTTTATAGGAGAACTACAGTAATAATATTACCACTTCCTAAGGTCTACAAACACTAAAATTTGTTCTTCCCAAGGTTTGAGTGCAGCCTTGGTGAGCACAGGGAAATGGTGTGGCACCATGTCTGCCTAACACTGGAAATGAACTGGTTAGGAATTCCCTCCAACAAACCCCACAGCACAGCACATGCACTTTCAGCTGGGATGCCTTCATTCACCTCTGCGGCTTTCAACAATTTATACCAGCTCTGCCCTATTTTAAGGGAAATCTATCAAGACAAAGCTGCAGGCTGCAGAATACAACACAGCAACCTGATCCCAAGTAGTATTTCCTCAAGTGCAAAATGCAACTTCCTAGAATAACTGACATTTTATCACTACCATAGATACTCTTGGCTTGGTATGGAACAAAAGCACATTCCTGATTGTGTGAACATGGTTTATCCAAAAGCAAACAAGGCTGATGTCAGAAAGGTTCAGTCATGTTCATGCCAGCATGAAGAATAATTCAACATTAGCATAATAAACTCTTTCAACAGCTCGTGTTTTGTAGGTGAGAAAAAAAGGAATAAAAGAAATAAAATGGAAAGAAAGCAGTAACAGATGTATGGGTGTGCCACCTACCAGTGTGCTCCTCTACAGCACTGCTGCACCAACTGCAGCGTAACTGGAATCTCCTACTGCTGCAGAAAGAATATCCTAAACTGACTTCAGTAACCACTCCAAAGAGAAATAAAAATGTGAAGTGTGGGGATGCTTTTAAATTTAATTTTAAAATCTCAGTGAGAGCACGCTGTCAAACAAATACTGAACACAGAGGCTGAATTTAAGCATCCATTACCCTCTCCTCACACCAGCGAAAGAAGAATTCTGGGAGGAGGCGTCTTAGTCCATGATAGGACACAGCTCACTTAAGACCTTCCCACTACTTTTCACTGTGACACCAAAGGTCACTGACTGTTGTCGAGCCCCAGTTTCTTCCACACCACCCACAGTTGCCCAACACTTAAAGGAAAGCAAAGAACCTCAGAGTTCCCTATTGGAATGGTTTACTACGAGTGGACACTCTCTTTCCTAATCCCCACAAACAGGCAGCTGGACACATTTACAGCTTCACAACAGAAGAACAGCCTACACAACAAAGAAGAGGCAGCTAACAGAAACAAGAGGTGTTTGGAAATGCAAGAGAAAAATCCCAACTGGCAGGACAAGGAGGAACACAAAGGCAGAACTGGTGTTTGTTTCCATGCACCTTTTCCTGTGCCTGCCCCTTGCTCAGCCCTGTGCCACATTCCCCACAGCCCCTCCAGACCTTCCCATCACACCCCTCATTGTGGTGTTCACAGGACTGTCACTGTCACTCAGCAGCTGCTGGAATGTACAGGAATCTCTTAGAACTGAGCCCCCTGACCCTGTGGATGCTGCACCTCAGAGGCCGTGGCTGAGTACAGGCAGAACACACTTCAACTCACACACTCATCTGGGAGGCCTTTGGGACACAAAAGGAACATTTACTGTGACAATGAACTTCTGTACCTGAGAGGCAGGAGCAGAAGAATTGCAAGTGACAGGTCTGAAAGGGGTTCTGGTTAAAAGACAAACAAAACAAAACACACCTCAACAGAGCCTGAGTCCCTGAACACCCTCACGTGATGACCACCACGACTGGTCCCAACTGCAGTGCCACAGAAGATCCCAGAATCAGGAATTGCACACTTTGCAGCGCTGCAGTACCAGCAAATACGACCTTCAGAGCCACCCCAGACTGTGCTCCGAGTTGTGACACAAGAGATTACACAGAGCAGAAGGAATTCCCATTTGGAGGTCAGCAGGCAAACCCCCTGCTGCAGATGGAGTGACCTTCACAGCTGTGGTCACAGCGATACAAAACTGAACATTCCTACACTCAGGATTTCTAACAGAGAATTTAGTTCATCCATTATCCTCAAGCAGACCTTTCAAGTTACTGCAGAAAGTCACATTACAGAGGCTGTATGCTGGGTCAGATGAACCAGAGCACTTTTTTCCTTAGAATCTGCTACCCTGAGAGCCAGCAGTCCTGGATATTATCCAAAGACTGTCAGAAAGAGGAACCAAGAGTAACCGAAATGAGCTTCCAAGGAGTGAACCCTCAGCTCTCGATTTTGGAGGTCTGATGTCTCTTTTTCTGGAGAATCTCCTTTATTCTTCACAAGTGAGATATAAAAAGCGAGGATCATGCTTGAACCACAACTTATGGAAAAGTTCATAACCCTTTTTTTAAAAATGGCAAGTGAGACCTTACAAGAGCCTGGAAACAACAATTTTGTTCTGTCAAACTTACAGTTAAGTGTAAAGAAATACTGTGAGCACATTAAGGACAGAAAAACCCAACTCAATTTTATATGTAGATATATTGTTTATCATTGCTTGGTGAACATGGATTTTTGTATTTACATCAACTATCTGGAAGGAAGATACATATGTCAGAGAGTCCCTTTTCTCACTTTCTCACTGTGGAGGACAATTATGGTCAGTTTTATACCAAAGTAAAACCTGGCATGGCAAGGCAGGAAGGCATAATGTTCCCTGAAGACCTGAAACAAACCCTCAGGAAACACAAGGCAGGAGAGACAATGCTTTAAAAAAATTAATGAGTATAGAGAAATACCAGATACTATTAATATTTGGGCAGCAAATAAAGTATGTTCACAGGGTAAGATCCGGGATCTCAATAACCATAATACCTCATATGAGAATGGCCCACTGGATGTAATAAATCAAAAAGCAACTGAGGTGCAGAATTAAAGAATGATTCAGCTTGATAAAGGAAAAAAAAAATCAAACCAACATTCTATGATGCAATTTTTCTTGTAGATACCAAAAATATGGGTATTTTGGAGATGGCTCAATGACTGTCTCTGTATGAGATATGTAAATAAATACACACACATTAGGGTACAGTGGGAGTACTACCTAGTGGAGGTAAGAACTGTCGGGCAGGCAAGATGGGTCTAGCAGCTGCCTACTGTCCTCCCCTCTGTGCCTGCTTTCAGCAAAGTCACATGCTGAGCTGACTGAACCCTTATCTTCTTCCATCTGGAAGGACAGAAAAGCAACAGATCTTATACAGCACCACGCTTGCATCGCTTTCAAACAGTTACCATTGTCACAAGAACTTCCACAGGTCTGGTCTCGAGAGAACAAGGCATATTTACAAGGTCAAGAGGCAATTTTAATTTTTGGTGGATCAAATGCGGTTTCTCAGCACCCAAGTGTCAAAAGTGTTTGGCCTTTTTGTGCTCCACAGTCTACAAAAAGGAAACCCAGCGAATTTGGAATCTATCTAAAATTCTTAGATTTTGGAGTTTTATTTGTTTTCCCCCTTCTAAGAGAAAGGACCATTTCAGCTTGTTTGTCTTATTGCAGGTTACTCCATATGCCATAAGACAGACATTTCAACCCCACATTTAATCACACTGAAAAGCTGGGACTTTGAGGAACAGGCAATGTGTTTAATCCTGTACACCAAGTTTAGAGCACTGCAGGGTATTTTCCTGAGCCCAGGTCCCAGCTGCCAACATTCTGATGCCATATGGACATTTCAAAAAATATATATATGGTTATTACTATCCCACAATTAAGCTAAAACTTGCTCCCTACTGTAAATCTCTCTTTCTTTAACCCTTAATATACCGTATACCAAAATCTCAAGCAATTAGAATTAAAATTTTATAAGAAAATATATAGGAATGTTGACATCTAACAACTTCACTGCCGCGATGTTTTCATCACTTCTTTTTCTACTCTTTGCATCAAACGGACCTACAAATGCCAAATTATTTCATTATTTCCAAGTCATTAGACAAAAGTATCTTCAGGTAAGTAGTATGTGCACTTCTGTGACTGAAGACAAATCCAAAATGGTGCATTCTTCCCTCATTTCCTCATCTTCCTGTGACAGATTCTGTGGATTAGCCAACAGATCAGCACCAAGCTATGCTAACACAATGAACAGGCTGTAAAGGAAGGATTACCCTTGATCAAAGTGCAGCACATCAGGGTGTTCTAGTACACCTCACTAGTGTGAATCCATGCTTCCACTTGGACAGTTTTCTCGGAAATTACATGTTCCTTACAGAAAACATAGGCTGTAAAAGGAACAGAAACCTCTCTGCTCTAACTCAACACAGCTGGGCTGGATCAGATCTGAAAGCTGCAGGGGGGAATCCTATGGAACAGGAGCTAGAGCTAAAAATACAGACAAGGACTGGAGGCCATAAAGCCAGGGCCTGGAGGTGGAGTTCTGGAGACAGCTAAAGAGCACATCTGGACTGAGATGAAGGGAACACCAAGTAACAACAGACTCATGGGGCTGGACATGGGGAAAGAACAGGCTTTGGCTGTGACAAGGTAAATGCTCCAGAGCCCCAGATATAACACTGTGCACTGACAGCCTTCTCTGTAAATAAAACCGTTTCTGGTGCCTCACATTTCCCCAGATCTGTGTACAGTTCGTAACACACTGTCCAAAGGTAGAAACTCTGTAAACACAGGTAATGCCATCAGTAAGTAGAAATGAAGCATCTGTCCAAGCAACACTTCTCAAATGTGGCTTAAGATTCCTGACAGTTCTTACAAAGCACAGGACATGTAGACATATGTGCACACAGAACACTTTCTTTACAGATAAAAACATGGAATGAGATACAGTGGGACCCAGTTAGTACCCTAAGATACATATTTCACACATTCCAAAAAAAGGACAGACAGCTATGGAGGAAAGCAGTGCTCAGCCAGACTCAGCTAAGCACAACACCTGCACCTGCCTGTGCTGCCTCATTTCCTCTTCATCCCACGTTCCAAAAGGGACAGTAAAGTTCAGAGGCAAGACTTTAACAGGCACACAAGACGGCAATTCTGACTTACAGGAATCACTGGACACTTAGAAGATCCCCTCAAAGATCTTAACTGTACATCACCCATGTACTCAATGTAAACTTGAACATTTTTTACACACTGTGAAGCCTACAGAAATAAAAAATTATTTTAACATCATACTTCTCTTTTAATTTGCATTCATAAAGGGAGTCTCCTTTTGATCTCAAGAGAAGAGTCGGCATGTTGGCAGAACAAGGCATAACTCAGTTTAAACTGGAGTTATGCTCCTTTTGAGACTTTTAATACATATTTACAAACAACAACAACCTGCCAGAGTCTGTTCATCAACCTCCATGCATTCTGCAGTCACAAAGGATGCAATCCCTGGGTGGGCATGTACAAATGAGGTGTGACAGATCAGCTGCTTTACAGCTACATATTCACCAGGCAGCTGTTTTGTTTCATGCTCCTAGAGTTTTCCTTGCCTTCTTTGCCCTATTGCTTTGGGAAAACCACAGAAACCAGCTCATGCTCTTCACTCCAAATTAGATTTTATCTAGTACAGTGAAATGAGTAGTTTCTGTCCATCAACTGATTTTCCTTTTCACTGTTTTAGGCAGGGATCCACAGGATAACTTCTGAACTTTGTCCAAAGACAGAACAAAACACTAGAGAAACCCAAATTTTGTTTGCTTCTTGTTGCACTTTATAAGCTCAATTGCATATTAGAAAGCACCCAGTGCTTGAACTTCAGGTACTATCAGATACTCAAGTGCAAAAATTCTGACTTAAAAGAGAACTGGATTTGCATAATCATTTGTTACTCATGGACAAAACAGATTTCCCCTTTTTTCAACCCTTCCCTAAGTTTAATATGAAGAAAATTGCCTCACATTAGCAAGGATTTTCCTGGTTTTATCATTTTAATGGCTACATTGCTGCATTCCAAGACAGCTTTATTTTCCTTTGACTATCCAGCTGTATAACCATTAAAATGTGTTCAGTTTTTGAAATTTTAACAGAAACTCCTGTTGTAAAACCTTTGGTGTAGATATGATGTGTGACGTAAAGGCTTTTGCAGAGGAACCTCCCCAACATGTTGCTAAGTTTAACAGCTTTCTAAAGGTATACTGTATTTTGTCTGTTTTAAAGCTATTAAGTGCTGAATTCAAAACAAAACAAAACAAAATCCAGCCCACCACTATCCCCCAGGGTGTTTGGAAATCAAAGGTGTTGTGTTACAGTGGGGTCACTAGCACCACAACACAATGGCCATTTCAAGTTTTGCCTTGTAAAAGTGTAGTGCACTCTCAGAGGAAATACAGAACTTTTCTCCATTTGGTTAAACAAATGGCAATTAAGTCCCTGAAATGCAGGTTAGTTGGTTCTAGGCACCTATTTGCACATTTTTAACAACAAAGTCACCTTGAAAAATATTTAAAAGGAATCAGATCTTTGCATTAATTCTTGCTGTAGGATGTAGAAGTAGATACTGGTGGGATTGAAAAGATTGCAGCATTGCTGATGCATATGAATGCTTAAGTCTTACAAAAGAGAATCAGCATTTGACAGCATTTCATGTGCTGAACTTGGTGCATTTGAAGAGTTGCAGAATCATATTTTACCTACACAGACACATGGATGCTTTGATCTTGTTTTGAATAATTTTCTGGGACTTTGTAGCCAAATGCCTTTAGGAATATGTATCTATACACATTGAAAACAAACAACACTCACTTCATAGCTGCACGAAACAGACACAAAAAGCCCCAGCTGCACAAGGGTATGGACGCACCCAAGCTTCAAACATTTTCTGCTCTTTCAACACAATTGAAAGCAAATTAAAATGGGCAAATAACTTGCAAGAAATTGCTGCCTGAAGTACATGGATCTTCCTGTCACAGCCTTATGAAGCTGAAATTATTCAGCATGCAAATGCACTGTTAATTTTTATCATTAAGAAACTAAAAGCATTATAACCATGCTAGAAACTACAATTATTTAAAAATGGATGCAAGAACAGCTGATCTTTATTCTGAAAGTTGAGCATCATGCTAGGGATGTTTTTTCCCTAAAAAAAAAAAAAGAAAAAAAAGCACTTCCAACACATGCTACTTAGGAGAAGCATTTGGCTCAGAAACACAGAGCAAAGCCAAGAAATCACCAAACTGAATGTTTCTGCACTACAGGTATTGTTCTCTCACCCCACTAATATATATTCATGCCTCTTCCCATCTCTCTCAGCACTGGTTAGTTCACCTTGAGCATGCATAAGAGTTGATGAGGAACTGTCCCTCCTACTCTACCTAATTTTGCTCAGCTGATTCCTTGCCCTGGACAATGGCTGCAGTGCGATGAACTCGTCACTTAAAGCAACTCTGTTGGAGTACATCTACAATTGGACAGAGAAGGGATGGAACACACATGTCAGTAAGTAGCAGCAGTAATTTTCTAAGAGAAAGACACAGGACAACACATTGTTATTTAAGTGGAATACACATCATATACAGAACACAAGCCTGGTACCTTCAAGACAGCTCCTGGGATCATCACAGCCAGTCACTGTTTGGTAGGACCATTCTTAAAGTACCTTTGCTTTCATACTGAGAGAAAAGGCCTGCACACTTTTACATCTGTGCTTTACCAGACACCTTTATTCTGCATTGCATTCCCCCCTCAATAGTGTTGTGATTTATCTTTACCTGAAGATTTACATTTTGATTCACATTTACCTTACTGTCCAATTCCTCCTGTATGATTCTGTAACAGACCTGTACTGAGAAATTGCCCACAAGCTACTTCAGGGCAACTGACCTCAGTGAAACATAAGATGGCTTTTCTTTAGACCAGCAAAAACCCCTTCGAACACAATTAAAACTAAAATAAAATGAAGTAACACATATTCACCTCAAGTCCATTAAAGAACATAAAGTTAATCAAGCTCATCCTCTATCAATGCTTGCGTGTCATATTTTTAATTTTAAGTTTCCCAAAATGAACAACTGAGATTTAAGTTGCTGTGACAGAATAATATATACATGTAAAAGCCTATCAAATTTCTCTCTCATATCAGTTAAATTTCTCTGCTCTCTCATGAACAAGTTAGCTACATGTAACATCTAACAGATCAGAGGTAAACTCACTCTTGATGCTATCACCTTATTCTAACAAAAAGGTATAAAATCAAGGTAAGGCAGATTCCTACAGATACAGTGAATTCAGAGCATTAAGTCAGGTAAGTCACACAAAAAAATTCTGAAAAATTAAAACTATAGGGGCAAGCGTTTTCAGTTGAGAAATGTGTATTTTGCTCACTGCTCCTGGGATTCATTTAGAATTTAAATGACGGCAGACAGAAACAAATAACCTAAATACCTGCACTTTAAAAACAAGGAACTAGGTCATGTAACAATTTATCTTGCCATGATAAAAACACAGTAACTGTAAACCAAGCTTTTTCTTTCCTCCAATATGAAAAGATACTAATTTAGTCCTAAAATTAAAAATGAATGATTAAACATATTCAGTTATACAGAGGGCGCACCTACACTTTGAAAAATAATTTAAAAGGACAATATACAAAGTTCCATATTTACTCCTTCAATTACTTCCACAGAAGTCATTAGCATTAGTCATCACCCTCAGCGTTTAGGACAAAGATATTCTCCAAACTATTTCTATCTGAAAGCCGGTCTCTTCCTCTGCTTGGAAATCGAAAGAAAAACATTTACTAGGAATTTTAAACACAGCTTATGAGGTATGATCATAAAAGAAGCATTCTGTCATTTCTTGACAACAAATGTGCTAAGCTGATTGTCTGCTCCTCTTCAGCTACAGCCACTTCCTCACTGCCAGAACAGTGAACGAAATCCAGTGGAGTTGATTGTCCCACTAAAAGCAAGAGTGGGAAAATCTCAACAGATTTAACCTCAAGAAAGGAACAAAGAGGTGCCTTCTTTTTGCAAATACATTTTAAACTATAATTTCACTATCAGACACACAAAGAGAAACCACTGGATGGCTGCTGAAGAATTTCTGGTCAAATCCCATTTCAGATACCTTGACTCTGCAGCATCAGGAATTAAGAATTTTCAGACAAAAGACAGTATTTTGGTAAACAGAGGCCCCAGTGCTGACTCTGTCAAATGCAAAGTAGAAAGCAAATAAGGAAAAAAGAAAAAAGATGACTAACAGAGATGCACAAAGCAAAATCCCCATGGCCAAGAATCAAGCTAGAGCCAGAGGAAAGGTGCTAGACATTCATCAAGATTCCTTCTTAAAAATAAGAAGTCCTACTGTGTCCTTGACAGCACAGCTGAAATGGAATCAAACTGAACCCAAAAACCCTTTAGAAAGGACTCCTAAAGCAAGAGAATGCAGCAGGAAATACACGGATAAAGGCAGGAAAAAAACACGTGGCTTTTTGGGTTTTAATTCAAGCACTTCAAGAACATGAAAAACCTCAAAAACCACACCAATACACTAATGTACAGCAAGGAAGGAAAGAGAGTGTTTGATAAATATTGGCACCAGCTTCTGCAGGGGGAAAAAAAGGTAGGTAAGTATCATTACCTATAGACACTGTGATCCAAGAAGTGCAGGAATGTGCAATCCAGAGTTTTACCAGGTCTAGCTGAAGAGTCTTCTGAAAGCCAGTGGTTATTTACCTTGGCTTTTAGCTACTAAATTCCAAGCCAGGAAAAAGCAGCCAATATTCCAATTTTGAAAAGAGACTAATGGGATATTTTGGCTAGCAGTAGGCTCGTCAGCATGATGTTGATCCTAGGCAAACTAAGAGAACGTCTCACATGGATTTTTTTTTTTTTAACACACACATCAGAAGGGTAATATAATTTAAGTAAATCAATGTGCACTTACATCAAAGTAATTACAAGATTAGATGCTAAAGATACCAGCACTGATGCAGTGCAGTCAGGAGGTCTGTATGGCACAGAGCTCAGTGCCATTTGCATTAAGCAATTAGGACATCACAAAATCAATCTGGCACACAGGTGGACAGAAAGCTGCTAAGAGGTTTCAGACCATAACTGTGCATGGGATCTCTCTGTCAGCTGGGCTCTCCATTCACTTTCACTATTTCTGGCCCTATGCTAATTGACCTCTCATCAATGACCTGAAAGAAACCAACATCACCACCTGCAGATATGTAGAAGATGCAGAAGACAAGAAGGTTATTGATGTATGTTATTCTATAATCTGAATGTAGCTGGGGACTCATTATTTCCATACTTGGCGCTGATGTCTGCTGTGCTGGAATATTGTGTCCACTGGTAAAATCCAGAATTCAAGATGAGGTTGGAGAATGGTGAAAATTACAGGAGAAACACAAGAATGATGCGAAGACTCTAAAACAACCTTTTTGACAGAAGATGCAAGTCCAATCTACCTATCAGTGCTAAAATTACCGTGATCACAAACCTAACTGTGAATAGAACAGAAACTGTAATAGAAACCTTCTCAGTTTAGCAGAAGAAGTATAAAAAGATAAAATGCTGAAAACTGAAACCAGAGAGGCAATCACTATTAGAACATTAGGTCAGGATGATGTCTCCATAACTGTCTCTAAAAAGAAGAAAACACTCGAACAGAGGGGAGATATTTACCTAAAAGACAGCCTAATCTCACCAGAACGACTGAAAGGATTTTTCTGTAGCCTGTGTCAGGCAGAAGGGAGATTCTATTATCACAGCATAACTTTAGACCTTGTCTATGAATCTGCAGAACTGCCACATGGGTAGTTAGTCTTAATTACAGAATCAACAGTCAAATGCATAGCATATGAAGTGACTGAGATTTCAGAAATACTAATTAAAACAAGTTTTACTAAAGTGATTTTTAAAATTATTGTTTCCATCACATTTTAAGAACTCTTCAGTGCCAATTACAGCGGTAGCTTCTAATACTTCTAATACCTAGACAACAATAAGCTCCCACCTATAAAGCAGTATAAAAATGCACAGATTGATCCTTTCATACAGCTGCAAGCTGAGATGCAAAAGACTGAGTGACCTCTTCACAAATAATTATATTCTTTTTATTTTCAATTACTTAAACATAAACATTACTGCCTTGTAAAATGGTGTCCTCATTTTTGTAATTTTAAATTAACAAGTGTATTTTGAAATGAGAACACTTCTCTGCATTAAACACGACAGCAATGTAAGAGGGTAACTACCGGTCAAGTTGGATACAAAAACATAACATTACCTGAGCTTTTTCAGTACTTGTTGGTTGCAGATGTCTGTACAGCACTTTCTTCACAACATCAATAAACAAACAAGCAACTACTATGAGGATTATGGCAAACCAAGCAGAACCACTTGACAACAGTTGAACAAATACAAAGTACATGTCCTGGGTATGTAAAAATGGCCTGAAAAGTTAAAAGAAGTGGCAATTACTTAGAAGAACTTCTAGAAACAGAAGTACAGCACAGGCTGTCTCAAGTGTATCTTATTTTACATCAGGATGCAGAGTCAGAACTGCACCATGTCCATGTAAAACCTGCAAATAAACCCCAGGGAAAGAGGGTACTGAACTTTGGACAAAAAGGTTCTGATTTAGTTTTAAATTGTGTTGAAGAGAATCAATCACCATCCTATCCCTCCAGACTCCAAACTACAAGCAAAAATACTTCACTTTACTGATTCAAACCCCAGCATCTTTGTTTCTGTTGCAATTATTTACCTATTACATAGCACCTTTGGGAACCTATTTACTTCTTAAAAATGTCTTTACAGTTACAGGCTGTCAGAGACAGGTACTGTGTGTCCTTGAGCACAGGACAGCACAGCAGCACCGCTTAAATTTTCCAAAGAATCACCAAAAAAAAGCAAGTGGCCAATCTACATTTAAAACTTATTTTTCACAAATCTGTCACAAAATTCAGAGCAAGATGGTAGAACATAGTATTTCAGTGTTTTTTTAGTTTCATCAACATTACATGTAATAAAAAAAGAGAATCACTTACCAGATAATTCCCCCATAAAACAAGGAGAATATGAAATAAAATACAATGGATCCCCAAGTAACAAAATGGTTTATCCATGTCCAGAAGTGAGTTTCTAGTGCCATCTAAAACAGAGATAACTTCAGTGACCTTCTGTTTTCCACCCACTTCACAGAAAATGATAAATACCAGTCAGAACACACTTACAAACTTCCAGCCCAAACACTAAATATTGTTGTAACACACAAAAAACTAAAGAAAAATTTCAACCACTGTTGAAACTAAACATAAAAGACACTTATCTGGAACCCTCAAGAGTCAGTAACTTTGCCATCAATTTCAAGTTACTGCTTTATTACATATTTGCCTATACATCCAAACCCAGAGAGCAGTCAGTGTGATATCATACCTTCATCGTAACAGTTATAACCATAACGGTGAAGACCAAAGTACCAAATGTCCAGTTCCCAAACATCTAAGGAAATGGCAAGGCAAAAATCATGGAAGAAAAAAACATCAGTTAAGAGCATTCACAGTAAGTTAAATCCTTCTCAAGTCAGCTACACTAAAGAAATAAGACATAAGCTTGTGACAGGTAATTGTCATGAAAAAAGCAAGGAGGATACAACACAAACAACTAGAAAAAATACAGCTTATGATAAGAGCAAAATTAACAACCCACAAGTCATCCCTCTTCTTGGTTCAAAACAAGTCACCACAAAGGCTACATGAAATATGAAAAAAAGGCCAAAACAGTAATATGAAATGATAGGAAAATTAAGAAACCAATTTGATCAATTAATTCTAAGTGTCCAATAGAAAGGAAATATTGGGTGGAAGGTATTCACTTTAAGCGCAAAACACTTTTGAGTTGAAACATTTCCAGATAATTTTACACATGCAGCATCAAATGAAGGTTCACTTTTAACCCCAAGCACAATTCTACAATTCAAAAATAATGGTGCCATTGTATTTTACAAAGAAAATTCTAAGGAAAAGACACTTTGTTTCAAGGCTAATAAACACAAAATTAAGCTTTAATTCTGAAACACTGAAATCTGTCACTTTCGTATTCTCTTGTGCTCATAAATTAAACCATCAAAACTCTGAACAAGGTCTACAACAATAAAATCTCAGCTCTGACAACCAAGCAGGGATGCTGAGGTTGTATCTATCTACACACATGCTACTCAGAGCTGCCATTCTACACCAGGTCCAGCCTGGAACTGGCTGGGGGATCACAGGGAAGACGCTGCTGTTCCACAGCTGGCTTTGCCACTGACAAACTGAACAACGACCAAACCCTCTACTCGGTGTTTACTGGCAGCAGACTAAGCAAGCAAGGAGGGAGGTACCACATGCAGACAGGCAATCAGGGTCATCCTAGAGCTGACGTGTCAGTACGGCACAGGGGCACGGAACTGGGATTCACACAGTTGTAGTTCTTGTTACAGAGCTCTGACAGAAACATCCCAACAGCCTGAGGACAGATCTCACAGCTGCTTCTCCCATCTATACACAAGGTACAAAACTTGAGGCAGCCATGAGTCTGGATTTACTGATAATTTTAAAGATCTTTGTTATAACATGCCTTCCTGAAGCCTTGGATTTACTTGTCCCACCAACAGTAATGGTTAACAAGTAACATGCTTGTTGCTAACTGCTGCAATGTTCGACTTAGAAGTAAAATTAAACTTCTTCTCCTGAGTGACCTGTGAAAGAAAGTGTCTTTGCTAACACTGCTCTCAATGGTCACAGAGTTAGAACGCGAAACACGAACAGGTTCTTGCCACCATTTCATTTTTGAACACATTTACACTGCGGATGCTGCATCCTTTAATCCTATGAAGTAACAGATACAATATTTTGTATCTCCTCCTCTTCTAATCTCTTACCATTTGCCTGTTAGGTTTCAATATCTGACGGCATGCACAGCATGAAAAAGGGGGGAGAAAAAAGAACTAAAAGATCAAGTAGTTGCACAATGTGTTGAGGTAAGCCTAACAAAGCACCAGCATTAACAAATTATTTACAATCTCTTCTATTCTGCTGTTCTCTGAACTGAGAACTTGGAATGGAAACGTGAGCCCTTGCACTAACACTACCCTGTCTCACAGACCTGTACAGGTGATCACTTCTTGAGGACTTCTTATTAAGAAAGCACTTCAGCAGTGCACAAAATCCTCTTGCCCTTAATTTTGGCTTTTCCAGGCACTCATTAGATTTGCAAGAAACTTCATGCAATGCAGATATTTCACTGCATGACAGTTCTACCAGTATTAATCACCATCTTTTAGCAAACATGGAGAGGCAGAATGACTAAAAACCAAAAAAGTCTTGGAGTTTATTTGAAGTCATATCACATGAGAAGCTAAAGGACAGCTGCCAATTCCCCAAACCAAACAGCTGTTACTAAATACAATGGAGGAAGTCTCTTCCTGCCCCGTGGACATTTACTAAGCAATTTTGAAGTGAGGTGCTCTGACAACTGAAGATGGATGCACCACACACACTGATTCATAGTCTAAAATTACCTCATTACAAGAGTCCTGAAGGACCTTTACCAGCTCACAAGAATTTCCAATCCCACAGCTTGTAACAAATGACAAGAGAGGACACACTCATGCCTCAGCTGGAAAGAGACATTTTAGTCCAAAGCACAATTATTTTAACATTCTTCTCAAACATCTGATGACAGAATGGGTGCTCCAGGTGGCTGCACCACTCCCCTTCACTGCTCCTCCCCGGGCAGGGATGCTGCCAACCACCAGCTCTGCCTGCAGCCCCCCAGGACCCTGCTGTTCACTGTCTGTACATCACTGCATTTCTGACTAAACTTCCTGAGCTCACGCTCACGCCCTGGCACCAGGTGACCCTGGGAATGCAGCAGGATGCTGTTTTTGTCCCTTGTGCCATAACTTGCTGATCTGCCAAGTACTATGAGAATGGGCAAGTTCTTATGCCAGTATTAATAACAGCATAATGAGAAGCAAATGTATTTTTCCATTACTACCCATGTTTAATGAGGGAAAAATCAGCATCTAATTGTTCTAAATCGATGTAACTAACTCAGAACCAGGGGAAATAAGGAAACAGACTTGTAATGCTTTCATTCAAGCTTCAGAGTTTTTTGTGAATGATTCTTCCTGTGAACTTTAACATCTTTAAAAGAGAAAGTGTCAAATTAGTATTTGATGATTTCATTAAGTTATGGCCTTAAAAACATTTATTTAATAAAAAGCATAACTTAAAAGCAGCTCGCACCACTGAATTTAAAAAAATCAGAGTAATTAAAGAAATATATTTTCAGGAGAAGCTTTAAGACTTTTGTCAACTTTCAGCCTAACTTTATAACTGCTACTGAAGAGAAGCCATTGCTTGACATTGCAATTAAGTCCAATTCAAAATGAGTTTTGAATGAATGAATATAAATTCTCATTTGCTGACATAATGAAATATGATTTTGACAAAAGCAAAGTTTACAAAATACAACGAAGTTTAAGACAACCATGATACATCTATTATCTTGAAAGATATGTTCTTCAGGGACATATGCTTTCTGACAATACCTTGCGATTTCCACACTAAGAAATGTTACTCTTGAGAGCACACACAAATACTGACAAAGAATCTTTGATAATTATGTAGTTCATAACAATAAAATTTTTCAGACACAGCAGGATTTTTCAGAAAAACATTAAGAAATACTGCCAAAAATACAGTGGTAGAATAACACCCATGATATTGTACCTGGCCATTTCCCAGCAGAGAAGTGTCTTCTCCCATTAGAAGATACGAGCCATAAAAGAAAACAAACGCATGAAAGAAGCCCAAGATGGTCCAGTAAAGAAATGGTTTAAACCCCAGATGGGCATTTTTACTGATGTCTCTGCAGAAATAAAACAGATTTTGGATTTCATACTGTCCATAACCATCAGCTATCCACACTGCATGACTGCTACTGCTTTGAATAAATCTAACTTTCAACTGCACCGAGACACATTTAACAAATGCTGACATATGAAAAAAATACATAAATCATGAGCAAAAGAAGAACTCTGAGTTCTCATGATGTGGCTCTGCTTTAAGGAGTGGTCACCAATGGCAAGGGTCTCTAATGGGTCAAATCTAGAATAGCACAAACTAGAATTCTTGTCCCTGGAGGCAGAACTGGAAGAGGAAGAAAAAGCCAGATCTCTTGATACTTACCCCTTGCTCTGTTTAAAAGACCTTTACAAAAAGAGAAACATCTGAGAGACATCTCTTTTTTACAAAAATACCTACTTTTTTCTCCAAAAAGCAGTATGCAGTGCAACGTGCTACCACTGGGAGGACATCTAATTCTACAGGAAATCACTTCTCTTGGTGAAGGATTTTTTTGTGGTGATTCCCCAGACCATCGTGTCCTAGTTTTTCATCCTCCTGTCTGAGTGATTTTCACTTCCTACATGTAATGGAGAAGGCTGCCAATCATGTAAGATGACCAAGTGCTCAGTGCTCTTCCACTTGTAACACGGCTGACATAAAAAGACACTTCTCTTAAAATGCTCCTTTTAATTAACTTTCAGGATGAGAACTATGTAGCTTTAACTCTTCCCCATCAAGATCGTTACTAAAAATGCCTAAATTGCAGATAAATATCGTACAAATGCCTATCAGCAAGTTCAGAGCTGTGCAGATACCACTGTTGGTGTACAGGATGTGCCCCTGTGGGAACTGATGCAGGACATACGTACCTGTAGAGCACAGGTTTACTCTGCAATACATGCGGGTGCACATGCTGCTCAAACAGACTGTAGATGAGGACAGGCAGGGAAGTGAAACAAATATTGTACAAAGTCAGGTATACGCTGTCATAGAGCGTCTGCAAAGGAAAACAAGAAGTATTTTATGTCTTGGAAAGAAAAAAGGTGTTTGTATTTATTAAGATTTATTAGCACACTAATAGCAGCAATGATTGATTAGTTACATGAATTTGCTAGTTAGGAAAACAGCTGCACTCACATAACAATCTAATAACAGCTACCAAATACAGAAAATGAAGCTGGATATTTGCTAAGTGTAACATCTCTATTGCTTCTTGTGCCACTCTTTCCTATTTTCTTAATTATGGACTCAAGTGTTTCACAGACAAGATGTAAGGCATGCAGTACTTACTTGTTGTGAAAACAAACAGAAGAACTGATATAAAAATTGTGGTGTAATAAAGCACACATTCTGAAATAGAGAGAAGTGAAGGAAATAGTTAATCCTCAGTATACGCCTCACAGCCCTAAAAGAAATTCCTAACTCTTAGAAGCCGGTAAAAATACACAGGGAGAGCACAAAGCATTTCAGCATTTCACTTGGCTAAGTAAAGCAAGATGCTTTGCTTGAGAGCATATTTTGTTTGTCTGTCCTTTGGGACCATGAACCTGAAAAGTGTGAACTTCACTACATGTGCTTGATGAGCACATCTCACTATAGGAGTCTAAGTAGTATTTAAGTAGAAGAAATCCAGTCATTTTCCCCCACAGTTTCTTTTTAAGAATTTCTTTGCAGAATAGATTCCACATTTTATTCAAGAAAGCTGTGCCCTGCTCATGTGAGTTTGTTGCATGGGAGCAAACAAAGCACAAACCAAAATATAACACCATGCTATTGCCTCTAAATGAAAGGAAACAACTTAAAAAGGGACTTGGGAGCCAAAGCTGAAATCCCAGGTAAAATTCAATGAAGACAGTAAGTTTTGACTTGTTATGAAAACTGATGATCAAGTAAAAAAAACCCAAAAGCACCCCAACCAACCAAACAAAAACCCTGCCTTGAGAAAACAAACATATTGGCCTCTCAGTCTAGACAAACTCACTGTGGTAGTTAAAGCCTATTTCTAGGTGGAAAGACTAAACAATTTCACAGTTAAACTACTGCATTTGGTTGTAAAATATAAAATAAAAAAGCCCAGAAAACATGTCTGAACAGAGATATTTAACCTGATCTCAACAAAAATCTCAGATCTGAAATAAATTTCATGCCGGGAAGAAAACTCACCTTATAAAAAAAGTACTGTACAAGGGTTGCTATTCTAATATAGTAAAGGTGCCCATGAACAAAAAGCAACTTGGAGAGGAATTTAAACCGTGCTATTGCATAGTCACTGTTTCTTACAGCTTGCCTTCCTTCCTTGCCCATGATTCCTGCAATGTTTGGGAAACAAAACACAAAGCAGGTTAAGTATAACAGAAACTGGAGTTTAAAAAACCCAAGAGCATGTATCTGAAGCTACAGTTCTGTTTCCCTGCACTTCAACATTACGAAGACTTCAGCAGCTTTCTGTTGCTAAAGAAGGTATGATTCCTCACACTCACAACTAAAAGAAGCTGCTCATTTGATGCTGATTCCAATAAAAAAGCCCCAATTGCTGGTGACAGAAGGAAGTTACCTATGCCAACATGTGCCTCCTGGATCATGCTCACATCATTAGCACCATCTCCGATCGCTAACGTTATGGGTTTCTCTGGAGAGGTTTTTAACAGTCGAACCACCTGGAAAAAGAAAATTAAACACTTTCAGATTAGACAGTCTACCTACAAACCATGCCACCAATTCCCAAGTATCTCAGTTAGTTGGCTATCTGTAGATATAATCAATATGTTTTATTTACATGCATGTTTGGGTAAAAAACATCTTTGGCATATCACATGCATACATTAATTCCTTCTTTAGAAAAGCTGCCTGTTTTGGAGCACAAGACTGATTTAAATATTTTATCTGCCTTAAGCCTATTTTCCTGTTCTTATTTCAACGTTCTTTTACAACTCTTAATTTGGTGCTTTATCATACAAAACAAAGCCAAGTCAACTAAAATTTGGAACAGAAAATTTACTTACATAGTAATACAGATTTAATGTCCTTTAATAATCCAGATTCTTCATATTTATAATTAATGGAACTAATGCAGGTGTGAAAGAAGAATGTGAAAAAGCAAATGCACTAGCTAAAAGATCAATATGCTGTTACTAAGGAAAATAGCTTCTTTCTAAAGCAACTTCACTATCACCAAGGGGTATTCTCAACTGACAAAGGAACAGAAGAAGGTATGACAGAATGAGGGAAAAAATGCTGACATACAAAGCCCTAAAATACTCAGAAGAGGAGCAGTGATATTAGATCTTCAATGTAAGTGTCAATAATATTCTAAATACAGAGGAATTAGTTAGATAAGGCTTTTGGTTAAGGAGAATTAGTGATTCATTAACCTCCCACAGAGCTCTAGCTTAAGGTAGAAGCTTCACTAATTCAGTTGTAAATGGGCCGCAGGTAAACGTATGAACACAGATCAAGAGGTTTCCCAAAACCAAGAAAATAAGCATGTATGAAAAAACATTTTCCCCCTCAAGTTCCAGAAACCCCAAAGTGGAAATATCAATGCAGCAACTGCATGAGGTTAAGTAGACACAAAAAACTGTACTGGAGTAATTGAGTTGTTGCTGGCAGTGTCAGGGCATTGATTTGCAGGAGTGGGAATTCACTTCACACAAGGAATGCAACAGTGATTAAACACAGTCCACAGCTCAGAGAAATCCACCTGATTATGGGAATACATTCCCTAATTGCAGGTATTAATATTCAAGTTTAAAGGTTCCCCATTCCTAAGGGGTAATTATTTTGAGTACATTTAGCATTAGATCCTGGGAAGCAGCCTTAGAGAGGTAACAAGGCTGCAGGACGTCACCCAGATCAGTCCTCTTGAGATCCCCAAGGCCTGGGTAATTTGGACAGACAAACATCTATGTGAAAAGGTCAAGACAAATCCTCTGGCAAATTTTAACAGCAGCAATCAGCAGCAGCTCCAAATGACTGACATGATGGTGTTTAAATAAGGTTTTGAGTCATAAAACGTACCAAAATTAGTAGTGAGACCGCTAACCATACATTAACACGCATTATAATTAAAGATGCAGGAAATATTAAGCTGAGTTCCTGCTTAACCTTGGAATAAAACTCACAAAAAGGTTGCCTACAGCAAGAAATAACGTGCAAGACTAGACTAAACTGCCCTGTGCTTCCTTCCCTACCCTTCATGTTGTATGGCATTTTTCTCAGTGATTTATATACTTCAATGTTTGAAATTAAAAAGTCACTGTAATCAAAATTACATTTTACTGTACTACATGACTCAACACAGGAAATAATCTCCATCATCTGCTGGTGAGGAGAAGAATTAAGGAAAGCAGTACAAAACATTATAAATCAAGTTAAATGACAAAATAAGAACAAGGACATGACACTGACAAATAACTGCACCTTAAAGAGAGAGGATGGCAAAAACTTCAGCTGAAAGAATGTACAGAGTGGACATATCCAACAGATTGGTTTATTCATTGTAGCTACAACTTCCTTTCAACATTTTACTGAAACTAATACTATACCAGGTGAACAGTTCTATACTGAAGCGATCCTAAAGACTGCATTAGAACTCTGGCTAAATGCTGGAAGCAGGAAGAGTGACCTCCAAACAGGTCACTCCTGTTACAGTAAAACAGCCTGCCTCTTGAACATCTAATACCCCCAGAAGGGTTTCCTAACACTTTAAGGTAAAGAGACGTCTTTTCATGAAGAGAAAATTTCAAAAGGAAAGAATATTATAGTCCTTTAGAGCGTAGCTTTCTGGAGAGAAAAAAATCACAAAATCTGAATTTGAATCTTACCTAACATGTATTTGAGTATAATTCAGTACATGTGAAGGAAAAATGATATTAGAAGAGAGTATTAAGGAAAATCTCTCCTAGAAACTACGCCTTGGCTTCCCTTCCTTTTTACTTCTTCCTCAAAGTTGGGTATTTTTAAAGTATTTAGGGTAGCACAGTTTCTCTTTAGATGTTCATGAATTTTCAATTTAGCTTTTTTGGTTTGGAGAAGTGATGGAGCAGCTAAGGCAAAAGCACGCAGGAGATCAGGAGAGCTGCTGCCTTACTGAACACTCAAGAGGCAGAATAAAGGTGAGCTTGGTGGCAGTATTTTGACTTCTCCATCCACTTGCAAATTTTCAAACACACATATAGAATCTTCTGAGCAAACTACTCCCGATCAACTGAATTTAACAAGGGTTCAGAAGTCACAAAAAAGGTCAGACAAACAAACAAAGCAGGTTCAGAAATCCTTGCCTCCTCAAAGCATGATAAAAATACTTCAAAGGCAACCTTGATTATATTCTCACTTACCTTTGCTTTCTGAAGGGGTGCCATGCGACAGCACAACACTGCAGAACAGTTTTTGCAAACTTCCATGAACAGTTTTTCATGTTCCCTGAGTGCAAGAGAGAGGCTGGTCCCATCCACAACCAGTCCATGCTGGATAACATGGTCTTCCTTTATTCTATTTGGGGACAAAAATGTTGACCTTGTACCAGTGTCAACAGTAAAATTCCAATTTTGCTATAAACTATGTTTTAGGCCAGACAGTAAGCAAAGGAGTTAATCTGTCAGACAGACTACTTCTTCCAGTCTGTTATTATATTAATAAACAATTTTTTTAAAAAGACAACTTCTTTGTTTGGCAAATGCATCAAAGAGACTGCCATGAAATTTAAAAATGAAAGCAACCCAAGCTAAGATCATCACTGAGATAGTGACCTCTCAGGTATTTTACCTCTTGGCTAGCTGCCTCAGCTGTTCTGCACAGGTACTGTCTGACTTGTGCTGCACAAGCTCAAGGATGTTCATGGTTCTGTGAAAGTGTCCACAGGATAAACTGACACTAACAGCTGTTTCGTGCTTGTCTCCAGTGAGCACCCACACTTTGATACCAGCCAGCCTGAGGGCTTCTATAGTTTCTTGGACTTTCTCCTGCAGCCTAGAAACAAGAAAAATCTTAAATAACCAACCGAACACTTTACAAACAAAGGAGCTCACACTGTAACTCCATGTTACCACTGTAACCCCACTGACATGGTGAGTTAAGGCTGCATTTCCAATGTTACATATATTTTCAGAGAATCACAGTCTGGCAGAAGATATTCTGTTACTAGCAACAAAACAAAGACCTTAATGAAACAAAAACTAAACTGCAACCCTGCTAAGGGATCAAAAATTTGTAGTAAGCGTATCTTGATTTAAACTAGGCACCATCACTGCATTTGAGAAGCTTTAAAACAGTCCACAATAATTCCTGGCTACTGTGGTGCAAGGAAAGCTCCTCGTGCCCCATGTGCTCACTTCAGTGTACAACACAGCCTGTGACCTACAGAGCACAAGCAGAAGGCTTTGCAAAGGAGCTGTGTGTAGAAGCTTTCTCAAGGAATTTGCTGTTACATTAAATACTTATTGCATTAAGTAAACTATTAAATAAACTATTCCATTTCACATACATGAAATCTCTCCTGATGAAACACACTGTACATCACCATTATTAAGACAGAATCAGCTGGTATAAGTTTTGTTTTGAATGTGCCTCAATCCAAAGGTAAATATATTAAACAAGAATAGCAGAGAACTTTTGGTCATAATGGGAGAGCTTTTCACACTTCATATTATAGGTATAAATCCTAAACTCGCTGGGTTTGAGTGTAGGTGGCAGTAACACCACGGCATACTTGTCTTCTACTCCTGTAGCCCCAAGTAATTCCAGGTCCCTCTCTATGAAGTTGAACACATCTGCTAATCTCTCTTCCCGCTGCTGTAAGGCAGTCCTGGCCTCGTGAAGGCGCTTGCCAATTTCTTGGTACTCCTCAGGTGTGAATCTTCTGTAGGCCACACACAAAGTTCTCAGGCCTTTCTGTGAGAAAATAAAAGACTACATTCAGAGTAGACAAGATTCTGATCTAACAAGAAGGTGTCACCTGCAATTTTTTCACTTCAAGTCACAATTTATACTGCATGAATTTTCTTCTGATCAGCTGAGGCTGGGAGCTGGGCAAGCATATGCACTTACCAAAGCAAATTCATCCACATGTATCCTTGTTTTGTCTATTTCTCCACTCTTACTACGAGGGAGAATGGAAGATTCTGCTCCCTTTGTGAATAAAAGCTTCTCCCCTAGAAAGTCAAATAGAACTGAAATTAAAAATAATGCCATTTAAGAAGTTCTCAAGTACTGGTTGTGCAATTTCTGATCACCTACCTGAGGGACTCTCTACAATGACGCTCATTCGTCTGCGATTTGGATCAAACTCCAAAACATGAAGCAATTTATACCTGTATTTTGTGTTTTAAAAGAAGGAATGGGAAAAAAACATTTTTAGAAATAAACTTCCCAAGACAATTACTTATAAATAGACTCTTACACCACAGACCTTTCCTCAAAGTGTCGTTTTTGTATAGAAACTCTGAAAGCAATGCCACCACTGCTGAACAACAATCACTGTTCATTGCTTTTTATCAGTTTATATTACTTAATTCCATTCTGTAAGAAAAAAAGGCTCTTCTACCAACAGGAATAGCTTTCTGAATACCAACTTGACATTTGGAGATTACAAGCAGCTCCTATCTATTTCTTCACCCTTCTGTCATTACTTCAAGTATAACTTTGAAAACTACATTTTGTTTCTGACAAATTTGTAAAAAATCTAGACTGTCAAAAAAGTGTGTGTGCCCTAGTAAGTGGATTAGTTTTTGTTATGTTACCACTAGCTTAGAAAATCAATTTTAGACATTTAACTTCAAAGTACTGCCAACTAGCTGACACTGATCAAATGGATAAAATGAGTTATGGCATACTGCAGATGTACATTTATTGATAATTTGTGCTCATTTTGGGAAAGTTTAAAATATGTAATTAGAGTATGCACAGATGAGACTGATTCTGGGAATTTCTAGAGCTGAAACAAGACCTGAAGGAGCAGTTCAGTTTTCCAACTCTGCTAGTCTCAACCTTTGAGGAACAGGCAAAGATACAAACTGTTACAACACAGACCTACACAGAGTAACTCACACAAAATTCTTGCATCTCAGCTACAATTGGTAAGGAATAAGATGCAAGCTGTCTTGAAGACATCAAGGGAAAAGCATTAAACAGAGCAAGCTGTGGAAAGGCAAGGTTTGCTTATGAACAGAGAGGATTAAGAGGAGAACATTACATTAATCTTCACTACTGTTCTGTCCTTCAAAATAATCAAAGAATAAAAACAAATACCTCTCTGGTTTTCCAAGACTTTTTACTTCCATGCTGTCTCCACTAATTCCAGTAAATACTACTCCAACCCTAAAAGTAAATAAAATATATATTTAATTATCATTTTAGACAAAATGCCTATTAATGGAGGGAGGGGAAGACGGCAGGGAAGAAATGGAGAGACTCTTATACCCCATTACTGTCCTCTGCTTCTAGGGAAAATTAAGAACGCCCATTTCTGCATTTATTCACATCACACTCTGACCACTTCTCAGGTATTTTCACAAATATTTTAAATCATCACTTCATAATACACCTAGGGGGTTGTGTATTTTACATTTGAATGTTTTCCCAGTAAGGTGACAGTGCCAGGCCCTGGGCTTCAGCAATGTCCTGAGCCATTTTGAAGGTTGCCCTCGCAGGCAATTCCTGTGTCAGACAGTGCTGGCACTGCTGCTCACCGGCTTGCAGCTTCCACTAAAGCCTTCTCATCTGGTGAAGAAGCGTAATATTCCAACGGGGATGTTATTCCGTTGGCATGCCAGGGACCATCAGCACCATCTGTCTGATCTGCATTGATCTGCACTGTATGACACAGACAAACTGCTTTCAGGAAGAGCTCCTCCTCTTTCACCTATAAGAAAGAAAAAACTTGATTTGTAACATTTACATATCAACCCAGTTTTGAACACACTTAAGGGGAAAGTATTTTAACTCACAAATCTGCCAAGCGTTTCATGTTAAATAATCACATCTCAACATGTTTAATAAATACTATTTGTTCAGTAACACTTAAAAGATTCAAATTATTCAGAAATTCTGATTTATGTTTGGGGTTTGGTTTTTATATGCTAATGGTACAAGAATATTTCCCTGAAATAAAACACTTTCCATCTAGGATGACTAATGGTGGGAAAACCAAAGAGCCTTACCAAACCATGCCTATTTCCATCTGGAGAATCTTCAGAAAATCCCTCTGGAGTTAGTTTACCATTGACCTCTTGGTACTTTATGCCATTAATGGAGCACTCCCGAAACTGCATCTCATTTTCAGTTAATGTACCAGTTTTGTCTGTAAACACATACTCCACCTTTTGTAAAATAAAACAAACAAAAAAAAAACCAGACTTGGAATTGTATGTACTTGTTAGAAGAAAAAAGATACAATATTCTCCACTCACACTTTTCTATTCCACACATTTTTTTTAACCATATAAGAATTTTAACTTCTGCCATCACATCTTTATAATTATTTTAAAATTAATCAGAAATCAAATCACAAGTAATAAAAAGCCTGCAGTAACAAATTTTAATATTAAAATATAAGGAGAAAATAGGTTAAAAAAACCAGACAGATAACGTATTTTTTACTCTACCTGTCCCAATTCCTCATTGAGGTCTGAAGTATTTACTTGTGCTCTCTGGTTTGTTTCTTCATGATAGAGGTCAAGATCCCAGCCAATAAAAAAAGATCCAAGAAATTTCTGCATCTCAACAGTCACATAGAGTGAAATAGGTATGATAAAATTGTAAAGTACCAGAAAAGCAAGAAAATCTGAAATAAACCTCAGAATCTACAAGAGGAAAAAAAGAAAACGTGAAGATTACCACAGTGATCAGGTGAAACATGGTGACTTAATTATGCTTCAATATGCATGAAAAATGACAAACTGGGAGAGGCAGAGCAGCCCAAGTCCCACGTACACACAAGAGAGACAAGACTCCAGTGACAACGCAGGCATTTGCAGGTTGCCCCAGTAACACGCCTGCACTGATGCATAAAGTCTGCCTTGAGCTATGACTGGAGGTTTCAATTCACAAGTTCATTAATTTTTGTCTCTCTACTGAATCTGTCAGGGTGTCTGTCAATTAATATTAACTGTCATGGTGATTCTGTTTGTGAACTCTGAAAGAATTTGGTCTGAAAAAACTAACATGTTCCCCATTCCATCAAACAGGATCATTCATATAAGCTTTTCTAAGGAACCCTAAATTGTGAAGGCAAACAAGTGATTTTCCATGCTGTCAGAGGAATCTGCAAGCACTCTGTTGTTTCAGGACAGCAAAGTGTCAAGAGGGTTCCTGTCTGCTGGCATTTCCCAGTGACTTGGGTGATCCAGACTACACAAAAAGAAAGCAACCGTGTGTATTTCTTTTATGCCTCTTCAAAACATTGCGTTCCACGCACACAGCTCAGGCAAACACCTCTGTAGCAGGAGAGAAACTTCTCTTTACTGGGTGTGATAATTTTAACAAATGCTGAAATGCAACACTACGGTCTCTTCTTCATCTGCACAACAAACTCAGCACCTAAATTGTACTTTGGGAAGACTCTAACCAACACCTGAATATTGAGCAAGAGAGATTAGAGATGACGAAAACCAGGCCACCTCTTGTAACTCCACCAGATATTGGTGCAGGAGAACATTTTAAATAAAGGAAGCATAAAAGTAGTCAACAATTTGCAAAGCTAAATAATGGCTGTTCTTCCTCATTAGGGAGCTGTAAGTATTTAACAAATAATTAAAGTAGCTGACAAAAACTCAGCAAGTTCTGTGCCTAAAGAGATCTTCCAAAGTAAACTAGAGAAGTCAAATAGAAAGTGAGAGCAGTAATTCATCTAAGAGAAGTAGTGACAATTACTTAAGTTAGAGAGTTTCTTCAAGCAATGGCAATGAAATAACAACCTGCACACCCAGAAGGAGATGGACAGGGAAAGCACTCGGAGTAAGGATGTCAGCATGCTGAGAAACGCAAAGCAGATTGTGGAAGTCAACAAAGGAGACAGAAAAATAAAGACATGACAGAAGGAGAATGACTCCGCAGAAACACACACGGCTCTCTATGTTCCTGATAGCAAAGGTAAAGGAATGGAAAGACTGAGGAAATACTTATCCCTGTTCTATTCAGAACTGAAAGGCTCCACAGGCTAGACTAACTTGCATAGCAATTATTTCAAATTAAGCTTCTGAACTGCTTTGGACAAAGGTAGTCTCGTACAGAAATCAAAAATTAAACAGAACACAGAAAAATACAGACTAATTGAAAAAAGAGACAATTTTCAGAACCCCAGATTTCACAAACACTTTGAAGTATCCCTTCAATCTCTAGAGAACTAAGAGGGCAAGCAGGAGCTTGAGCAGAATTACAGCCTTACAAAATTGCCCAAACCACCTCAACATCAGAGAACATACAAAATTCCTGAACTGTGAAATCACTGCAATAGAACATACACAACAACAGTCATCCTCCTCCTCTTTTCCTTTATGGAATGACAAAAGACATCCTAAAAAACAGTAACTAGAACACAGACCACCAGAAATATGTCCTAATAAAGCCTTCTCAAAAATTTTCAAAAAGCTTGGTCTTTTCATAAAAGAAGAAAAAGTCCAACCAGTAACAGGTAGAAATATTTCTACATAATGGTGAGGCTACATGGGATTAAGTCTCTCAAAAATCACTGAGACAACAGCACGCAGACTTGCAAGTGGATCATGAGGTGGTAACATACAGAATAGAGACATAATATATATTACACTGAGTGTATATTGTTTGAGTGTTCCCCAGATGTGCAACTGGGCAGAGCTACGTTACCTTACTGCTGTTTCTTTCATGCTCTGTTTTTTCATTATACCATGGCTCATCCCATTTCTCTTCAGCTTGCCATGCATACTTTAAAATAGTGCTCAGAATGGCTTCAAAGAGGAGGATTATCAGATAAATAATCAAAAAGGAATTCATGGACCTATAAAGATGCAAAAAAAAAAAAAAAAAGCAAGCAACTTCAGTTTATTTTACTTAATCTGTTGACACAGCGTGGTTACATGAATTGATCAAAAACTTGTTGGACCTTTTTAAAAAATGTATCCTGTGCTTGATATGGATATAAAGTTGTCTATGTGACAAGCAAGCAACAGAATGAGAAAGAAATTCTACATCCGAATAAGATAAACTCCTTATATAGCAATATGAAGCCTAGATTTAGGTGCAGGAACACCCCAACAGCTGACTTGTGTCACACCTGCAGGCCCAGACTGGTGCTCTTTTACCCCGAGGAGCCTGCAGGGCGGTGCAGGCAGTACAAACAAGCACAGCAGGAAACCACGGCTGCACCTTTTCCTGAGGCAGAAGAGCACTGCCATGTGCAGCTGAGTATGGAACCCAGGCCAGGCCAGAGCAGGATACAGGCACACCAGCCTCTTGTTCTGTACCAGCCAGACCATCCCTCCAGCCCTTGCTTTGATGACTGAACTCCTCTTGGGCACACTACAGTTATGTTTGTCTGTAGCTGTAGAAGAATAATCAATCCCGTATTTGCACAAGAATGCCAGGGGGCTCTCTCAGATTTTTAGTAACTGGAATAAAGGCAACATATCAGAACTCCTTTTCCTTTTAAAATAAATAATGAGATTCAGTGTAAATATCTATCATAGTAACACCTATCCTGCAGCCAGGAGCAAGTCTGGATATTTCCACTTTGTACACTACTAAAGGATGAAATATCAAAAATGGATTTTATCTTTATGGCATCCTACTGAAGGCAAGGCAATTAACACTCTCTTCCCTTTGCCTACAACCCAACAATGAGACCACCAGGGTTTTAAGGTTACACAGGAAAAACTAAGTTAAAGCTCTACAAGTAAGAGAGATATTAGAAAATAAACATACTTTTCTACTGCTGACCGTTTCTGAGATTTACTCTTGTAATTTAATGCCATCTTTGTCTCCATACCTGTATACACAGCAACACCTGGGAAGGAAGGGGGGAAGAGTTAGACTTCATTTTCTGCATAAGTAAAATTTGCAGGATTTTTCAGTTTGAAAGATATAGGATAAAAGTAAAAGGTGGTACTACTTCTGTGTTTATTACGAGACAGTATTTTGTACTATTTGCAAGACTCTTCTATAGTAAAAGACTACTACTGAAGTAATTTTAACACCTACTTTAATACTGTTATTATGACTGTGCTGCTCTTCAATATGTATTTTATGGAAATCAGCATGGTAAATCTCAGGAGAAAGCCTTGAACAATAGGTAGCAGTAAGAACAGTCATTTATCCATTGAAGTTAAGTTATTCCTTTATCAAACCACTTCAAATATTTTCACAGAGCCGAGCTGGAACTTTATATCCTTAGAGATTCTTCAGCATAATATCATTACTTTCATCTATAATCATATCCCCTCAGGTAACAGTCAGCAAGAGTATTACAATTTCTTCAGTGCAAGTAGAATTAAAACACAGTTCATCAACATGCTTTAAGAAGAGAATACTCTTTAAATATTTAGATGTCTACAAACCAAATATTTCTTTAGTGTTTTTTAATCTTGCTCCACGAAGTAAGAGACTTTCAGGCCCAAGAGGTCTAAAAAGAAAAAGACACATCAGCATGTAAACATCAGCTGTTCTGTATTCTGGAGAAGTACTGAAATCCAGTTTCCTATGCAAAGCTGTCCTATATCCCCTACAAATTTCCAATGCATCAACTCAATCAGTCATCTCACCCCTTTCACCACACCTCCCACACGTCTCCACAGAGCTCTCTGTTTTTCTTTATATGTCTCCTTTGGTCACTGCCCTACTCCCCCACCACTGTTCCATACCCCGTAACTACTGACTGAGCTAAATATTCCAAATGGCTGGCTCAGAGAGACCCACAAGTTACTTGGGAAGCAAGCAGGCCAGAAACCAGTCAGACTCACAGTGCACCCAAAGTGCTGGCTTAGGTTTGGCTAATTTACCAGTCCTCTATCCCCCTGCCAGACTGAAACGATCTAGAAAGTTGAAAAGCTACTCAGACCAAAGAAACAAATAATCAGATGGACACCACCACAGCAGTGCAAATTTTGTTTCCTAACATAGGAGGTAAAATTCCATAGATGTTTCTTCCTCATATCTCTCACAGTACAGTAACACGTTCATTTCTTTGGCTAAGTTCACTGCAAGCAGTGCTGTTAAAATAAGGGTCTAGTTAGAAACAAGGTTAATATAAGGTTAGAACCATATGTTCTACTGCAGCAGCTGTATCATCTTTAGAAACTGCCAGCAGGGTCAGTTGGAAATTTTAAAAAAGGTATTTTTCCCACTATTTCAAATGAAAGCAGAAATTTAACAACTGCAGTGGCCAAACTGACATATTGGGTAGAAACCAAAGAATTAAAAGTTCATATGCTAAGTGCTTTGGCATACAAGCCCTTGGATTTACCCTACTTTTCCTTTAGCTGTGCCACATGCAGACCATGATCACTATTACATAAACAAAGCTCTTAAACTTGAAGTCCCTTTGAGAGTATAAATTGAAGTTATTAAAAAAAAAAAGCCAAACCCACCTCCCACAGCCAAAAATTTAACTTAAATGTTACTGCAAATGTAACAGTTACCATCACAAATACCATGTGAACCAATTATACACACAGATTATGACGGATTCTTTAAATTAAACATACATATGTCAATATTGTAGGCTAGACTCAAACTTTAACTGAAAATTTGAACTAAAAGCAACTATGCTTGAGCATTTAAAATTTTCATATAAGAAACATAATTTGTATTTCTAGATTCAATTTTGTAAGACCAGCCTGACAAACCCAAAATACCAAACCTGAATCAGTGCAACACAGACCAGACAAGTTTATCTTTGACAGACAGAAGATACAGCTCCACTAGTAGTCAGAACTCGCAATTATTTTTTGCACCTCCCTTTAAACCAGCTCTGTTTTACGTTGTCAACTGAATCATTCTGATAGATTATCCCAATGCTGAACCTGTCAAGCTTGGCAGTAATGAATTCTGAAAAGCTCTGAGTGAAGTAGCACATAAAGTGACCTTCAGAAGCAGCTGAGTGGGCTTTTGGGGGTGCCATGGGTGGGGTTTTTTGGTGAGGGTGACTAAGCCACTGCACCTGGGGCCAAGTGACCTGGCTTCTACACTCCTGTAACTCTGGCAAAACCACTGAAAACTCCTCGATTCACCCTGAACTCCATGCCACTCCCATCTAAAGCTGACAGATGTTTGCCAGCCTCAGACTGAGAGACATTCAGTTCCTCAGACTGAAGGCACCTATTACATGGAAAACAGTACTCTTTTAAAATTCAAGTAGAAATTTCACCAAAAAAATATAAAAGATAACATTTTGGACATTAGAGGAGTGAAAGAACCATTACAGATTTACCTGTTTCTGTGACAAATCTACACACAGCACTTCACCTTTTCAGAAGAGGTGACTTTTTTGAAAGCTTGACAATCAACAACTCTCAAGATAAAATAAACTTGAATGCTAAATATTTCTGAAAATTTGGCAATTTTTTGTCAGTGATTTCTACGTCTTCATTTCAAACCATGATCCTTCTCAGTTCTGTTCTTCCTGTTTTCTCTCCTATCCTGTTGTGGTGGGGGGAATTGAATTAGTAGCTGTGTGGATGCCTGGCTGGTAGCTGGGACCAGCCCACAGCAATTAGAGATCTTTCCAGGAAGTCCACATGGAAGTCTGTAAATGGCCTCACATCTTTATTTTTATATTTGCACATGCTTGTTACTTGCTGTGACTGCACAAGGAAAGGTGGTGAGCACATGATTATGTGCACACAGTCGTGACAGACGTAAGCACTTATCTGCACAGTCCAGCTGTAGTTTGAAATAGATACTAAAAACTACAAATTTGTAGCAGACTCTCTGTTAAACCAGGAATTTCTAGGGATTTCAACCGCACAAACTCCTTCTCAGTGCCTCTGATGACAGGGGATCTGTTGTAGTCGACATAATACGTCAGTGGAAATTGTTTCAGATCAATAAGTGCTTTAATTAACAAATAACAACAAAGATATCAGCTGATTACCAGTGCCTAAAAATGACCCACTTCACAACAGCCAAGCTTTCCAGAACTTCTGTATTAAATCTGAAAAACTGGGTAGTAATGAACTTCTTTCGCTAATTTTTTTCTCATCTCCATCTGAAGTATGCAGCTGCAGTTGATACTTTTAGTAAAAATACCTCCCCCTTTCATATATTCAACAGTAAATCTTGTGATGGTCAAGATTTTAACCACCTCCATGTGTTCTAAATTATCATCTTATACAGTTTTACTCACCGTACTATTTCTTCAGCTTGTTGACTTACAGTTATTCTTCCAACAAATCTATGAAAGATGGACATGTCTTAGAAATATCTACATAAAGACTCAAAAATGTAAAAACCTTCTCTATATCTACAAAAAAGTCATTAATGGCTCACAAGTAAAAAATAAATCAACTTTCATTAACAATCAAACTAAACCAATATGGCAAAACTGGCAATAATTTTACGTGAGACATTTAGCAACAGAAACATTTATCCCTCAAAGGAATAGTCATTTGAGAAAGCTTATTAACTCTGATTAATTACCACAAAAGATTATATTTCTATTCATTTAAAACAGATTGTGACTTCTTGATGATTCAGTAAGAAGTAATTCCTCAACAAATGTGAGTTTGCATATTATCCACCAGAAATAGTTATTTTTCATTTAATAAAGCGAATCTGCTACACATTTAAAAATCTGATGTGCATATTTAGCCTGACTCCAGCTACAAATAGGGACATAAACTTCCACAGTGATTGCACCTTAATTTGCTAAATATCAAATATTTGAACATCCATTCAAACTGAGTATCTTAGTTTTAAAAAAACTTAATATTTCTCAAAGATCTCCAAGCTTACTTAAGAACAGCTGCTATGATATACTTAGATTTTAAAAACTACTATTTCATAGCTACCATTTTCCATTATACAACTGGATGGGAATTGAAACTTGGATGGGAATATAACTTTTGCTACCCATGATGCTGTTTTACAGAGTCTACAACATTGCTTGCTGGTGTTAAAGCACACTCAGATATCCCTGTTTTTAATCTAAGGTTTTGCTGCTGAACAATGGAGTGCAAATCTTCTCTGGAGCATATGCCAAATAAATATGACCAACACATATCCTTAGAATTAGACTTGAGTCAATTCCACTTCAACGCATCCTATACATTAAAATATATATTGAAATTTCCTGGGAGAACCTCATACAACTTTCTTCAACCTGCTCAGACTCTAGGCCATTTAATTCTTTAAAATCTGGAAACAAGTTTACTGGTTAGAACTGCAAGGTACATAATTAAAATAAAAAAGATAAATATTATAATGTCTGGTTTACTACTCAAGTACTCAAATTTAACTCATCACTTGCAACTTTCAGTAAATACATATGTATAAACACAAGCTGATTATTAAAACCTAAAATTCAAGCAGATGTCTGAAGCTATTTTAATCCTAGCAAGACCTGAAACATTCTGAGTATTTAACACCTCATTTTGATTTAATTTCAAAATATTTACTAATAAAGTGATACCTGTATAGATCTGCTTCTGGCTGCTGACATTCTATAACAGCTACCAGTTTGTCCAGATTGGCAACAGACTGCAGCACTGCTGTTTCTGGGACTGCAACGTGTGTCTGTAAAACAGTGCCCATCGGGTTAACACAGGACTACCAGGCAGCAGGGCGGGTATTCCATCAGGCTGAGTGAGAAATGCACCACAAATCAACTACATTTTATTGCACAGAAGTAACCCAGACCTTAAGATTGGTCTCTCCATCCAAACTTGCAGTGGTAACGTGGCATGAACCGTCCACTCGGTCAGATGACAGCAGCACCAGATCAACAGGGAAAGTCTCATCTTTGGCTACTCTGACAATGTCCCCCACCTAATGAAGTGAACACAAATCAGAAAGATAAAAAGAGAGGATTAAAGAGCAGAATTCATTTCAGCATTGTTACCAAACCACAACGATTTGTAATAAAGCAGGAGCTTTAACACAGTTTTCAATTTGTCCTTTACCCGAATGTTTTTAGATCTGGTTTTCACAAGGCCACCACTCCGAACAACATAAACTGGAGCACCGTTGACTTCATTGTCTGCTTTATGTCGTAGCCAGTCTTCATAGCCCTGTGGAAAACACATAAAAATCTACTTTTTAACCAAGAAAACTAAAAAACAGACTAAATTTAATCTTCTAAGCAAATGTGCTCAAACTACTTCCTGCATTCTTGGAATACAGTTACTAACTTCTCTTGAGTTTCTGCTCCAGCTGTTACTCAAGAACCTGTGAACCTCTTAATTTTGCCACTTTACAAAAACAAGTAAAGGCAAATAAAGTACCAGAAGCGGTGAAGAAACTTAACAGTCCCATGTTCTCTTAAAACAAAAAGGCAGTGACATTTTCTGCAAATCAGATGACCAAGCACTCAATAAATCTTTGATCTATATGGATTAATACACCACAAAACCGGCAACAGTCAGTCCCCAGGCTCCTTTGTGGATTTCTTTTTTTTTTTTTAAAGTAACAGACTGAAATTACTTTCTCAAGTCATACCAAAATGCATTTCTTATAGTTACTGCCACAGCCTATGCATGAAATCTCAAGATTTAGTTTTGACACACTGTTGACACATCAGCTCTGTCCAGCAAGAGAAGATGACTGAGAAGGTTTTTGTTCTTTTTGAGTCCCAATGGAACAGTCTGCAGCAACTGAGCTTTTAATTGAAAAACTAAGCAGCTTTCCTTTACCTGTTATTTCACACCTGTTTAGGCACCCTTTATCCCACGCACACACATGTGCAAACACGCAAGATTGTGAATCCCCTCCTATTTTCCTGAAGTATGAATCCATTGCTTAATCTAATAGCATTAGACCATAATAGCATAATAATCTCTGATCCCCAAGTCTAAGTGCTGCTTGGAAAGCCCCACTAGCAAGCACAGGAAATGGATCAATCATGCAGGAGTTCAACTGCCTCTTACAACCTGGCAAGACTCCCGCAACTAATCTGCAATAATAGAGACTTCCTAAAATGCTTTTCTGTAGGTATAAGAACTGTAAAAGAGTTAACAATATTTCCTTGGAAGTCCGCAGACAGAAGAAGGCAGCTGTGTGAAACAGCAGGCATAATCCCAACTCATCCTACAAACATTATATGAATATCATAATACAAGAAGTACTAATGCAGATGCAGTTTGGAGAGTTCTGTGGTTGGCTGGAGTTGGTAGGAAAAGTTATATGATGAATTTTGCATGTTTAAAGTAGTTTTGCAGTTCTACCTTCACAGATCTCCACAGATACTAGCACAAATGAGTAAAGACAGCACAACTGCACTACCTGTGTTTGAAAAGAAAGATGAGAGAGAGGGGGAATGGGGAAAAGAAAAGAGCTTTATATGCCAAATGCTTAAAAATCAATAATTAAGAAGTGTGCAGTAATAGCAGCCATACAGAGAGATACTGGGACATCAGAATCCTAAAGTCCCCAAGTACGACTCCTTTAAGAATCCTTCCTAAGCAGTATGAAAAAGCAAGAGTCAGTACCTACAGCTCCTTGTTAAAGGTGACTGACAGAAGGAAACAAGGATCTAACCAACATCCAGTAACCTTGAGGCATTTGTCTCATAAACCTGAACAGCTGAGCAATGTGGGCATTTGGCAAAGGACTGAAATTTACCTTCTTTAGAAAGTACAGATTTCAGCGCTTTCTCCATCTGACACCTCCTGCCTCCAACACAAGGGTGACACCTCACACCAGGGAATTCTTAAGAGCCAACTTAGTGTGGTCAGTTCAAATTCCCCCCAAATTTACCTACTGCGGCATTTCTGAGAGTTCCTTATCCCCACTTGAAAACACTGGAAAAATACAGTGAAAAAGAAAGATGCAAGAGGAATACAGGGAATGTTACTCACTTACAAGAAAAGAAACTAAAGATTAAAATCCCTCAAATAAATTATATTCTTAAATCCTGCTTAAATAACTGCATCAATGTAACTGAGAAAAGATCTGCATTTTATACTACCAGGTTTTTCATTCTCAGTTTAGGTCTACAGTTAATCAAAACAGCAAAGTAGTTGTTTATAGTTTACCTGGCAGTCAAGTAAACATCTGTGTTCCATCAGCTAAATACCTATGAACTTATTAAAACGGACTGTTTCCTAAAGTTCCTTGGGAAATACCTTTATTTTGTTGTATTTTGGTTTGGATTTTGTTTTGTTTTGGTTTTTTTTTTTTAACCTTCTGTTTTGTTTTTATTTATTTGCTAACTTTGAACTCCTTGGAGGACCGCACACAGATCTTCAGAGGCATAAGGAGGAAAGGGCTCTGGCTAACAAGACAGACAAAATGACACAGCATGAGCTGCATCACTTTGCAGTCTTGTACGTCCTTCTTCTGACCTAGGAGCAATTGCACTTCCAAGTAGAAAAAGTTCTGTCTCCTTGGCTGAGATTAAAACAAGGCTGAGTTCTGAGGTTTGCCAGAGGTGCCACATTCACCGGTCTTCTGGAAGGCAGGGGAGTTTTTCCATCCACTGCTAAGCTCCTCAAACCTTCGTATGATTAATGCTTCTATTTTTCCTCTTAATCTTTTGAGAGAATACTAAATTATGGTTCAACATTTATCCTGACGTAACTTTGTATAGAACCTGTGCACCACAGCTTTCAAAAGGGGGGTTGTTCCTTAAAATCTGCTTCTTATTACACCTCTGGTTTAGAGAAAATGGGAACTGATTTTGAGGCAATACTGGGGATTTTTCCCTCCGCACTCTTACAGATTTATCTTTCTCCCTTGTCTGAGGGCAGCCTGTTGGAAATTCAGCACAATTCATTGTCCCTTCAAGATAACAGCCTGTGAATATTGCTTGCCTCCTTCGCAGCAGGTAGGAGAAACATGAGAGTCCATTAGATCAGTTTAGGTGGTTCCAATAGTCCTTGCAGAGATACTGAGCCAGAAAATCTCTTGATGCCTGACAAGTCATGAATGATTCGAAGCTTCCATAAGGAACGACAGAATCTCTGTTCTTAGCAATTGATGATAAAATACTTAAATTTCCCAATGTACAATTGGACATCTGGAAGCAAGGTGGTGTTAAGATTATTTTGGACTATTTTAGACTTACACAAGTCCAACTTCTCTGGAAAAAGTGATCTAATATTTATAACTCCGTTTCATAATCTCTTTTAGTTCACACAGCTTTATTATCCATTCCCTACTTATGATTATAGCTCTTGAACATGTGATTTTTTTGGGGGGTGATGGTAACAACTGCAATTGAATAGGATTAGGGCGCTCTACATATACAAATTGCACAGCAATAAGACGAAATGTTAGTCCAAATATTACTCCAGCATTAAGAACCACTGTCCCAAACACCTTTCCTTTCTATCTGCTTGAAAGCTAGAACTATTTTTAGTTTTGCCCTATTTCTGGGTGGCTTTGGGTCCTTCTGGCACAGAAGACAAATTGAAATTCCAGTTACAGCTCTGAAACAGTCTCCTGTTAATTTTCTGTTGCGATGCTGCACCTATTCCCGACAGCACTGTCAAACCCCTTGAAGAGGATAGTTCCTGAAACTTACTCCCCTGCAGAAGAGATTATAATTTTTATCCACAACACTTCTTTATTTATGAGCTTGTTTCTTTCTCCTCTTGCTTTACGGGCATACAGAAAACAGAAGATTTTTTTTCTTTTTCTCTTACTTTTACATTCTGATTCCAGAGGCTCTAGGTCTCAGTAGGATGTAATATGGTGCTTCAACAAGATTTCTATTATACTCAGAGATTTTTTCTTACTTCAAGGGCTATGAACACTCCAAAATGTTTTATGTAACCAAAGAAGACCAGGAGCTTTATAAACCAGAGCTTTTACCTGGTGCAGGATCACAGTTAATACACATTTTACACCATGAAACACACCCCTTGGGGCAAAATTTGCCTTTTAACCACTGACAAACACACCCTGCACCACTGCTTCATGTGCCCAAGCTCCTTTCTCAGGGAGTGATGTGGGAGGACTGGTTCTAACAGGCAGCGAGGTGTGCCAAAGGAATAAGCGAGGAGCTTTCAGAAAAGGTCTGATAACAAGTGACATGCAATGTTTAGACAAAAATGCCGCCTGACAGTCATCCACTGTCCATTTTAGGGTACTGCAGTGAGTCACTGAGCGCTTGACAACCAACCAAATGCTGAAGCTCAAGCATCTAACTAGAAACATTAAATCAAAAATGGTTTCTAAAAATTACACCATTTATATGTATTTTTAGTATCTAAACACTATTCTGGTCAGACTCTGTTAAGCAACTTTACTTCAGTAGGACTTCGTGCCACGAGATTTTTCCCCTTTACCTGTTTTATGGCTGTCACAGTTATGACAAAGAATAATGGCAATCCACTGGTAATAGGACTGGTAGGGGTATCTATCATGAGCTAAAAGAAAAGAAAACACGAAAATTAGCCCAAATTTTATTTTTACAATTGTACTTAAAAAAAACCAACCAAACAAATGAAGCAGGATGACAACTATCTTCCAAGCTCTTCAGTATAACCTGTGAGTATTTTTACTACATTTCCTGCCGAATTTCTCAAGCAAAACTCGGCTTCTGACAACTAAATAATACATCAATAATGATGCAAACAAATGTTTTAGGGCATAGAGCAGCCTTAGTCACATTTGTAAAGCATGTGACAATTTTAAGGGTCCTTCCTAGAAGGTAGGTATAATTTCATCCTACAAAAATGAATTCAAAAGTATATTACAAAGGAAGGAAATCTACATTCCATGAAGCTGTTTCAACACCCTATACCACCTACTGCTTACCAGCAATGTAGAGTATAACATCATCCACTTCAGAAGTGAAAATAAAGTCAAGAACAGTAATTTTCAATGGTTTAGATAATAGAGAACATTTTTTTCAGACTGCACCTTTTTGGTTGCCCCAAGTTAACATGCAGTTTTTACAGTTTGTGCTATTATTGCTGGCATGCCAAAAGTGCAGTGTACACACTAAGGTTCTGTATGTGGGGGGATGTTAGTGGTTCTCCTCTGCTGCAGGAAAAAACCAACATGGTCAAGTGCTGTAAAGGAAATATATACAAGAACTACTCAAAACCACAGACACTGATTTGATCCACTTTACCTGAGACTTATGGCATTGCTTTGGGAATCATTAAAGAAGAAAAAAAAGTCATACATGAAGTTTACTCTGTCACGGGGGAAGAACCTCACAGAGAAAACAGATCATGCCACTTTACAACGCACACATGAGGTTTTTGGTTGGTTTTTTTCACTGAAACAGACAATTTATAGAACACAACAAAAATGAGATCTAGCCTGCAATACTGTCTGTTCTTTAACTCTAGCACTACGATTTCAGCTTGGCATTTCAACTAAGAAAATCCCTACTAAAAGCACCTGATTTTTGGCTGGTTAGGGTTAATCATGACATTTTTGCCATCTATAGTCTCTCATTCTTTCTCAAGGGAGGCTCACATATGAAAATGAAGAAGGTTTTGTGCTGGTAGAATTGTCATGCCAGCCTGCTCCCTTTGCCTCTTCCACCAGGACACCACGGTTCTCTGCCTGCCACGCAGCTGGACACACATCCATCACGCACCTCGTGTCACCAAAATGCAGTCTGTCACCTTGTTTTGGGCATGCACATGTGTGGTGAACAACGTGGACTGGACTGTGCTGCAAGTTGAAATCACACACCAAGACCCTGCCCCAGCTCTGCCATCCCCAGTGGAAAAGGTGGTAATGACAGACACTGCATCTTGGCCACACGAGATTCACAGGACAGGGAAGGTACCATGGTGGTCGGCTCTAAAAGGCACCTTTGCCTTACAAAAGAAAAAATACTAGATATCAATGAAATTTCAAAAGGGATTTGAATAAAAACAGAATTCCGTTCTAACAAATGACCAAAAATGACTGCAGCTTTTCTGCTGTTCTGTTTCCAAGAACGCAGACACACAGACAAGAGGACATTTCCCACACACGTGAGGGCATCCACTTGACACAAACTGAGGGAACAGGATTACACTCGGAACAGAATTTATGTCCTTAGGTCTTTATTTGTTCATGGATGTCACATTTAGATAATACTGAAAGGCAACAGTTTGAAAGAACTGTGACACAACATTGAACTAAAGAGGTAAATCTCCATTAAAAAGAAATAAAAGCCACGCTGTCTGTGGTTACTTTAATAACATTTATGTTCCACCTTCAGCACATTCCCATCTTCCTCACGCTACAATATGTTAAACAGCATGGAACATTGCAACAGGAATGACACAGTCAGTATTCTTAACCAGGAAGATGTGATGGACAACACATTTTGTTAGCCTAAGTTAGAACTGTAGGACTTTAGTCCAGCACAGGAATTTTCAGCCTAGAAATGTCCTCCTTTCTAAATGTGAAAGAACAAGATCAAGGGACACAGGAGGCAATGGATTAAAAGCTGCAGACCTGGCCCTGATACTGACACCTTACACAACCACAGACAAGTTTTATGAACTCTTCACTATCCCTGTTCTTTGCCAAATGAGGTGCCACCTTTTTCAGATGCACACTCTAAATGTTGGTTAATCACTGCGGAGGGCTGTCCATGTACAAAGCATTCTATTTTATAATGAAAGAAAAGTTTGTGTACCCCAAAATTTTCTCTCTGCCTCAGATATTAATTAGTCTTTCAAAAGTTACTATCTCTCCTCTGAACCCTTCTCCCACTTACCCTTCATCTACTAAGCCTGCAACAGCTCCACAGAATTCAGGTACTTTACAGAGCTGGAGGGGCAAAGATCATAGAAAATGTACAGACTGTCCTAATCTACTTGTGGATGCTCTTAATTAAAAGAAATACCATTTGCTACAAAAGCCACAGCAATATTTGACATAAACTGTAACAATAACAGCATTAACTGAGGTCTTCAAAACTGGCAAACTATCGATTTTAACTGTAACACCTGTGTGTTTGTTTTATCTGAACAAATTCAATTCGAGGATCTTAGAACTGTATCACAACAGTCTGTTGATTTACAAAAGCAAGACCACCTACAGTGAAAATATATATACGAATATTCAAACACCACCAATGCCCACAAAAATAAGAACTGTATCTGGAATTTCATTACTAACTTAAGCGATTTAAAGTTGTATTTGAGGCAGACAACTGAATCCCTGTGCTGACTGTAAAATGGACTTTGAAGCTGCACACTTAAATACATTAGCATGCGTGAAGATAAAACCTAAGGATAATACTTAAATTTGGACATAATTATTTTTAAAGTAATATTCTTTTCCTAGAGAAACTGGAAATGTGTTCTTTTTGTAGACTGAATATGTAAGTAGAGAAGTTAAATTCATAGAACAAAAATCAGTGGCAGAATTTACAACATAAATTGCAATTTCCTGTGTATTATTCAGCTTACCTGAACCAAAAATATAATGAGAAAATAGAAGTTGGCTACTCTTCTGAACTGCTCAAATAAGTTTTTTGGAACAAAATTCCACACTGTATACTGAAGGGAAAAAAAGGAGAGAGAGACGAATAATTATGACACAATGAACAATTTTTCAGTGAAATTCAGTTCTGCTCTCATTGAACCCTCCTAACCTAAATCTTCCCATTCCCCAGGTTCCTTCCCCCAGACCTTGCTCTTCTCCCACGCAGAACTGCTGTATCCAATTTTTGTTGATTTTTTTTTTATTCCTCCTGTTTTAAGTACAGCTAGCAGGGAATCAGGGGTAGCAACTGCATTTCCTCTACAGGCCAAGTCTAAAATGTTTTCCTCCAACCGGGACAGGGGCAGCTGGAGTCATTTGGCTGCTTGTATCCTGGGTAGGAGGGAAGAAATTAATTCCTGCAGCTGTAACATTCCCTCCAACACTACAGCGACGAGGCACATCCCCACCATCAGCTCTATTGATTTCAATCCAAGGACACACCGGGAGGGAATCCGCAACTGCAGTCCACTGCTGATTTATTTTATGCAGAGTACTGGCTTTCAATTTGGCTATTTTAAAAATCCTCATAAACAGCTCTACCCTGCCTTTTAAGTAGCTCGAGCAACACCGGTTGAAAAACTGCTCTTCTTCAGAAAGCCTGACCAACTTGTTTAATTGCTCTGCACTTGAGTTTTGAGGAAAGGAGGGTGAGAGAATGAGACAAACTACACATGAAGCAACCTAGCTTTCCCCTCAAAGCAGTTCAGAGTTTGTTTCATTCTGAATATTGCATATGCACCACTAGACATAATACAGACATGCACATCTGCCACACAACTTCTTAAGTAACACAGCAAGTGGTTTTACCATGACAAATCGGTTCCTTACCTTGGATGATATGATTCTGTTGTCCGCAAACTTCTGAGGAACATAATGGCCATGCTGGGGAAAACGATTTGCTATATAAATAGTTCTTGTGTCGCTTTGATGCGGTGGGTCAAAACCCTAAAACGTAAAATAAAAAAAGAGGTAATCAAGAAAGTTGATTTTATTAATTGCTGTTTTGTAAAATTCTGTGGAAAAGGACATTCAGATATCAAGCAGCAGTTTTCGAAGAGTAAAGAAAATGATTGTATAAAATTGAAGTCTGCTGTATCCAGAGATTTTTCAAAAACTGTGGGAAAAATCCCAAAATCAAGGTTGTGTACTCATTCTGAAAAAATGAAAGAAAAAAACCCTGTCTCAAGAACAGAGAACACTTGCTACCATGCAAACTTGAAGCCCTGCAAAACGTCGGAAGGAAGAAATAGAAATGGAGATGAAAACATAAATAATTTACAAAACCTCACAGCCATGCTCATGATAACCCTAATAAAACATATTATTGAGAAAAATAAAAGGTCAAAACATGCAAGCTATAGTAGTATGCTGTGGTAACTGGATTTTGAAAAGATTCTCACCAGAGAAAAGCCAAAAGCCAATGCATCTGATCAGACAGCAGGATCTTTCCAAACAAGTTCTATCTCTAAGAACTAACATTTTGTCTCATTTCAAATGTGATTTCCTGCCATTACCACCAATTCATACATGAATGGTGCAACACTGAAAACAAACTCATGGGGGAAAAAAAAAAAAGCATACTCAGAAATACTGGTCAATAATTTCCTGCCAAAACAGATGATCTGAGTGAGGTCCATGGGAATCAAAGCCCTGTTTCAGGTCTAATGGTCAGTATTGTCATCATCTGCCTCTTCAAGAGGAAGTGGAACACAAGTGTTAAAGCTGCAGATGACACCACCCTGGGACAGCAAGAACACCAAATAAGAGGAAATTCTTGACCAACCAGATGCACAGAACACAAAGATCCAGCACAAAGAAACTGCATCTAGAAAAAGAGAATAAAAGCCCATAAAGGAATTTTGAAGAAAAATGTCAAAGGCTATAGCAGATCACAGGCTAGACATGAGTCATCCACGTCACCCCACTGGGAAAAGGCCTTCAGTGCAGAGGAGGCTGGAGGAGGAGTGGGAGCCACAGCCGAAGCACTGTGAACCAACTGGACAGCACCCAGAGGAGTGGAACATGAGCCCCAAGAGATCCTGAAAACATGACATATAACGCAAGGCTGAACAATCTAAAAAGCAAAGAGCAAACAAATTAGAGTCATTTAGCCTAGAGGAGAGGAAACTTGGGATATCCTAGTAAATCTCCTGATACACGGAAGACTGTTCCATTGAGAAAACGGGTACTTTGAAGGACAAAGAAGAACAGAAGTGAGCAGGCTTAAGTTGTAGGTAGGAAAACTTATATCTGGGTATTGGAAAGCAAACAAATTCCTCTGTTGTGCAAAGGAATAATTAAACACCAAAATAAGTCATGAGGGAAGGTTGCAATGTCTAACACAAGGGCTTATATCTAGGTCATTCAAGTCTATCTTTAATTGAGCCTTTCCTGGGGCTACATGACTCACCAGAAGCCTTCCTAGCAATAAAGTCCTGACCCAGAGAAGCAGGTGATGGCAAAAGACAACAAAACAGTAATAATTCAGATGACAGGCCAAGAAAACAACTAAAGGAAAACGCAAAAAGCTGTAAGATATGAAATAAACTAATGAAATTAAATTTGGAACAGCTGTTGATTGGGAATCAGTGACTGTCTGCAAAGTGGTGAATTCCAGCATCAGCATCACACACATTCCTAATCTTAGAACTAACTTGCAGAGTTTACACAACCTCCTTGTTCTTTGATGCCAAGTGCAAGGACAACTGGTGGTGCCCTTTGCTAGGAAGGGCATTATCAATTCCACTACTGCAGGTGAAGAAACTGCATTTGCAGTTGCATTGCTCCACTTGTGAAGGAGGCTCAGAGCTCTATCCATGTCAAATAAAAAGTGACACTTCACAGAACTCCAGAAGAAGATACCTCTGTACCAGTTAACTACGGGACATGAACAGGGAGCACAATGACTGACATAACAAATGGTTGGTATAACCAAACAATATTTTTTTTAGTCCATGAATATCTCTAATGCAGGTCATTCGGTATGTTCACATTCAGGATGGTGTCACTTTAAAGTAAAGGAATAATTAAAAAAACCTCTCAAACATACAAACGTTTGTGTTTGGCATCATTACTGCAGAAACATTCTGCTTTAGAAAGAAAGCGGTCCAGAATAATGAAGGAAAGGAAGGGGGATTTTTCAAAGAGATTTGAAGGAGAATAAACTTCAGATGACAAGCAGTGGAAGGCTGGTCTAGTCACATGCTCCAGGGTGAAAACTTGTTTAAAGATAAGAGTGGAGCAGGGAGACAAAAAGTAGATAGGGGAAAGGATGGAAAAAAATACACAGGATACCAAAAGCTAAATGCAAGGAACTGTTCACAGCTTTAAGAAAAGAAATACAAGTATGAAAGGAAGATGAAAAAAACATGTACCTGTTAACTGCTGACACAAAATTCAAAGAGAACAGTGTTTGTAGCAGAAGCATTTTGGATATCTGACATTAGTGACACAGTATTTCTAACTCAATCCAGAAGATGCCACAAACAAAAGTGTTTTGCAAGCAAGAAAAAACACGCCTAATTAGTAAGACTTCATACACAGCTCTCTTCTACATCTCAGAAAATGTCTGGCACTCACAAAATGCCAGACATCCTCACTTCGGAAAATCAGACTCTACAGCCTGAAAAAATTCCACTCTAAATCAAGCAGATGTAAAGCAAGGAAAAAACCACAAAGAGCAAAGAAAACAAGTGGCAGTCTTCTTTCTGACAGTGATAAATGCTAACCTGCATGCCACTTGCTGAATGCTATTAAAAGATAAATCAAAGATTACTGAGTTACTAGGATATCACTGAACTTTTTTATATGCCCTTTTTAGGCCACTATCTGAGCACCTGAAGGTTGATGAGTTTGATGACATTTTATGATGAACAGTAAAGACCTTACTGCAGAAGCACTTCTATCAGAATGAATACCTCTGCTGAAGCAGGCTCAGATGATTAAAAGCAAGAACTCTATTTTCCAAATAAATCAGAACCTCAGGCCATACAAGTTTACAGGTGCAGTTGTGCAGCTAAAACAGCTCAGATTTGCAGTCTATACAGATTTAATTCTGTTTTGTTGACATTTGCCACAGAGAAAGCACAGAAGCTGTGCAGTCAGCAGATCACAATGCACACGCAAGGCAGGCCAGGGACAAAAACCCTTCAGTTGTCAGAGCTGTGGCTGGAAAAGGACACATCCCTGACAACCTCGGCGACTTGACTGTAGTCACGGTGGGAAGTGAGTGTCAGAGCTGGGAACAAAACCCAGAGTTCCTAAGTTTTATGACTATAACTACTAAAAACCACTTGAAACTAGCCAACAACTCTGCCATCTCATAATTAGCTGATGAGACCACAACCAAGCAGATCTTCCAGAGAAAATTTAATTACACATCTCTCCAAGGAAAATTCTGCCCAGGCATTGAACTTCATTGTTCAAGAGCTGAAATGCCTTTAACTCTTCTCTAACAGGGGCTGGTTACAGAGCCTGCTCCTGACACCAAACTGACTCGTAGTCCAAACTTCTGCCCCGCAAAGGGATTTTCCACAGTAACTCTGTGCAGCCAGCAAAGCGGTGCAGAAAGCACACTCTTTCCTAATTTCACTTAATAGACAGTTCTCTCTCTTTCTAACGTCATTCTCCAACTCAGCTGCAAAAGTAGGGTAACATGCCCTTGTCAAAGGATTTCTGCAGCTAAACAGCATGAGCAGAGAAACCCTAAATTAGAGTCTTGCAAAATTATTAAATTGTCACCAATCTCTTTCAAAAAAAGGTTAGTTTTCCTGCAGTTATCTAGTGAAGTGATTTCTACCCAAGTGCACAGATCACTGACTTCATAACAAATAATGCTGAATATATTACAAGAACTGGTATTTAAGGCTTCCTGACCAAGTTTATTGCTCACATATATATTACATGAAGCACCTTTAAATAAAATTTGACCATAAGATGAAGTGACCTGATTTTCTCCCCTTCATGTTGCAAATCACATCTAGATTTATTGTCTAAAGTTCAGTCCTCCAGAAGATTTATCAACACAAACCAGGCATTATCTACCCTTGGAATACAGCTCTCACTTAAGTCTTTGATACACACTTCCCCAGCAGAAGTTCTGGACCCAGATGAACTTAATACTTTGGTTTTGAAAATAGCCTAAAAGCATGCCACTGATATACAGTACACAGATGTTCTAGTCAAGCTGATTTATAAAGCACAAATGAAAATAACCTTTAAAAAAAGAAAAAGAAAGAAGTGATTCATAGTTTTCATTTTTTATAAATTTGAATGACTCTAAGCAAAGTCAAAGTAATTTTTACTCAACTTCTTCAGCAGTGATTTCATTACTGTTCTAAAAGTTAGACAAAGATATTCTCTGTGCAGTAATCAGGCCCCTTTAAAACAGCACAGAAAACATATCCCGGGGGACTGAGGAGAAATATTTGACTACAATTTTATGCAATTTATTTCATGAAAGCCATGGGATTCAACAGTCACTCCCAAACAAACCTTTCCTACATTTTGTCTGCATCTCAACCACTGTACTTGGAGAACTGCCCATCGGCCATCAGGCAAGGAAAACTGATCCATCCATTTTCCCACTTAGGTTTGTGTTTTTGGTTTTGTTTCGGGTTTTTTTTTCCCATTTTTTAAAATGTCATGCCAGTTTTCCGGGCATATAATAAAAAACTCGCCCGTGAAAGAAGAGTTTTACACTGCTGCTGAGGAAGCCTTAACACATGTAACAAACTAGGCAACCGCACAGGAAGCAAATGAGGATCAGCACTGCAAAAAAGCCCCTCCCAACACCTGCAAGTGCAAAGGAAGAAAAGAAAAAAATGCATTTGTAGTCAACTTGTTGCTATAACATACCCATCTACTGCAAGACTCTTAACACTTCAAAACCACTATTAACGTATGGCAGTGTGCACCAACACCCGCCCCACACACTCCACAGCACTGCTACGTGAGACAGCAGAAATCCACAGATCTTTCAGCAAGGATTAGTGACATGAGACCGGCAAACAACACATCAATCTCATCATCAAGCTTTGCAATACGTACACTGATAATCACAAATCATCTGACAGGCAATTTCTGCCTATGACTTGCATAAACTTAGTATACTTTAATATCATTTCCCAGGGTTTCTTATTCATTACTCACAGCTTTTACAGAGGGGGAAAAAGCCCTGAACTTGTATTTGCCAAAAGAACTTCTGCTATGTGACCACTGAAAAGTGAAAGGGGTTCGAAAGAAGGAAATCTCATTCAGAGCCTCTTCCTCCTTTCAAAACCCGCACCAGAAACTACAGACAAAAGCAGCAGTTCCCCCAAAAACCTTCTGAATATCACATACCACTCAATAAAACTAATAAACAGAAGAAAGCTTGGTCTCAGAAACCCTTTTTCCTAGGGAAGCGACTTGACTGATCGTGGCTGCAGAAGCAGAACATCACATTTCCTGGCAGACAGCCCAAAAGTCTGCTATTACACTGCTGTCAAGATATATTTTGATTAAAGGTGTTTTGAGGAAATGGACTTTCTTGCTTTGGATTTTCTTCTGAATATCCATAGAATACTTTTCCCTCTGTCAGATAAGATGATCTATTCACACTCCATGCCCATTTTCAGAAGTCTGTGTAAATTTGTACTCCATACAGTCAGCCAATAATTCTTTCAGTCATGTAGCTGGGCAGTAGTCAAACTGAATTTGCCTTATCAAAGGTTAGCATGAAGGAAGAAACAGCCTCTCACAGCAATTTTAAACAGTGCTCTAACAACTAAAATAGTGAATCAGCTGAAGCACCCTGATGTGTACACAGTGCCACGCAATTCGTTCCTCCCCTTTTAAATATCACTGCAATAAAGACATAAAACTGTACTAAAAGTTGTGCACAATTCATGCAACTTCCTCTTCCCACTTACTGTATCTACAGCTGTTCAAAATATCTGATAATAAATCATGTTGTAACCTCCTAAAAGACCTATAACCAGATTACATTACTTTGTGAGAACACACCCTCTAGGCAACAAGACCTGAGAAATCATGAGGCAATAACCCTTCCTTTCACAAAGTTAGAATATGCCTAGTACTGTACTAAGGAAAGTTGTACTGGTGCTCGCCACAAAGTCCTGGTCACACAGAGCTCAAGCTGTTTTCATTTTACATACTATTTTGTCAAGATGCCCACCAAAATTAACTTGGAAAAATCCCTACTTAAAATTTAAAAAAATCACGTATCTTCTCTTTATTTATCTGCAAACATAAGCAAGGTAAACTGGCCTCATTCACTGCTAACATACTGCCCTGCGCCAGTTTCTCTGCTCAGGTCACCGATGCCAAACATACTGGTCTCCTAACATCAATAAAATCAGAAAGGAAAAATGAGCTGAACAGGCAAGTTATGCTTTCTAACACAGAACTCTCAAAGACTGCTATGGCATGTCCAGTTCCTGTTAGCAGCAAAGGATTTGATCAGAGATTCAGGTAAATTGTTTAATTCAAAAACAGTCCAACTTGCACCAGTGAAGGAAATGGCTTTCTTACCCACCTCTACAATCCAGATCACAGTATTTATAAAGCATAATCCATTTTGGACTTCATATGATAAAACAAACCTAAGACCTTCTAGCAGCTGCTCTTTCATGACTGCCTTCAACAAAATGCCAAGATTCACATTTTTCCTACAGGATTATTACTCCAGTACCCAAAGAGGGCCTACAAGAAAGCCAGGGAGGGACTGTTTACTAGTTCATGTAGTGATATGACACGGGGGAATGGCTTTAAACTGAGAGGGAGAAGATTTGGATTAGATACGAGGAAGAAATTCCTCCTCGTGAGGGTGCTGCGGCCCTGACAAAGGGTGCCCAGAGAAGCTGTGGATGCTCCATTCCTGGAAGTGTTCAAGGCCAGGTTGGATGGGGCTTATCCTCTGGCCTCAATGTGTTTGACCAACCAAATGCCTGTAATGCATTCCTTGTCCACTGCTTTATTCTAGGATGCTCCCTGTCAGACACACAGATCATCAATAACTTCTGCTCAGACGCTTTTTTGAAGAAAACAGACTTTACAACAAATGTGTCATCAGCTCCAGTGAAGAAAGAAACTTAGTTAACATCCAGGTTCTAACAAGCAAGCCTCAATCCCAAAGGCAAGGCTAGCGGCTCCCAAGTTACATTTCAAGGCCAGTCAGAGCACTCTAAATTTTTCTTCTTTTAAAAAAATCCTTTAAGTAAAGTCCAAGAAGTGGAAGAGACACTGAGGCTTGACAGTATCTGTGGTCCAAAATGCTTGGTCTTTTGCCATTTGCTCCCCAAGCAGCCTATTGCTCTAGCATGGAAACGAAGATGCCTTTGAAGTTCCAACTACACAGTTCTAATTTCAGAACTAAAAGTTTTCCTCCGTGGGCTCCAGCAATTAGTTTTCTTTATCTGCAATATCATCTTCCTGTCAGGCATGTACAAAAGGAGAGTAGGCAAGATTTTTAAAGCTGAAGGCTGACTTCAGGCACCCATCAGGAGACAATTATGGGGCATCACATTTTATAAAATAAGAATTGAGAGCTCAAAAATTACAAGCCACTTTTTCAGAAGACTTCTCAAAATATATAAACTACATTGAATACAGAAAGTGCTACAATTCGGCAATAATCAATCACAGAAATAGCAGCTACTAAACAGGCCACACTAAGAAATACAGAACCAATCCAAGAAATGAAATACTCAACACACAAATCCTTTGCATACCTTGAATGACCACGGGGTCTTGGAAAAAGAACCCCCCCAAGAGCATCCTTTCTGTACATTCCCTGCATTTGTTAAGTAGGCTTAGAGCAGATTTTCAATATTTAATAAAAAAGCATTCAAATCTGTGACAGGCTATGAACTTTCACTTTAAACTAGAAAGCAGCTCAAATTTTGTAGATGGCAATTTCACCATAAAAAAATGACATTTGTCAAGTCCATGACAGGAAAAATACAGAGCAATCATACATTCCTTCATGTACTGGCATACTATATCCACTATTATCTTAAAATGAAATGCTGTTTACCCTCTGCTTTGAAGAATAATTTCTAAAAGTATTTTACACAAGCATGAAGGGCTCCTGTTCTGGACTACTCATACAGCCATTATTGAAAAGCCCTGTTTTCAATATTTGGATTTGTTCTAGCAGGCAATAGCTACTTATGCCAATCAGCTCCTGCACTGTGAGTCTAATTCATATTTTCTTTCAGCACAGGAAAAAGCCAACAAACCCTTTCCAAAAGCATCTTCCTCCTAAATCACCATTAAATAATAAATCTTAAGGCTTTTTCAAAATGTGTGCCAAAATTATACTGACAATTGCTGACAGTGGCTGCTCAACAAATTTCACAGGAAGAGAATTTAGTTCATAGCAGGAACTGTCTAGCTCTTCCTTTTAACATGCTTTGAGAAAGCCTGCTCTGTAAAACATTACAGTTTTGAGTCTACTGCATCCACCCAATAGCACTTTTAGTTCTAATTCCATTTCAAACATGATTTATGACTTAAGTGTCAGTTTAATGCCCTGCTTTCAGACATGTGTACAGACTAGTCTATTCTTAAAGCTTGCTAAATCTTAAGCTTCCTTTCCATTTTGTTGCAATTCTCTTTCCAAACAGAAATGTAAATATCTACAAAAATGTGCACAGCCACACAAAGTAACACAAAAACGTGCACAGGAGTAACAAAATGCAACAAGAGATGACAACATGTATTTTGGGGGATAAACCATATAAAACCTCTTCCCCTAGTAAAACATTTCAGGATAAAAACAAACAGTTTGCCTTTTTTTCTACATCGTTATCTCTCCTTCCCATTTACAGGAAAGTTCTCCTTTCCCAGACTTATTTTTACTCAAAGTAAACACGGAAAAAAATCCTCTTAAGTCACTGCATGTGGGAGGCCAAGGAATTGCAGGGGTTTGTTTTTCAAATCACAGCGTAGTTCTCAGTCCTACTTTCTATCTTTTCTACCATGGTCTGTACTAATGCTAAGTGGTTTTCTCAACAGCAGGTGGAAAGAGGTTTGTATAAAAAAAAAAGTCTAGCTGCAAATATGTCACCTGTGTTTTGCTAGAAGATATGACCTTGCATTTGCAGAGACACTTTGTCACACCTATTTCACTGCAGTTCTTATCTGCTGGCTTAACAAACAGATTTTGTGCTAGAAATTGAAGGATATTTTTGAGAGGTAAACTTTTTCCTGGTGACATAGTTACAAAAACAGTCATAACTACTGAGCACATCACAACACAGCCAAGAAAAAGCAAGAGCAGATCATCAGTGAAAGTCACAAGTTACGATGCTTTTAACGAAATTTAAACACATTGTTGTATTTTTCTTTTATAACTTCTGTCTCTCCATCCTAGAGGAAAGCAAATATCAGTTTTAATGAAGTCAGCCAACCCATTTAAAACTAGAAAAACAAATACCAGTGATATTCAAAACACATGTTGAATGCTATTAAACTCAGCACATATTTACTTGCCTTAGATTACAAATTTTACCTTCCACTGAGAGTACAGAAACAACCTCATAGCAGTAAACAGAGCCTTTCACCCATCCCACTAGATACTCCCTACTGACCAGAACACAAATAGGTTTTGCTCATTGTCAACAAAATTCTAGTCTTCTCCCTCTTCTCCCTTAGTCACATAAAACCCATAAACAGACAGAAGTTATTAAGGGACCAGGACCCCGTAAGTGCAGGAATATCATACAGTCAATTAAACAGTTCTATTATTGAGTGATAAGTGGAAATCTGGCACAACAAAAATCTGCTGCTTAGAAAGCTCATGGCTAGGAAAAAAAAGAAAAGAGGATGGGACAAGATACAGGTCAAATATCCAAGTCTCACAGCAAGGCAGCACATCAGACAATACCGATCTCCCTGTTTTTAAAACAGTCTTTGAAAGAATCAGTGTCAAGACTGGTTTGATTAAGTTTTGGTATGCAATTCTTAGATTTAGAGTTTAATTTTCATGAGGTAAGACTTAAGAATTACACACAGGACACAACGGATGTCTCCATTTGGAGCAGACAGCTGGCTGAAGACAGGGCCAGGTTCTGCACACTTCGGAACACACTGTGCTGCAAATGTATCAGCCCTCAGCAGCCACAGAATACAAAGAGAAAATAAGGTTAAAAGACCCAAACACATGGGAGCACTAGTCCAGCAGATCAAAGAATACCTCCAGCAAAAAAACAGGGCCACATTTTCTCCTGTGCTAAGCTACAGGAAGGGAGTCCTTGACCTCCAGCTATCAAACCACTCTAGCAAAGCAACGCAACCTTTGGGCTGTTCCAACACGCACCTCACTGATCCCTCAGTGATAATTCAGAAGGTATTAACTGGGCAGTCTGAACCACGGGAACTCTTCTGAGCAAAAATGCATTTATTTTTCTAGCATAAAATAACAAGCAGTCAGTCAGTTTTAGCCAGAAAGGGGAAGAGGCTTCATTGACAAATAAGAGGGGGGAAATTGTACTCCAGAATAGCAAGGCGATTTCAGAAGCCGGACTCTCAGTCATTGGATTAGTTTAAAATACTTTCGGCATTCAGAAAACAGAGGAAATTCTGTGGAGGGGGGAAAAAAACAACTGCATTCTGTAAAATGATTAAGTGAAAATAACACAAACTTGTCAGTGCAAACAACAAGATAAATGCTGTCCACCTTGTTCAGAATGCCAGTAACTGCAAGGTATTACAAAATACCATCTGTCCTCTCAGAACATCTTACAGAAACCAGCACCTGAAAGGAAAAAAAACATCCCAGACAGACAGTCCTCTAGTGCTAATCTATTTGAGGACATTCCCTTATTAGTAGAAATTTTTCATTAGAAGACATCTAGAAGATGAAGAAGAACACTCCTACAGATACTGTGCTGGCTGTGGAGGGTGTGAGGTGTGACAGGGACTACCTACACAGAACCGTCAAAAACATCCCCTGTGATCACCCCTCAATGCAGCCTGTGGAGAACTTCTGGAGTTGGTAAACTCCTGACATCCCTCCCAATCTGAACCTTCTTATAACCACCAAATAAATAAAATAGTCTGGTAACTAGGTTTTACGGGTAATCTATAGATTTTATCTTTGATTTACAGTTAAATAAGAAAGCTGCATTTGCCCAAATACCCAGCTCTCCACAGCATTAAAGCTGTAGTGCACTACAGCATTCAGGTTCTTAAACTGCTAAGATACTCAGCCAAATCCAGCACAACACTTGTCTTGAATTGTCATTTATAAAAGAGGGGCCAGGCAGGCAACTCTAAGATTTTCTCCATGCAGTATCCTCTGTACTTCACTGAGCTGTTAGACAACAGATCAAAAGGCTCAAACTCCTCATAACAGCAATAGAAGAGAAATCCTGAGACCCTTCTCCACTTGACAGGACTAATAATTCAAAATTTTGCAGCTAAACTCATACATACAAGGGTATTCTGTCACAATTTTCAGAGACCTCCTTGCCAGACAACTGAAGGTGTCACTACTTTCTGTAAATAGCACTGCAACAGCTCCTGCACTCCATGTGCACCATGAGACAGCAGCACAGCCCAAACGCTGCCATAAACCCAACAAATGAGAAGTGCAACAGAAAGTCCCTGGGCGTTACAAATGTCACTGTACTCTCGTTTTGGGTCAGTACTGCACACTCGACCATGAGAGCCACGACAGCACTTTGTACACAGATTAGCCATGAGGTCTAACGTATCATATCTGGAAATGCAAATAAAACACTCTATGCTATTGCTGAATATTCATGATGCTTCCTATCAACTGTTGTTTATCCGGCTGCTTTTTTCAAGCAGAGTTGGCTGTGCCTGCGGCGTTATGCAACCCTCCAAATCCACATGCCGACTGCTCTCTGAGATCTCAAGGTAACAGAGCTGGAACCCAAACATCTCTCCTGCCCAAAGCTTGTCTCTGTCACGGCATTTTACTCAAAGCCATGAATTGTAACTCCATTTGGCTCTAAACTTTTTCACCACTAAAACCTAAGTACTTCCAACTATTAACTACATACTGTGACATCACATTAACTATAAAGTTAATGACTATGCAGCTTATTTAGCATGAGGCAGCATTAGATGGAGAAAAACTGATAAACTGTCTCTGCAGGGTGGTGTGAATTGTTTCCGAGCAAAAAAAACAGACTGAAGGCCAAGATACCAAACAACCCGATGATCTGTGCCACATAGGCACTGAAGGCTGTACTACTGTCACCAATTTCTTAGATACAACAAATCACTAAAAAACATCTAACACCTCAGTTAAAAAACTGTTACGGACTTGTAAGATGATAATAAGGATGAAGGAAGTGTAACATTCTCAGCGTGTCTCCTCAGAGGACTGGTCATGCCTTTCTATCCCTTTCTGTAGCTCTATAGGAATGCACAGGTCTTCACAGAGCGAAACGCAGCAAATCACCACTTTCAAAACTTAGCTAAAATAGTCCGAATTCCATATCAGGTCCTCTCATTACTTTAAGTTCACCTGCTTCATTTTCCCCGTCCCCTTTACAATTCTTGACAATGCAAGTTCTCAAGACCACATACACTCATGAGCACTTAGTATATGAAATACTGTTCTCTTAAGCAAACAAGAAGTTGCAAAACAATTAATTGGTTTCATACAGAGAGTACTTAATAACTACCTAAAAGCACCTTCAGCAAAGTACCAGCCCCTCCCCCTTTCCCCAATCCCTTACTACTCTTCCAGCATTTCTGCACACCAACGTTTTTCTTTTGTATTACTACAACACCCCACTTACATCACTCCCACGTATTTGCCTGATTCCAACCCTCCTGTACGGATGAGGACCCTTTTTTTAAAACCCGATGCCACATCAAGCACAGGTACAAACGCACGCTTCAGAGGCATCCAAACCCACACATTCTTCTCCTCTCCTCTCAGACGCAGATTTTGGCACCTTTTGATTTGAATATTTCTGTCACCCCACTCTTCCCACTCATTCTGGTTATTTTGTCAGCATCTTTCCCTGTGTTTTTAGCCCTCTGACATGCTTTCAGAACCTAAGCATCACAGCCATGTGAAGAAGCAAACATATGGCGGGATCTATGTTAAACCAGCGATTACACACAGGGATGAGTTGTCTGAGCGTCTTTAGGAAGAAACATACAGTGTGATACCTATCTTAGGCCATTTTTCATCTTTACGAGCTGTGAAACAACCAAGCCATTAACATCTGTGACGTCTATAGGAAAAACCCCACAAAACACGTATCACTGCAATAATTTTTTCTCATCAGTACCGTACTTAAATGTCTGCCAAGAGTTTTGACTTTTTATTGCCCTGCTCTTCTACTACACTAATTCTTCCCTGTCAAAACTAGTGCAAGCTTTAAACAGCCATTTTCCACTGGTTTCCTTTAAGAAGCACTAAAACCTCCTAGTGCCAAGTTTATTGCACATCCTGTTACACTAATCTTTTACTTTCTATTAAGGGCCAACAGATTTCTGGAAAGCTGGTCAGTGTACTACTCACAGTGAAAAAAGCAACCATGTTTGATACATGAATTACTAGCACTGATACAGTCCTAATCTAAATTCTACAGAAGACAGCGTAATGCTGCTTTAAAAACCACACACACAAACCTCAAGCCACCTTCAAGTGGAAAAAATGACAGCTATGTTACACTAAACAGGCTATTTTTCTACAAATCTGTGTGTATGACTGTAACAGAAGAGAAGAGTGCAGTCAGAGCTCAAACAGAACAATTAATTTCCAGGTCAGTAACTCTTGGTGTCAGACCAAACTACTGAGCACTGTCAAGCTGGCACTGAGACCATCACCACAAGCTCTCTGCCTCAGACACAGAACTGGGAAAATCTAAGGGCCATGGGAAACGAGGTCAGGGAAGAACAGGAGGAAAAAAGAAAACACAAAAATTTTTACCTTTTTTTTTTTTTTTTTGTGGTAAAAAGGGATGCAACAAATTAAACAAATCATTAGTGAGACAGCAGCTTTAACAACTAAAATCTGAAAACGTAACTAACACAAGCTCTTGCACTAACCTGGACAACATCCGTGATGCAAAGTAACTCCAATGAATGGAAGAAGTTACTTTATAAATACACCACTTAGAAAGAATTTCTACCTTATAGAAAATGCAAGTGGGATAATGCTGGCCGGAGGAGGAAGCCGGCCAATACTTCAAATCAAAATAGTGAAACTCGATGTACTCCCCTGCTACAGCAGCACAGACGTGACAGCCACGGCCGCCTGGCTTCCCCCGCTCCCTCTAACCCAGCACAGCAAGCAGCGCCTGTGTGGGGGAACAGGCACCCTCACTGCTGCCTTTTCCAAGTGGTTTCCCCCGCCAAAAGCATTTCACGGATGTTTTCCTTCCATTTCTTTCACTTTCAAATCCTCAGCACGCAGCGGCTGCAAAGCGCTCAGGTACCGGGAAATAATTGAGAGAGACGCACGTCGGGTGAAAAAGCCTTAGAACATTTCGCAACGGGAAGGAGGAAGAAGCTGCGAATCTCTGAAGAGTCGGTCCAAGGAAAAAGGCACCGTCATTTCTCCGGGAAGTTCGGGGAGCCCTTCCCAACGGGGGCCACACGTAAGGGAACGCGCCGTCCTCTGTGCCAAGGGGGTATCGAGGAAAAAAAAAAGCCGCAAAAAAACCGACCAAAAGCCAAAAAACCCGAAACACCACAAACCCTCGGACACGCGTTAAAAATAAAATTTAAAACCCCGACAATAACGATCCAAGTGCAGCCTGCGGGTCTCCCCAGCCCCTGCCGGGGGAAGGACTCTCCTCCCTCCCGCACCCCAGCCCTGCTCCGCCGCTTCNCGCCGCCATCACAGCGCGGCCGCTGACACCCGGCGGCTGCGGCCGCCCCGGGAAGTGACGTAGCGGGGCGGGGAGAGGCGCCGGGGCGAGCGGTGGAGCCGTGAGGGGGGAGCCGCTGTCACCTGCCCCGGGCTCGGGCTGCTGTGCTTCGGCCGCTCCGCCGCCCCGAGGTGCGGCTTCTCGGGCACAAGAGCCGTGCGTGCGCCCGAGTGACCCTCGGGCAGAATCGCAGCTCCCCACACGGGCTCCGGCCGCGGCCCGTCAGGGCTCAGCGCCCTCCGCCAGGGCTTCAGCCTGCGGGGGCCCCCTGTTCTACCCGAGTGAAGCTACTTCGCAACTTGATTGTTACGTTTTCTTCGCAAAAAATGCCAAGCGTACACATGTTGGAATAAATACTTTGAAAACAGGGCAGATAATCACTGATTTAAAGGTAAAGCCCAAGTGCATGGCGGGGTCTCCCGAAGCAGGGAGTAGGTGCTGGAGGATCTGGCGCCCTGCTGCTGGCAGAATTGTCATGAACCGCTGTTTGTAAAAATCGGGTGTAGAAACGTGCTGGGGTCAGGCAGTGATCTCTTTGAAATCTTCCACTGGAAGAAATCTTCCCAGCTGGACGCGTTCCTGTGTCACCTGCTCGGGGTGACCCTGCCTTGCCGGGGGGGTTGTGCTGGATGATCTCCAGAGGTCCCTCCCAGCCTTGAGATATCTGTGATTTTGCTCTGAAAACAGCTGCTGCTTATGGAAACAAAACAGTGTTCAGCGCCAAACATCGGACACACCTATACAGTTCCGCGCCTGTGTGACTAAGAACTAAAGGAGATTATTTTAAGCAGCGAAGNGGGAAGGCCCCTCCTCTCTCCCGCACCCCGGCCCTGCTCCGCCGCTTCCTCCGCGACCCCCCGGCCCGGGCGGCGCCGTCGGGACGGGGCCGGGCCGAGAGCCCGCCCGGCCCCCGGGGAGTGCAGGGAGGCACCTACCAGCTGCTGCCGGACCCAGCGCAGCATCCCCGGCGGCGCGGGTCGCGGCCCCCGCGGCGGGGCTCCCTCGGCAGNTGCGTGCGCCCGAGTGACCCTCGGGCAGAATCGCAGCTCCCCACACGGGCTCCGGCCGCGGCCCGTCAGGGCTCAGCGCCCTCCGCCAGGGCTTCAGCCTGCGGGGGCCCCCTGTTCTACCCGAGTGAAGCTACTTCGCAACTTGATTGTTACGTTTTCTTCGCAAAAAATGCGAAGCGTACACATGTTGGAATAAATACTTTGAAAACAGGGCAGATAATCACTGATTTAAAGGTAAAGCCCAAGTGCATGGCGGGGTCTCCCGAAGCAGGGAGTAGGTGCTGGAGGATCTGGCGCCCTGCTGCTGGCAGAATTGTCATGAACCGCTGTTTGTTAAAATCGGGTGTAGAAACGTGCTGGTGTCAGGCAGTGATCTCTTTGAAATCTTCCACTGGAAGAAATCTTCCCAGCTGGACGCGTTCCTGTGTCACCTGCTCGGGGTGACCCTGCCTTGCCGGGGGGGTTGTGCTGGATGATCTCCAGAGGTCCCTCCCAACCTTGAGATATCTGTGATTTTGCTCTGAAAACAGCTGCTGCTTATGGAAACAAAACAGTGTTCAGCGCCAAACATCGGACACACCTATACAGTTCCGCGCCTGTGTGACTAAGAACTAAAGGAGATTATTTTAAGCAGCGAAGACCCGGGCATTTGTGACCAAATGCAATTGTCGCTGAAGTCAGTGACAACTTTGACAGTGAATTAAAGAGAAGTGTTTCTGTGTGTGAAGAGCACTGTTACTGCCACTCCCATTTGTTCCCAGGGAATTAGGATTTTTAGCAACGAATCATAATCATATCTGCTATAGTTTTTAGTGTTCATATAGAAATTTAGAACGTAATTCAGGATTTAAGATGGATGATCTAATGTCTGAGCAACTGAATCTTGTGGTGAATGCTGATGGTTTAAGCATCTGCATTTAATTAGAAAAATAACGTTTAAACAGCAGGGAATAAAACTATTTTTATCAGGCACTTAAGAAAGCTAATGTTAGAAAAACTCTGTATTAAATGCTAGGCATTATTTCAAAACATTTAAATACATCAAAGCTGAGTTTCAAACAGCTTGCACTACCCTATTCATCTAATGTGAAGTCGAAAATAACAGAGTGATTTCATAGCTATGGCACGTTGCCTGGAGAGTGGCCTTAAGCCAGAAGCTGAACTGATACACTCAATATTCGTGCTCCTCTTTTATCATCAGATGTAAAACAGGGTCCTGACCACTACACACTAAAATTCATATGCCATTAGTCTGAAGTGCAAGTATATTTGTCACTCTGTCCCTGCCAAATTCCAGTGTGAGTTGCACTTTCTGCAAGCCTCTGTTTCCATGGCTTGCAGTTGTGTTACATAAAGCTGCTTGGCGCTGTCTGTTCCACATTTGCTGTAATGATACTGTTTCACCAGACAAAACTTGGAAGCAATTTGCAAGTGATTTGAACCCTGCAGTTTGTACTTTTCACTCTAAGACGTTTGTATTTTAGTGGATGAAAGTATATTGTTAGGATGGAATTACATTGCTCTGTGCAGCAAAGGCTCTGACTGCACCTTTTCAAATATACAGAAAAAATTCACTAGAAAAACATCCTTTTCTAGCATCCTGCCTAGTAAAACTTTGCACCTTTCAAATTGCTCGAAAACCCACACTAGACATTTATGAAGTTTCATCTCACCCTTGAGAGATAAATAGTTTTCAGAAGAGAAAATTGAAGCAGAGCAGCCAAGCCAGATATTGATTAGCCAGTAACACTCCAGCACTTCTCAAATCAGAGGTCAACTGTATTAAGAATTAAGATTCCCACATCAGAGACACCACTTTAAAATAGTGCCCTGAAGCCTCACCTGAATTCACACGGCAGGCTTATACAGAAAAAAAAAAGCAACTGCTGAAGAAAAAAGTCACCTTCTGAAGATTAGGTTTAACCCACTGCCCAGGCTCTCTTGATTACACTCCAAGCTTTCCACTTAATATCTTTGAGAGCAATGATTTCAGATGCTTGTTTAGCAAGATCAGGATACAAATGCTGTCTGATAAAGAAATATTTACAAAAAACATAAAAACACACACTAAAATGTTAGGTCCAGCAAGCATTTATTTATATGTGCATGAGTAATTCTTATATAATCAATGGTGCTACTTTTAGGTTTATAAAATTAAACATTGGTAACCACAGAATCATTGCCTGAACATGCAACCATCAAATTGTCGCTGGGGCTGCTGATGCTGCTCCCCGAGCTCGTCCCTGTGTGAGACATTCCATTAGTTTTGGATGGTGTTTTGGGGCCCTTTTCCAGCAGGAGCTGGTGAGGTGCTGTCAGGCTGTATGGCCACATCCAGCACACGATGAGAGGAGATGGAAGTGCGGCACTGACGCCAGAGGGTGAGCTGCCTGCAGCATTCCAGCCTTGGAAAACTCTGGAGTGTTTGGCAGCTGAGCCCTTTCACCTGCCCCATCCCCGGGATGCACCAGCCCCATCCCCGGATGCACCAGCCCCATCCCAGGCTCCCAGGGTGCTGCTGCAGTGCAGGCAAGGCACGTGGGAGCAAAGGGGGTGGTGTGCTCTGGTGCACTGACTTTGGGGCAGCCCGGCTCTCATGCTGTAGAAAACACCTCTGTCCTTTGGGACAGAAAAACAGCAAAGCCAAAGAGGTGCAGAGTAGGGATGTAGGTTCAGAGTAGGGATGTAGGTTCAGAGTAGGGATGTAGCTTTGTGTAGCAAAACCCAGTTTTGCTCCTTACAGTATCATTTTCCTGGTGGAAAATTCCTCTCAGTCATTACTTTGGTTTTAATTAAATATTTTGTAATTTTTCCAAATGAGTATTTCAATCTATGCATTATTTACTTAGATAACTACGGTGCTAATTAAAAATGTACTCTGTAAAAATGCCTGTTTTGTTCCTAATCCATGGAGAGAAAGGGCTGCCTGAGAGACACAGGGCTTCTTCAAGGCATCTTTATTCCACTGGCTGAAGCATCAATTATATAGAGATAATCAGGGGCTGATTTTCAGTCACAAGGCTTTTCATCTAAAGACGCATGTGTATTCTTACCTAGAGCAACCAGTCTTCAGGGAAAAAGTAGAAGAGTTAGAAAATGAACTGAACTTTTTAAAGGAAAACCTTGCATGCAGTTTGTCACTCCTTTTTTGTGCCCTGCAAGAAATAAGATCAAATTAAATTACAGGATGCACAAGGTGACATTTCCAAGATCCATTTACTGGATCTCCACAATAATGCAGGTTTTTTTAATTTCTTCTTACCCTTTCTCTCAGTTGTTAAAACCTGGATTTTGACGTAAAACCTCACCTTTCCATTGTTGTTTTCTTCTTTTCACTTGAGAGCTTTGCTTAGAGTGTAGAACTTCCAACTTCTACCCAACACATTAAGCTCAAGAGAGCTGGATCCCAAGTGCCAGGTGAGGGGCTCCGTGTGACACGCAGAAGGTGAAACCTGTCAGTCCCCTGCGGGCACAGAGAACTTTGCACTGCACCACGCTTCACCAAAAGATGCCCTGCACTTACCTCATCCCTGGCCGTGTGGAAAGGCCTGCCTGCTAAATGCACGTCAAGAGAGTTTACAATCAGTGCTACTCAGTTTGCAAGGCCTCAGGATAACAGGAAGCTGTGGAAAGCATTTAAAATTCATCTTCCCTTTCAGCCTCACTGTTAACTTTTTAATTACGTGTTGCCTGTAGGCCGTAATGTTCAGCTTGTGGCTTTCTCTAAAGCTGTTTTGTTTTCTGTTTCCCTGGGGGAAGCAGTCCAAGATTAGAGGAAATAGGAAATCCTGAAAAGCCATCCCTTATCTTCATGAAGCTGAGTATGACCAGGATGAAGTATAAAATGCTAATTATTCATGCTCTTTTTTTTTATTTTGGTTTTTTTTAAGAGAAGAGATACATTTTTTTAACCCATGGCCCATAAAGTTTGGAACATTTCCAATGGCCCTGTCTTGATGGAAAGTGGAGGACTCATAATCTTGCAAAACAATGAATTTGTTAGAAAATGTGTTAAGGTAAGTCAGTTCATTTCTAGTATATCCTTGACATAATTTTGCGATTCTGTATTATAAACAAGGATAACCTTATAAAATGTGAATTTTTCTCCAGACTCTTTATTTAATGATTTATAAAAATACACATTTCCAACTAATTAATTCTTAACCTCATCTTGTTAAACGATTTACTTTTCTAATTTATAGGCCCTAGTAATTATTGGCATTCAGACCTCATGGTTAACCTTTGTAAAAAATTTCTGCCAGGCAGAAAACGATGCATCTCAATAAAAAACTCATAATATTCTACGGGGAATTTTTTTTTTTTTCTGCTTTGTAGCACCTCAGTTAAGACCACTGAGTGGATAAAGAAAGATTGAATTCTGGAGAACAAACACAGGGCCTGGTATCCAGGTCTCTTGACACCGGTCACCTGGGACATTACCATGACAACTGTAATACAAACAGTTACACACCTAGGGATGTTACATTGGAAAGGAGTTTGAGATCTTTGTGGGAAAGGAACGTGGGGATCCTGTTCATGGTTGCACACTCTCTCTTAGCTTAATAGCTTGCCTCAAATTAAAATCCATATATAGAATGTTCTCCAGGTAGTGAAAAGTAGCATTTCAAGCACCCTCATGTAGAACTTCAGGTTCCCATGTCTTGGAGGGCAAACTGCTGAATTGAATAGAGGTTTTCTGAGAGCACCTTCTGGTTCAGACTTTACAAGTCACATAAATCTCTGTGGGATTCAGATACGAAGTAAGCTTGTCTTAACTAACATAACACATTTTTATGTGTCCAGGATTCAGTTTTTTAGTATTTGAGTTAGCTCATGTAATGCCAGCTAACATGTTCCTATACTGCACTCAAATGATGAAGTAGATATTCCTGAAGGTGTTCCTTGCTGTGCTGTTGGCTGGATTGTAGCCAGCTTGAATGCTGAAAACCTAACCTAGATGCCTGTGGATCGTACCTGTCCCAGCAGCAGCAAGCTGTGATTATACAGGCTCCTTTTCAAGGGTCTTCCTTTCTCTCAACTCCTCCAAGGGAAAAGGGAAAACAATTTAACAGAGCCTTAATTAGGTGCTTTCCATCAATTCCCCACTATTTAGGTTTGTGCCTCAGTGGTAAGTGGCAGGATATTAGCCAGTATTGATGAGTTCTTCCCTTTCTGAAGGGTGAGAGATTAAATATGTGTCCACTGACTTTACCTCTGGACCTGCTTTGCACAGGTGTCTTAAAGCGTAGTGGTTACTCCCTTGCACAGGCGTGTCCATGACAAAGCCCAGGGCTCCAGCCTGTCTGGGTTACACAAACGCCTCAGGAAACGAGGCAGAGAGGCGTGGAGAGGCGAGACAGACACCTTGGGGAGGTGAAGAAAATTTCAGTGCCTCATCTAAAACTGATACAGCCACCTTGGGGGACAAAGGACAAAATAGAAGAGCTCTGCCGACGTTGGCCATGAACACAGGTTTCAGAGATATCAGTGGGTAGGAGAGGGTCTCACCAGTGAAGACAAAATCACTTGTACTTGCTCAGCACTGGAGAGGCTGTTCATTAGAGCAGCTGTAAAAGCAATTTTTGCCAACAGAGATGCATTTTATACAGCAAAAGGGTTTAACAAAAGCATCTACCAAACAGAGCAGGCTGGCAAAAACACTTCTTCCTTCCAACACAGTGTTTTCAATAAAGTTTTTGGCACTTCAGAAACTGTAAATTAATCACATCTCCAGCTGATATTTATGGGACCTGTCTTTCCAACAGCTTTCTTTTCACCACCATGCTTCCTACCTAAGCCAGGCGTGTTCACACGCCGTGTGTCCGGGCGGATCTCCCGGGAGCTGTGCGCACCAGGAACGCCAGGCTGGCTCCCCGCAGCCGCTGACCCCGCTCCCAGCGGAGCCCCGGCCCGGGCCGGGCTGTGCACGGCGGGCACGCGTCCCTCCCACGGACACTGCACCTTGTTGTGTGGTGCACACCGATGGCTTTGAATAGCAATCACAAAAAAGGCTTTCGGCTGGGTTTTTTTTCCTCCCCTCTTTATTTTGGCGTAAATATAGTAAAATGGGTTGATTTACGCTGCTTTTGGGGAATGAGACTTTACTGGCCTTTAGTTTGGAGTACCATAACCAAAAGATTACTTTGAAGACAAGGTATGTATCATAAAGGAAAAGTATCTGAAAAGTCTAATGACAGGTCACAGTACCACTGATTCCACAACACCTTCACATTCAATTTCCAGCTAAGCTTTAAGAAAAGTCACATAGGCTCAGAGTTTCAAAAAACCTGTCTACAATTTCAGTCAAGTTTCAGAACTAGCTGCAAAATAAATAAACCCATAGGAAATGTTTAGCACTTAAGCTTTATGAATCTGAAGCTGGATACTCAAAATTTGAGAGTGTGTGTGCATATATTTATTATTTTTTAAAAATCCCCTCATGGCCTAGTATTCTAGAAGTAGGGTGCAATAATCTACCATGCAGGGATAACTGGGGACTCTGCAGACAAAAAAAATAGCTGTGAACATGACAGATGATGTTCTTACAGCCATATGAGGCAAACAAACATATGGTTGCTCTGTCTGAAGTTCCTACAATGCTTCATGTCTTCAAAGTGTAGCAAAACATTGGCTGATTAACATAATTAAAGCATTTTACAAATGATTCCTAATTATTTTTGCAAATGTAAATGAAGATGCTGACATGTGAAGTTTTTTGCTCTGCATGATGAATACTGAGTTCTCATTTTACTGAGTACTGTAATCAAATTTAGAACAAACGTTATATAAGTGCATAAGTAATCCTAATCCTAATCCCTTTTCTGCTGTCTCACTTTCTCCATACAGGCCTGCTGCAGCTGCAAATCTATAAATCTCCCATATTTTGTGATTTCCTCCCATATTTTTATTTTTGATTCCCAATCTCCTGCCTTTCTGAAAGCAGACATTTTTAGTTGCTAATGGTTCTGATGGAATGAGAAGTTTGGTTTTCAGCCTTCTGCCAGTTTTCTTACAGTACTGTCTGTCTGATCACAGCAAGTGTACAGTACTGATGTTATTGCTATAAGGTGTTAAGCCTCGCCCTGTTGAAACAAATCTAGAGGTCTTCAAACATTTTTTACTCTGTCCTTAGTTGAATATCTGTTGTTTTCAATGTTTTAGTAATATCAGTAGAGGTTGGCTGAGGGTAGGTCAACAATGCATAATTCAAAGTAGCCAGAAGCTATCAAAGATAGCTATAAACAAACTAGTTGGTAATAAATCAGTTCTAGCATTGGAACACTGAATTCCCTGTGAGCAACCCGACCCTGTTTCTGATTTTACCCTAGGATTTGTGCCACTGCTGTAATCTGAATTTATTTCACCGGCTCAATGAAAAACGGCCAGGAGGGACAGGATCCAGTGCAGATTTAAATGCTGGACTCAGAAAAACAAGGGAGAATGTGCCAGTGATGGTGTTTTGTGATATATTTCCATGAAATGTTTTGGAATTTACTTAATAATTTCACCAAAAAAATTATAAAATAATCCACATATCAATTAAACAATCTTGTAACAATTATATTTTTAAAATCACTTTTACCGAACTGTATTTCTTATTTGGAATATTTCTAAGGGTGCACAATGGCAAAAGATAAGTATTACAGATGAGTGGTTCACAGCATATAATTTATCCAGTTAATTTAATTTCTTTGTATTTGTCTACAAATTGCTTATAATTTTGTGTAATTAATTCATTATGTGAACCTAATTGCTAAAATAACTGTGAGATCGTCCAGATGAAAAAAACAGCAGGCTTTTCATTGACTTGAGTGGGAACAATGCTGGGCCACAGGAGGTTTATCCCTACTCTGTACATCTTACTGAAGTTATTCTTTGGAAGTACACATCTGACATATTATCCCTCCTACTTCTTGCTTCCTAAAAAAAAATCATTCTTAAGCAGAGAAAATTCACATTTATAAATTGGCAAATTAGACCTGCAAATATTCTCTGATTTTATTTTATTTATTTTTTTAATATCATACTGCCCATGAATCTATTTGTTGAAATATATCTGGAAGAAACCATTAGATGATGAGCCATAGCAAGCAAAATCGTGTTCCATGTTTTTTAAGTTACTGTATTTCCTTCTCTTCTGCTTATCCTCAGTTTAGCTTGTTCCACAAAAATATATTCAGATATTTCAGTACCACTGACATCAGTTGGGACTTAAGCAATTGTTTTCTAGAAAACAAAATGGGCAGCAGTTTTCTAGTCCCACACTCCTGCCCAAGGCCTGCTGCACCAGCCAATCCTGGTCATCCAGCTGCTCCTAAAAACCAATCACAAAAGCTCAATATCCCCCAAAGCACTAAGTTTTTCTGAACCTCTAACCTAGATCTTCTTCACCAACAGGTATATTTTTTGCTTCTTAACCTGGCCCAAATATGAAGTGTAATACTGAGCAATACCTGTGTACTATCTGAAAATAATCCTACCTCTTTAACCTGAAGAACATCCAGTTTCCTTAAGTTTTCTGAGCAAATCTATTGTTCTTTTTGTTGCTGTCATCTGGACATTATCCTGGCCACTTCCTTTCCAAATTTACAAGTACCAAACGGAGCTGGTGCTTTAACTGAGGGCTTATCTGTGCTGCACGTAATGGAAAAATAATTTCACTTATCTCACATGTATTTGTACAACCCATAATAAGATACGGTTGTTTTTTCCCGTATATCTGTTGTGCTTTTGACTGCTGGCAAATGTATGCTCTGTAACATTTGAAACTTTTTTCTGGCAGGCCAAATCTGTCACTTCATATCTAATGTTCATCCAATTTATTATTCTTAAATAATTCCTATTTAAAAAAAAAATACCATTTTTATTTTAGCACTACCCAGACTATTTATCTACTTTACCAAGATTTTTTTGAATTTACCTTTTTTTCTGCAAAGTGCCTCCCATCTTGGTATCATCTGCAAATAGAATAACACAGTATTCCCTAATCCCAGTGCTTAATGAAAATACTGATTAGTATTGGGGCCAGAACAGACTCCCACAAGAACCACCCTTCAATTTACACAATGAAAATGGATTTGACCAGCACTAGCTCTTATTATTAACATGGAATTGAGTTATCCTTGGACAACAGATAGATTCCAGTGCTCCTGATTTGCCTGGCTGCCCTGGAGCCTTTCTTGAGCCAAACGGGATTCTGGGTTAGTGAAAGAATTCATCACAGAGCCCACAGATGGCTAAAAACCCCTGTTATTGAACTGCATCAGCCCTTTGGAGGAATGCCACCCGAAAGTACCTGAAAGCGATACGGACAAAGTGCACTGTCCAACTTGTACATTTTTAATGATATTCTGCAAGGTAAATGTGTGTGGTGCCAGCTGAGCTTGCCCTTCTGCATTTTGCCAAAAAGATACTGCAGGTGACCCAGAAAGTACCGCAGTGAAGAGCTGAGGTTGGGTCATCTACACCACTGCTACACATCCCTGTGTTCCTTTCTCACTTTTCATTTTCTTGCAACTCCAGCTGTGGTGCTGGGCTGATGGTACCCTCAGGAATACAGATCCTGGGGTAAGAACACCACGAAAGCCACCCCAAAGAGACGTGTTCCTGTCTATCTGTCATACATGGTCAGAACAGGGAGCATTTCTCCTTGTGTTTTGGGAGAAAGAACAGAGAAATTGAGAGACTCGTGGATATATTCAAAATTTATCAATGCCAATTCAGATGGGCTTTACTTATTTTTAATATATTTTTCTTTTGTGAACTTACCTATCTTCTTATTGAATGCGTGGGTCTTTGAGTTGAATAAGGAACCGGGGATTTGCCTGTGTAAGGGCACACATAAATTAAAGAAACAAGCACCTTCTTTTGATGGAAAAGGCTGTTGCTCAAAGAAGTATCTGTAAGGGAAGGTTATTAACTTTTTTATTTCAGATTTGAGGCTCTGATTTCCATTCTGAGATTGAAGCACACTACGAACAGTATAATTTAGATATCAGATTTACCTATTCCCTACTGCTGCCAGCCTGTATTTGGTTTCAAGGTTCTGATGTTGACTATTAACCTATTTAAATATTCATCAACAGCCTTCTGCCAAGGTGGATTAATTCACCATCTCGGGTCGCTGTCAAGTTGTCAATTTGTCAGATATTTTTCATTTGCCAGTGCCCTTTAGAGTGACAATGATGGCACACTTAGAGCTGAGCAACAATTTTACTGTTGGTATCTCCTGCTATAGAAAAACTCTCCAATACTTGAGTGGGTAAAGCTTGCTGTTTTGGCAGGTCTGAAAAATAGTCTTTTAGCCAAAAAGCGAGAGGTGTATATGGAAAGGAGCTGATGAACCATCTTGTTTGATTTATGACAGTGAGGGCCTGTAACACCAATATCAAAGTTGCTGCTGGAGCTAAAGAAACACTGTCAGTTTTTATACCCACTTCATTTTTCATCCAGAACCATGAATAAAAGACATTAATATTAATCATGGAAGGATTCTGATTCTCCCCTCCAGTGATGACCAGAATTAACTCCATGTCAGCCTGTGATAGAATATGGAATCATTAACTTATTTACTGAACCAATAATTAAACATTAACTAATTATCATTAATGTAATATTTAATATCACATTACTTACATTATAATTAATACCAGTGCCTTAAAAAAAACCCCCACATACAAATGAACTAGATTTGTTTTGTTTACCTCAACTTTTAGACCATCTTTCATGGGGACACTTTCAGAAACATTCAAGACATACTCCCGCAGCTGATGATTCATGTATTTTTTGTGATGGAAATCAAGTCTGCTGCATCCAGTGCACAAAACTCCTTTTATAACTCAAGTACTTCCAGCTTCCAAATGAATATTAAAACCACAAATTAAATAAAACAGTTTCCCAAAGCAAGAAAATTCTGTTGAAATATATAGAGACAAATGTTTATTTTTGTATTTTGGGGGCATTTAGGAGTGCTAGTCCTCCAGGAAGAAGCCTAGGTAAGCCAGTGGAGTTACAACGGTGATTAAACGAGATGGGAACGAGACCCTTGGGCTCCCAGACATGCTTCCCTCCCCAGGGGCTGTTTTAGGTCAACGTACCACAGTGGAAAGGGATTTTCCCTCTCTCAGGCAGATCTGATGTGGAGGGCGAGCTGAACACGACCCAGTGCGACAGAAGGTCAGAGCCCAAGAGAACTTCACTGCAGCCACAAGCATCCCAGAAAAGCATCTCCAGAAAGTGGTAACCCCAATACAGCCTTTTCAGGCTAAAACATCTCTAAATGCATCTCCAAGGACATGCGCACAAATAAGAAACTCAAGCTTTAGAGAGAGCTCTAGGCTGGAAATGGAATTTTCTCCCTAATTATACAGAGGCCCTGACTCCTGACACCCACTGACTTCCAGCAGTTTGGTTCCAAGTCCAGAGAGGGTACCAGTTTTCATTTAGTTAAACACAGTAGAAACAGAAAATCATCTAATATGTGTCTGAAAATCTGACAGTCCAGATTAATAGCTGTGTTAAAAAAGATGACCGAACACACACAGATCTGCACAGTTCAGCTGGGCAGATATCCTACCCCGTTTGCTAGAAGCAGTTTGCATATGGTGATTAACTTCAATGTAGTCTGCAATTCTGTTGAGCAGGTGCTGTATTAGCAAATCTATCATTAAATAAATATGACACATGTAATTCTACACATGGGGATGCTTTCACAAGGCTTTGGACGTGTTACAAATTGGTACATGGGTAGACTGTGCTGTATAAGATCAGATAGCTGAGGCTGCAGCCTGTACTGTATACATTTCCACTCTGATAGCAATGCAGTGATGCTGCTAGGTTAAGAGAAATATGAAAAAGAAAAAAACTCCCTCAGGAGATCCCTATTTCCTGCAGAAAAAAATATCTCTTTTTTTCAGTTTTAACAAAACCTGAGCAACAGTGAATTGGAGCAAAGAAAGAAAGGAAATGATGTGTGGATAGGGAGAGTCAATCATCTGGGAGATCAGTTCCAGCAGATCCATGGGAATGAACCTCCTTCATCATCATCAGGTTCCAGTGATGCTCCTGCAGGCAGCTACACAAACAAGGACTGGGCAAACCAGGAGCACTCAGCACTGAAGTTAATGGAGTGCACATTATTTTAGCACCCAAACTGAGTTCCAGAAGAAAGCTAGTATGGTCAAATAATGATTTGTGTTTGTTTGCAGTTTTTGTTCCTAATTAGTCCATAGGGCTGTGAGCTGGCTGTGCCAACAGTGCATTTCCTGAGGGACAATTAATCCCCATCCTTCCAATGCTGCCATTAAAGGAAAGGCGGTTCTGACAAAAGTCAGAAAACACTTGACATAGACAATGCAGAATACATTTTTAAGTCACTGGTGTTTTATTTGCCCCAGTGGCCAGATCTGCTACACAGAGGTGCTCTTCTGAGGTACTTCTCACACACCAAGAAGTGATTCTGGTTTCTCTCCAGGGTCCTCAATGGCCTGGTGAGTTGGGAGACTAAACTCTGAATCTTGTCATGGTTTTGCTTTCATTACAGTTCCACAGTTCACTTTTTAGTGCTCTCTTCAAGAGCTGCTGGTGAACTGCTAAGTTAAGTTTAAAACATTTATTCTAGTGGTTAATGATAGTGTAGTTTCATAGGCCAGTCAGACCTATCAGTCTAAACTTGCTCCTCCTACAGAGTTTCACTCGGTATATCCCATATGCAGACTTTACTTTTTAGTGAAACCAGGTATTTTTATTCCTTAATTAAAAACAAACAAACAAACAAACAAACAATTATTTCCTTAATGACTTCAGATGAGAAGCAGCCTAGCCCTCCCTTATGAAGCTGTTGCAGTGTTCAATCCCACCCTTGTTAAAAATGGAGGCAAGACTTTATCCTTAATCTAATTTAAGGTATCCACTGGATTTCAGACCCCAATATTATCAGATATCTTAGTTATGTAAATATTTACAAACTGCTGTCTAGTCACCACTTCACCTTTGTGTTAATCCACTAAACGGATTAAGCTTTCTACAGTTTTCACTGGGAGCTTTGTTCATTTTCCAGTTTGCAGACAAGCAGTGCTTTGTGGGAATCAGATGGCCAGAAGTGGAATGAATGAAGTATTACAGATCAAAACCAGAAAGAAAGAAGCACCTGTGAAGGCCAAACATCACTTAAATGTTTGGTGTGGGAAAACAGTGTTAACCTGTCCTGGCAAGACTGGGGTTGGAAGAGGACTCAAACACCCATCAGGCTCACACCTCACTAATTAATCTGGTTTTTACTGCCCAGGCCAGCCTCCCCATAGAGTTTGCTGTTAGCTGGGCCATGGAGAGCACAGAGGAGGCTCAGGACTCCACTTACTTCACATCCTGCTGTCACGGCTGCTGTGTGAGCTGGGGAACCCTCCCCCTGCAGCTTCCTCACGCCTCTGCGCAGGAACCACAAAAAGGATGTCACACCCTAAAACCAGCCCTGTCCCACAGTCCCACAGTCTTCTGACACCGACAGAAGTGTAGCTTTTGCCAGGGAGGGGTCACAGGTTGCTCCCACACCTCAGCAGCCCTGGATGCATCTCAGTGAATCTGGCTGCTCCTCCCACTCCCTTGGAGCTCATTAGAAATATCTTGCTGCTGGGAAGCAGCAATTCCCAGTGGAGAGGTTTGCAGGCAGGACTGTGAGCCTGGACCTGCCCTCTCATGTCCAGGAGTGAGGCTCACCATCCCAGTCTTGCTCCAGTGCAATCCTTGAGTTTCAAAAGGGAATGGAGAAGCAACGTAATTTTTAAGGGGCAGAGAAGTAATTGGGTAATCGCCTTCAGTTACATGCTCAGCTTTCTACTGTTTGCACAAATGAATCACAAACAGGAAGATTGATACCACTGGAAACCTTGGGCTACCTCTCGAGGCAGAGATAATCGTTCATCTCATGCTTAGGCAGTCAGTAAACAAACAATAGCACTTTACATTTCATTTGTCAGCCTACAAGGCACGGGTTGTATTCATGTTTTATCTCTACACTCATCTTACACAATGCTGTCATGCAATTTGCAGTGATTTTTTTTGAATTAGCGATAATTATAAGGAGAAACACACCACTGAGTAAATTATAGAGTCACTTGCCATTTCCCCAAGCAGCACACTGCTGCTCTCTGCTTCAGTTCTCATGCTCATCTGCACCTGCTACAGGGAAAAACTCAACATGACACAAATTCAAAATATAATCACAAGCAAACTGAACCAGTCCAGAGAAGAGTGGTCAGTATTTGTAAAGCACAAATATTTCTGTATAATAAACTGGACTAATCAGCTTTATCAGCATTTCTCAAGCTACAGTTTCAGATCCTCACTACAAATATCTGAAGGATATAACAAGACCTTTTTATCAGTTTAAAGCACAGTGCCAGTCATATGTACTTTCATAAAAGCACTGATGTGTGTCTGCTTGGCCCAACAAGGTCCCAAGAGCTCTCTGGGAATTTCTGAGAACTCAGAAATGCCACAAAAGGACAAACCACTCCCTGCATGCAGCAAAAACGATTGCTTAGTGCCATTCAGCATCTAAATAGAAGAGGATGACACAACATTCAGGTTTGGGGGAATGTAAAACCCAAAGAGACACTGGCTGTACGTTTGCCATTCAGTGGTCCTTCTCTGAGGACCATTCTCACTGAATGATTCCTGGCAGCCCAAAAAGCTAATTGAATCTTACTGGCATCAACCAATAGCTCAGAACCGAGGTGATGAATCTCGGTTCTTATCATATCATAGATTTTACAAATGGGGCTCAATATTTACTCTGCACTGCCTGAAATAACTCAGGAGTGTCTCCCAGCCATTTTTGAATGGCTTTAAACTTCCAGCCATTATGCTCACAAGAAACTGCATTTGCTCAGCCTGTTCTTTTTCTCTGTTCCCTGAACACCATTTCCACTCAGTTATGCTCTCAGTTTCAAAGCCTATGGAGAACACAGTTCCTCAAAATCTCCATAGAGCATCTGTAAGCTGCACAATATCTATAAATTTTAGTATGTAGCCTGGAAGCCAAACACGGGTGATGGAAACAAGGACATTTTTATTGGCATGAGCTTATAATAATTTAAAACTTGGATACAGAATGGAATAATGGAGCAGCTAAAACTCTCTGATTTACACCACCTTCTTTCAACACAGCCATAAGTAAGCACAGTCAAAAGTTATAGGAAACCGAGACAGGAATGAAAAGTAGTTATGGTATCCTGTGTCACTTGTTGGCAGCTAATATACTGGGAAAATATTTAATATTGGCTAAGGAAGAGCTCACGTGGGGATAGCAGCGATTTCTCTTCACTGACACATCTTCAGCTCACCCTATACAAATAGAAGTCCTGGATGTATCTACACCTTGGCAGGATTTGTGCAAGGAAGAAGCTCTATTAAAGATATCCATAAACCAGTTCTGAAAGCTGATGTAATGAAAACGCTTCTCTGCCCAGCAATATGTCTGTTAAGGACTTGGCAGGGTGGAATGAGATCCACTCATTTTCTTCAAATAATTGATGACAATCCCTAAAGTGTTCTGCTCATCTGTTACTGCACCCAAGTGTCATCTCCAGAGCCTGTGCCTATATATTTCCTATGCTGCGATGCTCCAGAATCTGTTGCATGTACACATATCAAATGTATCATATTGGATCTTCAATGGGAACAGATTCCCCTCCAGTTCTACTGGAACTCAAGAGAACCAGAGCCCACTATCACTGTTACCCTGTTATCAGCAATACAGAGCTACGAGCAGGCTCCAGCCCAGACCTTTGCTTATAAGGCTCTTTATTAAACAATCACTCTGCTGAAAGGCTTTAGGAAACCCAGTCTCCTCTTACAATGGACTCTCTTACAGCCTCCCTCACTTCTGGCCATTCCTTATTTATACCACTCAAATTACTCGGCTCATTACTCTGCCATTATAATAGAAGTCCAGTTTAGTTTATTTACTGTTTGTTAACAGCCTTTGCTTTTACAAAATGACGTACGTTTTTCTGCATTTGCAGAAATCTGGAATGTAACAGGAGCAAGAGAGTAAAAAAAATCCATCAGGGCTTTTAAAGACTTTAATCATTCACAAAAACAGCCAGATGACTGCAGTCATTCAGAATAAAAATAAAATCAAAACACACAGACTTCCCTAAGCAAGTAGATAGCTCTTAAAATGACTAACGAGATAAAGGAACAAGCTAGTTAAAACAATACTGACTGAACCATACTGCTTTTGGAAACTCTGATAACGAGAGAGAGAGCACAGAATAAAAAAGAAAGATCTTCCAAGTATTCTGGCTACACTGAAACACAACAAAGCAGATTGCTTCCACTTAAGGAGGCTTCAGCTCTTGCAGTTCTTCTTAAAGGGGTTGTGTCACCAGGATTTATTATTAATGTGGACATAAGCTTGCCAAGACACTCAGCTTTATGTTAAGAGGCCTGAGTGCAGATTTAAGGTGCCAGTTTGGCATTATGCACAACTTCAAGTAGATGCTTAACTTCAAGCTCTGTTGTTCCCACTGCTGATCCTAAAGAAATCATCAATTTAGATGACCTACGTTGGTATGACAGCAGGAACTGGAGCCTCTGAATTAGGGGCTCATGCTCTCCTCGACATGTGTGGTGAATCCTGTCAGAAAGGCCACATCAACACGCAGGCAATTGCTTCTTAAATCCTTGCAGGTGGCTTCAAAGGACATGTTAGAGAGCTGTGTCTAGGCAGTTGGATCTGAAAATTGTGGCTTAACAAACTGTTTAAAGAAGTGAGGCCAAATTTTCCACTCTGAAACTTTTGCTGTGACTTTTTGTACTGGGATCAGCAACAGGCCAAGTTTTGTGGGGGGAAAAAAAAAAAGAGCTATCTCTAAACAACTGCAGCCAGTTACAAGAATGGAGCTGGGAAAAAGAGAAGGCTGTTTGCCACATGGTAAGAAGTTCAGGCAGCCACTGCTTTGCAAACCTCCTAGTGCAGAGGCTTGGAAAATGGAGCAGGGCTCACCTAGACAGAGATGAACCCTTACATCAGAGACAGCTAAAAGCAAGTGTTAAGGTTTACCATCCTTAGTGAGTGTTTAGTTTCACGCTGATGGATTGTTTCAACTTGTAAACCATGATTGTTTAATGTTGCACAGAATCTCATACCATGAGCTGATGGAAATGTTAACTCCTACCTGATAACTCCTGTTACATCTCTCTTGTTACACAAGATGTTGCTTTATGGATTCTTGTGCGTAGTAGTACATCCGATTGAATTACTTTACCAACGTGCTCTTAACAAAATGACAATGCAGCTAGGTCAGGATAAACTAAAAATAACTTCTAGAACAAGCTATTGGAAAATTAATTAGTTTTGGGTCTAACCCAGTATTCACTGCACTCCATGGAAAAACATCTACTGGTAAGCACAAGGAATGGCAAACCAAGCCTTCACAATATTCTTAATCCCTGGGCAAATTATTACATAAATGCAAGTCCAGAATAGCACTACTAAGGGAAGAACTAGGAATAAAAACTGGCTGTATCCCTAGCAGCCCATTCCAGGCATTTGTTCACCCATACTGTTTGTCAACTGAAATGAAGTTATTTAAGTTATTTTACACTTGTACTGTACACTGCCAGAAACAAAACATGAGTTAAGTTTGCCGCTGTGTCCTTAGAGTCCTCTGCAGTATCATGAAGGCTCCTTTCCTGTTCTGGTTGGGTTAAGGACACTGTCACCATTAACTGTGAACTTTCTTGGTTTTTCTACTTCGGTTTGTGACCTCAATGTTACTTAAACTAGAAAGGAGACAGTATTAAAATACATATCCAAGTAATCCAAGGAAAAAGTGTGAATGACTTCCTAAGCTTTAATAAACTCTCAACCTTTTTAGATTCTTCCTGAATATTCTCCTTCTATACTTGTGCTAAGCAGCCCCAGACCTCACAGCCATGGACCACTTGCCTCCAGTTTTAAGCATTTAGATGTCAGTTATGGCATTGAATTCAAGGACTGAGTTGTAGTGCCTTACCTTGGTGTAACTCTACTGGGCAAGAGCCACAGTTACTATGAACCATGGCTATGAATCAGCAGTGCTGTGCTGGTCTCCATCCCCTCTCAACAAACCACTCCTCAGTTACACCAGCGTGAATGAAAGGAGAACCAAGCCATAAGTATCAGCATGGGGACTTAACATGCACAAAAGTTTCTCAACTTCTAAGGCAAAAGTTCTTATAATATGATGAATATGTAAAAATAAAGTTGCGTTCCCTGGAAATCAGTATAAGTAGTTCACAGGAGTTATTCTAGAGCTGCTGACATTCTCTGGTTTCTTTCTTAGTCATTTCCAAGCATCAATACAAGATCTTTCTTCTAAGCATGTTAAGGCACTTCACAGGAGATATCCTTAGGAACCAACTGATGAGAGAAACCTGAGCCAGGACTGAAATGCAAACCCAAATCTGCATCACTTTTCTAGGAGAAAGCTCTATCAACAGTGTCCTGTGGGATGCAGCCTGCCAACTGAAACAGTTTTGCAGGGAATGAAGAAAGTTTACATCTTACTGGTTTACATCACATAGTGGTCAGGACATGCACTTGAGATGTGTGTTCAGGTCCTTTTTCCAAAAAAGTGTTGGACCATCTCAGCATTATGTAAACAAGGGAGAGATTTAGAAAGATTCCCTCTCAATAGCCCACAGCCCAGTGATCACATGCCTCTAAGTACCTCTGCAATGTTAAACAGTAATTGTGGTCAAAATAACAACATTACAGCAATGAAGACTTACATGGAAGCTCCAATGCTTTTTACAAGCGATACAATTCGGATGTTATATTACTGAATCCATTTCGTTTTCTGTCCTTCTATCAGCTTGAGTGGTTGTGCAAATGGGACTGGTGACTGACTTCCTAATAATCAAAGTGTAATTATTCCTTTACTTCACATCATGGAACTGTAACTTTTTATTTCGTCAATACAAATGTTTAAGCAGTAACATCATTGAGGAGCAGCTATGTATCAGTTGAGCTGTAAGTGACCTACATCACTGGTTGATCATGCTTCTTGATTAGTGTAAGCTTTAAAGCTCATAAGCTGTATTCTGCACTAAGACAGACATTTAATAACAGTGAGTGATAATTAGCTAGTAGCTTGCAGTTTTCTAGTACTAAAGTCCACCTAAGAACATAAAAAATCTTAACTTATCTCTACGCATGCTATTAAGAACAAATTTTGAGCTTGTCTGAAATTACACATCTTCATACATGACTCTTGGGTGCAATTTTCCCCTCATCAATATATACCATTAACAACGTTTATGTAATCCAAACCAAATCGCTAATTTAAAACCGTTAATAAACATTTTCTGAAGTTGATAGCTTCCTTGACTCTAACAGGCATAGCCATAAAACAATCACAGATGAAAATATTTCTGTATATAAATACATACATATGAACAGCTGGCCTGAATCAGTCTTCCAAAATAGTCAGCAGCAGATTAGGGAAAGAGACTAAGAATGAGGGACACATCCAGGGAGCCCTCCTTGTAATCTGGTGTTGGTTTCAGGCAGTATATTTGGACATTGTAGTTGTCAGTTTTCTGCGGGTCAGTGATTTTGAAAATGATCTTGGCTACGTGGGAGTCAAAGCAACCTCAGGGCTTTCAATTTCCTGAATTCCTCCACCACCGCTTCCACTGCAGCTATCCTCCGTGTTTTACTGCCTCGCTCATGGCTAGTGTCAATCTGTCTGAACGGGAGGAGTGAGAATGCAGATGAAATGGGAGGAGAAAGAAACCCCAGGGCTGCAGGAGAGACTCCTTTTCTTAAAGGCAGATTCCCCTGCACCGTGTCACTCACTTGCCTTTGCAACCAGGGTACTGGCTGGGTGCCCAAGTAGAAGGAAGTTGCTCTATGAAACAGGGTCAAGTACTAAGGGGATAGATTTTTAAAAACTATTTAAATGGCTAATGGTGTAGACAGGCAATTAGTGTGACTTTCAAATTGCATTTCCTAATTGCATAGTTAAATACGTGAACATGCTTCATAAAATTTAGTCTTTGTTCCTTCTAAGATCAAAATGAAGGGAGAACAGGATAAATTACAATCCAGCATGTAATCAGCATATTTTTGTGCGCCTAGAGAAGTTGCCCATGTGAGAAGTACAGTTTCTCATCTCTTCCTCAGTATTATCAGTTCTGCCTGGCTTTGCAGTGCTGAGCTGTAGGCTGAAGATGGGCTGGAGCTCAGTCACAACCATCCCAGCTTCCAGGGAGCATGAGTGGATGGACAGGCAGCAGCAGTAACCCCACCAGTCGTCCTGGGCTCAACCAGCCCTCCCCCTAAATCAGATCCTTAACCCCATCCCTGAGTGTGAATTGGAGCCACTAAGCAGGACTGTGGGTGGTAAGCATGGGGAGGCTTGTTTAGGGACAGTTGTGTTTTTTTCTCCATCTTTCACAGATTCAATTCATATTCCAGGTTGGACATGATGGCAAGGTAAAAGCTGCCTCCTAACTGGGGGGTGGGATGGGGTAGGAGTGGGACCATAAGGGTGGGACAAGATGGGCAGTTAACACTCAGACCTACAACACACTCAAAAATCAAAGCCTTTCTGTGATTCAGAGAAGTTTCTCTGGCTAGTTTGAATATCTGTGCCAGACACTGGCAGTTACATGATGTGAACACCCCATCAGAGACAATTATTTTGCTGATTTGTTCTTGCGACAGCTCAGTTATACACCAGCACTTACAGACAGTAACAGAACAAAAAACCAACTTAGAGCATAGCCTGAAGTGCAGTGACAAGAGAGATTCATCTCTGGGGAAAATAATAAGGAAATACATTTGAGCACAGGAGCATCAGAGGGTTCAGAAAGTCAACGCAGAGCGTGGGAGGGCTGGGTGTGAAGGCAGCTGACAAACGAACGCACCGACTGCGAGATGAAGTACTCCCCTCCGGAGATGGCAGCCTTTGGAGAAACTCAGCCTGGCGCCCAAGAACCTGCTATGTGGCTTTGGCTACTCTCTCTGACTTCCACATTCATCCTTTGCACTGCTGTTGCCCTGCAGCTGGATCCTTAATCCCCACAGGTGAATTGCCCCCCTCCTTCTAACTCTTCAAATCTGTGTCTCTGATCTGTGCTCCCCTGAGCCTGGCAGTTTTATTTCTGGTGTTTTCTGAAACGGTGAGCCCCCCCCCCCCTTCTCCCTGGGCTTGGAGAACTTCTCCTGCTCCAGCTGAGAGGTGCAAATCCCTGTGGGCATTATCATTACTGCAGGCAGGCAGGTGGCAAGATGGCAGATAAAAAGGAGCACTAGGCACACTCCTCTACTCTCCTGCTCTAGCCTCATTTGAAAGCAGAAGCACCCTTCTCTGTCCCTCTCTGTGAATACAAATAAAAAAGCCTGGAGTGTGAGGATGCTGTAAATAGTCAGATCGGAGATGTGTGTCTGACAGCTCCTGAGCTCCGCGGGGAGGACGTGTTCTGGGAATGTGACAGACTTCTTCCCTCCCTTTGTACACATCTTGGGCTTTTTCTGATTTCAGCCCTAAAAGCGCTTGTCTCCCCAACTTTCAGACAGGACTTACAGAGGCTTAACTCATACAGCCAGCCTCAGCCTTGACCTGGCACCCAACCCACTGAGGTGCCTTTGGAAACACCAAAGTCAAGCAATATCATCCAAGTGCTTTTCCCTTCAGAAATGAGTCTTGGAAATGCAAAGCAACACTGCAGGGATGACCCTGAAATGGTGATATATTAGTTTCTGAGCGCTCACAGGATAACTTTTCCATTGCTTTTCCAGTGCAAAAGCTGACTCTTCAGGTGCCCTTGACAAACCAGCTATAACAGCATCATCCAAACAGCAGCTGGATCATTACATCACCAGCTGCCAGTCAACATTTTTCCCCCACTGCAGCCATGGACCATTTTGAAAGCAGCCCTCCTGCAATAGTAAGTGGCATTGCTCTCTGCCACTGTGTCCAGTTGGAGAGTTACATTTTTTCCAGAACACTTAGAGAGCATTAGTTTAAATCCCTCTGATTTAAAAGTACAATGGCCAATCAGCTGACTGGCAAGCAAACAATGTCACCATTAGCTCTGGAAACCAAACACACTTTCAAAATAGGCAGAGAACAAGAGGAGAAAAAAAGGCAATGCCTTTTGTGACTGAAGCGTGCAACACAGGCAGGCTCCAGAAAGCTCACGCATCACTTTGGGTAGTTCCCAGCATACACTGTTTATCCCTGTAATCAGTATTTTGGGGAGCTAGTGCAGCAGGAGCCATTCACAGGGACACCCTTCGCTGGGGCAGACTGCACAATCGACTGATCATTTGGAGATCAAGCACAGTAAAGCACTTTGCAAGGGGAGTCAGAAAACTGCCACCCACATCGAGCTGTGCCAGTGCCTGGGGAAGGCTCAGAGCTTGCCAGGCCCCAGACCTGCCTAGACTTTCAAGGATGACCAGTGTAATTTTGGCCAAAATCTTCACTTGCAGCAGAATAACTGCTATTTCAAGAGCAAGCTTCCAACTTTCCTTTTCAGAAGAAGGGAAAACACCTCTTCAACAGAGTTTAATGATGATCAGCGAAATTCAGTTTAAAGAGGATCTTGAATTTTTCAGCCGATAAATTGGCAGCTAAAGTCTCAATTTAAACAAAATAGCCTGGAAATGATATTACTATGTGATGTTTCCCTAAGGAATCCTGCTTGCTCAGTGCACCCCGTGTTTATGCACATTTCCTATTGGTATTGCTGTGATTTCCAAGACATTTCAGTCTATTCATACTACATTCTGTACAGCCTCACATGAACCATCAAGGTGATGTTGGTCCTGCTCTGGGTGTTCAGTCAGAATTGTTGAAAATTACAGAAGCATCCCTTGCCCTCAGTTTTATGTCCCAGATTTAATATGGATACAGATTAATAACAATCTTTCCTAACTGTATAGGGAAGCAATACTTAAGAGAGGACCATTTTTCACCTATGTGAGCTGGTTTAAAAGACTGATTTATATCATCCCCTCAGAGATGTAGAGACCCAGGTCTGAGGAAATCAGCAACTTCACTTTAAGCTTTACTCCCCTGAGCACTGAATTCTTTCTGCAGCTGGTAGTTCCCTCCTCCCTCGATAACAGAAACTCCTCTCCCATTCAGAGAGCTCAAAGACTTTGCTCGTGGAATACACGGTATAAAAGCAGTTGAAATTAGCATATGCGTGGGTTGAGAAGGGCACATACACAGTATTAAAACCTCAGAAAATTACTCAGTAGGCTTGCTGCTGATTTTCAGAAAATACAAGGAAGGGGATGGTTTTTAAATTTTTTTTGTGGACCAGGAAATCAGATTTTTTTTTCCAGGAAACACAATTAAACTTCTCATTCCTATCAGGCTTCAACAAAATACCAATGATTATCTGGTCTTCACAGAGCCCCTCTCAGAACAGTTTTCATATAGGTCTAGAACCATTTGCAGTGAGTTTTAGTAGCGACATGAACCCTACTGTGCCTGACCTTCAGAGCCGATATACAGCACAGCCTGACCAGCCCACGTGGCTCCTTCTGCCCACACCATCATCACTACAGCTCTGTGGATTCAGGCAATTCTGCCATCAAATGGCACTGAACCAGAACAGAGTCCAGTCAGATTTTGGAAGTTGCTTTCCCAAACCATAAACCCCAAAGCTTACGATGAAACACAGCTACACCGAAGACTTCAAAAATAAAAGCACAGATAATCTATCTGTAGGACATGATGCTGCTCTGCAAACAAGTGTGTGACTTCAGGAATCCTCCCACAAGGAATTAGCTTGTGAGGGTCTCTGGCTTTCCACTAAGAAATAATTCGTGGTTTTCACTGGAGGAAAGGAAATGTGTTATTAATGATCTGGTGTGGCAAGAACGATACCAGTAGTGCAGGCCAAAAGCCACAACTGCACTGCTGGATGCTGCTGCTCCTGAGCAGAGCATGGATGCAGGGAGCTGCAGGGACGCGTGTGAGGAGATACTCAAGCTCCATCTAGTGGAAAATAAATCCCTGTAAGGTCAGATTTGGACACACGGTTGTTGAGAGTGATATGCACTAAGGGGGAAAAAAACAAAAATCGGGGCGTGGAGTCGATTCCCTGGGTGGGAATGTTCTCTTTTCTCTTTTGAAGGGAGTTAGGGTATAATCATAACTGGAAAAATAATTTAGGGATAGGAAAAAAAGGAAAAATAGGTGACTACCTACTGGGATTTAAGGATTTAGGCTTCCTGCACATATATTTTACTCTCCCTTGCTCCTGCCATATCCACCTTGAGCTTCTCACATGCTCTTACTGCTGTTCACAGCACTCTCCTTTTGGAGACCATGTGCTGGCTGGCACAGCCTGACCATGCCAGTGTGACCAGGGAGAGTTAAGGAAAAGCTTTTGTTCATTTGGCTCCATGGTCCCATATCAGAACAGGGTAGAAAAGCCCCCTTTCACACGCAGTGACAGAGAGTTACTTCTACAAGTAAGAAGAGTAAACAGCTTCAATGTTCTGCTTGTACAAAGGGAGCAATGTGTGTGCTGAACTCACACAGATCCAGCCTACCTTGTCATTTGGAGGAGCCAAAACAGAACAGTGACCCTGCCCCTGCACCCTGGATTCGTATGATGAGAAGAACTGCTAAGGTTGAGCCTGACTTTTCTCAAGATGCCTGGAGTTTCTGCTTGACTTCAGGGTTCCATTAATAGATGATGCGTGTGTGTAAATCCTCCCTATGCCTCCAAAAAACCTTGATGCAGAGCTTTAGAAAAATGGAGATAAAAACTTAATACCTTAGGTTATTAAAATCTCAGCACTTCTTTTACTGCAGAAGCTTTTTGTAATATCTACTAATCCTTTTCCTCCATAAAACTCCATATCCTATCTCACAATATACTTTGCTGTGTTATTGCTAATCTTTAAATTTGTGCATGTTCTTCAGTAGGTGGACATTAACACAAGCACTGTGAGAGCATTGCACTTAGGGGATGCAGGATGTGCTGCCTTCAGCTGCAAAGTCAGGGTAAGAGAAGTGTCCTCCACCTGTGCCCACCCCACCAGCACCACAGGGCTGGGGCAGGAACTGCAGCAGGGGCATAAGGACATGCAGCAGGTTGTATGGGGGGGGAATTTTTAACAAGGCTTTCTTACCCCAAACCAGGGTGATACATATGCAGAAACCAGCATCTCTTAGAAACCACCTCATTCTGCAAATGGTGAATGCCCTCTGCGTGTTGAAACTGCTCCTTCATCTCTGCTTTGCAAAAATGAAACAAGCAGAGAGAGAACTGTAAAGGCTGGTGCTACAAAGCCACAGGTTGTGTTGACAACACTTACAGGTTCACAGTGTCAGCTTTAGTTTTGTTCAAGTCTCTGCCAGCAAAGATAAAGAGAAACTTACCATTCTTTTCCTGATATAAACCCCACCATAGTATTTTTACATTCAAGGATTTTTTTTAAAGAGAGAAAATGGTAATGTTTGAATTAAACTGTATATGCTCATGGAAATAATTTTTAGAAGCTTTGTGGCAGGCCAAATACAAAGCAGAAGTTCACTCTAAGTAAGGTCCTTCTCCCTGTAGAACAGAACATTGTTCTGCTTATTCACATAGAGGACCTCTGATGCATTTTCCGGTACTTTTATTTTACAATGAAAGTAAAATGCTTGCAATAGTAAAAATGCAGTGGTTGATCATGTTCTAAACTCAAAGAACTGTTTCTAGAGATGAGACTTTTCCACAGAGAAGGAACACCTCAAACTCCAATTTACGTTTTTAAAAAGCAGTTAACTATAAAGAATATGGGAGAAAATAGGAAAAAAACCAAAGCCTAGAATTTGTGTGGGATAAGATATGAAACCACAAGAAGTCTTACTACTCCAGTGCATGCAAAGAGACAGGCTGTGGCATGGCCAGACACATAAGGACAGTTTAGGTCTGGTCTTTAAATCATCTGCACCTTTCCTCTTCTCTGCCTGTGCCCCTTCTGTCTCCTGCTGAAATAAGAAGCAAAGGAGATGCTGGTACAGCCAGGACAGCGTCCTTCAGTGGTTGGGTGCTGCTCTTTTCTGCTTCAAATGCAGCTGCAATCTCCTCTGCCTTTGTTTCACTTTATCAGTAGTGGAGGAGCTCACATCCTCCAACCCACTTGGTAAGAAGAGAGTTCGTCCCTCTCTTGGGCCCCTGCTTTATTATCAGAGCTGTGAGAGAAGGCCTTAAAATGCTTGTCCAGCACTTTCATTTGTTGTGCTGTAATGTGGCTGCTGTAGTCGCTGAATATGTAGATTTAGAAGTAAGTTTCTAAAGCAGGGCTCGGGAGGTATTCGTGTTAATCCCATTATCTGATAAACGGATTTTTGAACACACCTCCTGCCATCCTGCATTAATAACTATCCCTCAGTCACACTAGGAAATGAAATTTAAATGCTTGTGAGAAGTTGATGGACCATACGTTCAAAATCATGGAATCAAACAAAACAAGTTTATGGAAAGTTGCAACATTGTCAAGATCTCATCCCTCGCTCTCTCCTGCCAGCCCCCCATCTTTCAAAGCCACCAATTAGACCTGCTGCTGATTTCCTGCCCATTTGTTGAATGTGCTACCCCATGCAACTTGTCTACCCCAAAGTGTGCTGGAAGCCGAGCAACACGAGATCTGACCACTCCTGGAATTTAGGAAATTTAGATTCTGCTCCAAAGCTGGACACTGGCTCCTGCTCCTGAGGAAGCCATTCATTCTTTATCTTCTTCTGAAACACACCAAATCCTATAATATAGGGGGTTCAAATGTGCATTTTTACTCTGATATCTCTGCATGTTATCAGGACTTTTCCATCACATTACTGTGAAGGATGGCAAAGAAAAGCTTTTGCAGCCCAGACAACCAGTTAATACTGAAATCAAACATTTTGCTTCCAGGCCATCAGTCTAAATTCAGTATAGGCTGCCAGCAATGCAGAGCACTGGTTTTTGTTTATCTGTACTGAATGGATATGGAGACTGGACTTAGAGTCTCCTTATAAAGATATATTTTCAGGGAAGAGACTTATCAGTGCCCCCTGAATATTTATTATCAAAGCTATAGATTACTTCCTTGAAAATTTATGACGCCACAGATTGCAGTGCTACAACAAAAGGATCCTGCATCATCAGCTGAAGGATTTGAGGATAACGTACACAAGTTGCTGGGAACAGGCTGGAGTACAAACTTGTTCTCTGCCCCACCTCACCACACTGATGGCCGTGGGGTACAGGAGGGGCTTGATAGCATCTACTCCCAAAGCAGGGGCTCCAGGAAGCAGGGCTCGCAGGCCAGAGAGAACCACCATAACCTGCTGTTCCAGAGAAGCCAGCACAGGCTGCCCATGGGGCCCAAAGGAGGAAACAGACCATAGGATACAGTGCTCCAAATGGCCAAGGTGCAGCCACCTCAGCAGGGGGAGAGGGAAGGTGAAAGCAGCAAGTCACACACTCAGCACTTGAGGTGTGAGAGTCCTCGGAGCTGTCCTTGTAGTGACAGGCCACGCTCAGTGGAGAGGAGACTATTCCTGCCCTGTCACCCATCTTTTGCTTTTGACGGGGAAAAGAAGCCATTTGGCATTTTTTACTCTCCACACATAAATTCTTAGGTCCTGAGGTCTTCCATTGCCCTTGGCTGGAGGGAGCCACACAGTTAACAACAGCACACTTGTTTTTGTAACCCACTTGACCAGAGAAGGGAAAAGTCATGTCAAGTCCCACCAGTCCCAGCTCAAAGAGCGTGGCAATAAAGAGGCACTTGCTTTCCAAATCAAGCAGGAGAACCAGCTCAGCTGGGGGGGTTCAAGTCCAGGCTTGCAGCCTCTGAATTCCAGCCTTTTCCTCGCCTGAGCGTCTGGTCTTCTGTTACCAGAGGGAGCTGGGAGCGCTGGCACTCAAAGCGAGATTCCTTTCAAGGTTCGTGCCAGCACTGCTGAGAGCCGGGATTTCTGTGAGCAGCTCCCCGGGTGGGACCCGTGCAGGATGCGGGAGCCGGGCGGGATGCGGGAGCCGTGCACTGCCCGCCGCGGTCGCTAAAGGGAGCTCCAGGCTCGGAGCTCGGCTCTGCCTCCCACTTCAAATGTCACCAAACCCCTTCTCTTCCCTCCTCCGCCGACCGGGTACATGGAATTAACGGGGCATTTACAGGGTCATCTGCAAAATGTAAATCCGCTCCTTCACTTTCAGTTTGCAACACAGCAGCTACAAACTCTTTAGGGAACAGGGCACACCTTGAGTAAATTTGAGATATGCACCATTTCGCTGGGTATTTCCCGAGAATGTCTTCAAGATATATTTTCGAGCCGAACTCTGTAATTGATGTAAGAAGTACTTACAGCCCAAGCTTGTCAAGAGACGCTCAATAAACCCCCAGTCCTGCTCATCAATTTTGGAAGGTTGAGATTTTAAAAACACAGCTACGCCTCACACAGCTTACAACAGAAACACACGTCCAAAATAAAGTACCTGCACTGATTTAATGTGATCGGCTTTGAAGGGGTGCTGTTTAATACCAGAATATTTCAGTCGCAACGGCAGCATTTGCCGAGGCGCACATACATCACCGTGTCACAGAAAAGCACACGGCAGCTTTGGACTCCTGCAGCACCGTCAGTGCAATCAGTGCCCAAAACACTGCAACAGGTAAGCAGGGCGGTTCAGCAGAAACACCCCTGGACTCTTGTGACCAGGAAAACACCACTACCAAGAAAAACAACAAACCAAAAAACAAACAAAAAAAGGGGCTAATTGTTTTGCAAAGGCACTGTGATTTAAACACCAAGCAGCAAAACCCCCCAGGGAGCAGCAGCTGCTGTGTGGAAAGCACAGCCTCCGAATTCAAGTGTCCCTGAGGCAAAAAAATCAAAACCTGTAAAGACCTCCAAAGGCAGTGACGGTTGGGAAGAGCTGCTCCCAGGGCTGGGGACCAGGCAGGAGAGTATTTCTCCCTTTAAGTGTTTCTAGCAGGTGATGGAGCTGTAAAAGCTACTCTTCTGCTATAAGCAGTGGTACCTTCCCCAGTTTTGCTGGCCCTCCTGAGGGAGCTCTGATTAGCCAGTTTTGTTCAGTCACTGCTGGAGTCAACTGTTTATGAAGGAGTGAAACACCTTGTTTTCTACAGTCTGTTCCTACAAAAAAAATAAAAATACAAACCCGTGGACTTCTTTGGGGGACTGCTTAGAAACAGGTGAGCTTGAGGTACTTTTTGTATGTTATTTATCTTGAAGAGACTCGCGAGTCAATAATATTTTCATTATTGCTATTCAGTTAATGCAAAGCAGTACATATGGTGCAGAAAGCAGCAGGGGCAAGCAGGCAGTCTCAGAGCTGAGAAATGTCTGAGAGGGAGGAAATTCCCACCACGAGCCCGTCTGCCATGCCAAGCCTGTGTCTGTATAGATGCAAAGCCATGGGTATTCCAGACAACTCATGATTCACTTGTTTATAATTACTGCCAGCATTTACAGGAAAAAAGGGGGGTTGTTTCTCTTGAGGGCTATATACTCCAGCTCTGGCTCCTCACCTGGACATCTGCAGCTACAAGGAAGATAAGGGACAGTTTCTATCCCAACTCTGGAAAAGCCCCAGCCAACTCCAAGTTCCTGAACATTACTTAGCCACCCATTAGGGAGAATGAAATCCTCCAATCAAATCCAATAAAAAACCCTAAAATCAGACCCTGCACTTAATAAGACAGGGTTATCTGCTGCTAACCCTGGCTGACTGCTCTCCACAGGGCACGAGTAGATGTGCCATCAGGAGGGAGGTGGGAAAGAACAACCTCCCTTAGTTCACACAAGTGCAGCAGAGCTCATTATGTGCCCTGCTGCCTATTGCTGCGAGAGGTTAGAAATGCTTCTTTATTTCCCCTGCCCTAATGCACTTGCTGCCTTCCCCATTCTGTTTATTTTGTGCCACCAAAGCAATGACAATCAGCCATGTGAAGCATTATTCCCTTATTCCCCAGCCTCCTTTCTGAGGTGAGCACAGTCTGAAAACAGGAGCAACTTCCAAAATTTAAAAAAAAAAGAAAAGAAAAAAGGAAAAAAAAAAATTACTGCCACATCAATTTCTATTCAAATCGCTTGGCACATTTCTCCAGTTCTTTTGCTGGAGACCAGGGTTCACTTCCAGCTCCCCAGCCTTCAATACCTCGGGACAGTGAGTGCTGGCACAAACTGAAACCTGGTGACCTTCCTTTGAGAATATTAAGTCTTGCTGGAGTTTCTGTGAGGTTAATCGATTCCACTCAGTCCTCTCTTGTGAAATCCTCCGACAGGAAAGAATAAGGAGATAAAAAGCCAAGGGAGATTTTCATGCAATCCTTATAGCCTCAAGATTGCTTCAGTTTTTAATGGTGTTTGTCTCAGTCTCAGCATCTTTGGAAAGTATGCTGCTAGATACTCAAATTACTCCTTAAATAAAAACCCCCGAATACTGAGCTGCACTTTTAATTTGCCAAGACCACCCAGTCTGTGCCATATTTGAAGTACTACAGAGCAAGTTACCGTGCAACACCACGTGAGTTACCAGAAGCACTCGAGATCCCAAAACTTTGTGAAGAGATTTACCTTGTACAGCCTGGCACGCAAAGAGCAATGAGTGCAAGGAGATTTGAGTGCTTATAGACACATGGAAATTGGTATATTAAACAATGGCCTGTGGAGCCATCCAGGCAACACTGAGCCTGATCAAACTGCCAAACCCTCTTTCCTCTTTGCCACAATTTCTGTTGACTGGGCACTCACAAATGCAGTTTTGTTACTGAAAGGTGTAAACTCCTCATCGCTTTGCAGCAGCTGGAGCTCAGTGGTGCCTCTGTATTTTTCTGTTGCTGATGGAAAACATGGACTGGCCTCTGGACTTTCCTCTTGCTCCCTCACATTGAGAACTGCACCATGACTGGGGCAGTGGTGGACCTTTGTCTAAAGTGGACATTTCACATGTGGCAAAAGCAAATGCTGCATCAGTGAAATACTGAAGGAAGCAGAGTGCTAACATCCCTGGCTAAACTGGTCTCCAAAAGGCTCTCCTGTCAAGGCACTGCTCTGGTACCAAAGTTTGGCCACGCTTTGGTTTGTGTGCAATACTGGGCACAGGAGTGCTGGAGTTGTGAACACAACTGGCCTGCACTGGTCACTGTCCTGCTCAGGGCCAGCAAGAAGCACCAGTGCCCTCAGGGCCCCAGCATTTATGGAGCTGTGGGGCACACAAGGCATCGTTAAAAACAGCAGATCTGATCAAAAAGATTTTTCTGCTGCTAAAACATCCCCATGGCAATGCCTGCACCTCGCCTTCTGTGAGGGATCAGTGCTGCCTCAATTTGACCAGGATCACTTTACCCTGCAGGTCCCCAGCCATCCCAGCCAGCAGCAGCAGCAGGAGGATCCACATGGAATAACTGGGCAAGGACTGCTGGCACAGCCTGGCTCTGCACAGCACTCAAATCCCTAAATAGCAGCATGAATAAAAATAGTTCAGTTTGGACATCTAAAAACCAAAATGGGGCAGGAATATATTTCAGTCAAGAGGTAGTTTCTGAAAGTGCAGAGTGATTCCTAATTATTTGCCACTATTCATGAGGTTGTACTAAGAGATTCTACTTCACCTCATCAGTTTTAAAATGCTACAGAAACGTCACACAAATAACTGACATTTTGAGCAACAATCTTTCCATTCTCTCATCTTAAAAAAAAAATCTTCATTTTTCTTCTATGTTACAGACACTGATTAAGAGTGCTATATAATCTTTGGATTCATCTGTCCAACAGTCATCTAATTAATTAATCATTGGTAATTAAAATGACCTCCTTTTGACTGATACCTGATCTCAGAAAGGTTCAAAAGAAACTTGACACATGTTGTGTCATGTTCCAGCATAACCCACTACAGGTATTTTATCATGTTATGCCACATCTGGTTTCCAGAGAACAAAATCATCTGAGGAACAAATTAAAGGAGGAACCAGTTGTACAGGTATCAGATCTAACCAGTTCAAATATCTGGCAATGTACAGGAGCAGGTGAACTTCCAGTGTACTTGTAGGACCATCATTAACCCCAGAAACAGCATTATTTTGGATATGTCTAAGCAAGGACATCTGATAACAGCATATTATCTGTGCAATCCCTGCTGTACTTACATGCTATAAGAGCCCTCTTTAGAGAAAATCTGACTAAAATCTCAGCTGAACTGACAAGAGGGAAAAGTATCCCTCTTGTTTTGCTTGTACAAGTACTGAAAGCCCATAGACATTGAATCTGAAATGTGTAAACTATGAGGAAAATGAACGATCTGGCCATCCTACCTGTCCTGTAACTTTCTTGAGCAGCTTTTCTTATCTTACATGGGATCTGCAGACTGATCCACACCCCCTCTGTTGTACTTCCTGGTCACTGCAGTGATGAGGGAAAAAGGCTCCCAGGTGCCTCAGATGAAACAACACCATGAAAATCTCAGTGTTCCAACCACACTAAATAATGCTGTTCAGGGAAAGCTGCTACCCCCATCCCATGGGCAGTCCAAACCTCAGACAGGGAAATCCATGTGCTTCAAAGGTTCAGGGCACTTGGCTCTCATTCACCTTTTCTAAGTGTTTCCTTCTCATAGATCCACCAATGCCCAGCCCTGACTTCACTTCTAAAATTAATTAAAATGCAGCAATAGCATTTAATTCTTTCTTCGTGCATATTTTGTCAATTTGAGGAGGAAAAGCATTTTTTTGAATGATAATTCAGCTACAGAGTTGGAGTCCTGCTCTCCTTGCAGCAGCACAGTTGAACATTTCCATTGAGTAAGTTGATGGGTGAAAACAGAAATTAACTTTTACATTTTTTTTTGCTGAGGCTAAATAGGAGCTTTTAAAAACAAACATGAAACAAGTAAACCAAGGAGTTTTGGGGCAGAAAATCTATAGAATAAAATAAGTTGTAGGTCTCCTTCCAATGGGATATTGGTTTTCAGTATATAATTAATAACAAGAAAACTGTATCCTGACTTTGGGGTCTGCATCAGCATCCTGGAACAAAAACAACCATAAATTAGCATCAATTATGTATTAAAGTTCCAATTAACCTGGCTGACACTGATATACTTTAACAAGGTACACTTAGATAAAAGAAGCAACTCTCTAATTACTTGGAACAGGACCTCCTGACCCATTCTGCTCTTTTATCCCAATGCCAACCTAATGAGGAAGGAAGTGTGAGATAGGAAACTGTGCAAAGCTGTAGCACCACAAGATGCCCCTTGGGAAATGATTTTACCTTCTTACTAATGATTAATACGTTATTGCTCTCAGTGCCTTTTAACTGTTTTCAGAAGAAGTGTTTTTGAGGCTGAAATCGCTAATGTTCATTTTAATGTGGAAATCTGTTATCTAATGAAGGTCCTGGTCACATGTTCCTTCTCTGTGACACCCCACATACACATAACTTGTGATGGTGGCACCCAGGGTTCCTGTACACAGATTCATAGAGTGTGCTCCTTGAAGTACCTTGGTCCAGGCGTGAGCGACGATCACAGCCAATTTTACACCTTAACCAGAACAGTTGGTTTCAGCATATTTTTCAGCACTGAAATTTTGTGCAAAGACGGAGGGCAAAAAGTAGACCTGTGTAAAACCTGTGCTGCCTGTAGGGAGAGCAACATCATGGTGAGGAGTGAGGGTGGAATCAGGAAGGTGTTTATGGAGCATCTAATAAGGCACAACTTTTTTCTTCCTCTCTGTGTTCCTTGAAATCAGATAACCCTGGATACTATACCCAGGGCAATAAATCCAGAGGGGTCTCCTCTCCCTTACAAAACCACAGGTGGTTTTAGAGCGTCCAGCCCAGCAGTCTGCTCTTGCTCAGTTCTGTTCAATGCTCAACTCTTCTACCCTAGACTGACCCACCAGACTTTGACCATACGCAGTTACGCAAAGGGCAAAGAGCTCTTTTTTTTCCGGTCTTGTATTTTTTAAAATCACTTAAACATCTTGTGCTCTACCACTGAAGAACAGTTCCCCAAAGCAAGGCAATTTCTGTAATGAGAACTGCAGAAGAACTAACTTGTCTTTGAAGAACAATCTTTTCTCAGTGCCAATTCTTTCTCTGTGTCCTGTTATCAGCATTTTAAATAGTTTTAAATTAATGATGATGCTGACCCCTTCTTTGTGGTTTTTCAGTGCAGTACAGTTGGAGTCTTGGCTTTCACACTTGATCTCCCACTAACCACACAAGTCTGACTTCTGTCCTTTTGGAGAAGAGGTGTTGGTGGAATCCATCAGAGGCACCTCCTAATTATAGTCACAGTCTTCAAAACTCAGAGGGAAGCAAGCTCGTCACTGAGATTTCAGCTGGATGATTCCTGCAGCGAGCGCTTTCCTGGGCCCTTGCAGTCAAAGGTTATCTTCCACGTAAGCCATGTCAAAATTTAAACTTAAACACGTTGGGTCACGCTCTTCCCGACATGGAATTTCACTGCAGAGGGAGGGAGATTTTCCTCTAGTGCTGCTGAAACACAGAGCACTAGAAGAGAATTTCAGCAGCTCCGAGCCGGGAATCACAACTCCTTTCCCAAACTATTGCTGTTGGATGTAATGTGCTCCACTTGCAAAAGCAGTCAGCAGTCAATTCCCCAAATTACAGCTTCTCCAGCAAGAGCTTCAGAATTCCTTTGCTTTAGTTGGGAATTTTGTCTCTATCATTTTCCTCCTAACTTTGAGCAATTCTTCCAAAGCCAGCAGAGAATGAAGACAAACCTAAAAGAAATTCTTTAGTTGCTAAAAGGGTCAGAGTCAGGTCATCTGCAAGATTTGAACAGTTCATCGATGCCCCAAGCTAACGCTGCCATGTGCATTATTCTCCTCCCCTGCATTTTCTGCAGGAATATGTCTGGATCATTCAAGTAGTTTGTGAAGATTGAAAAAAGTTACACAATCGATTTTGGCCTTTTGTGACATCCCCAGCGACTTCAGTAAGCCCTTGTGGAAAAAGGCCCATCCGCAGTTCATATGGGATGCACACCCCTTGATCCAACCCCATTTAAACCAAGGTCTGGTTGAAACATCAGTGGGAATTGAATCAGACTGACAGACTATTATATGTGCACCATAGGGGACTCGCTCATAAGTCTCTTGTGGCAAACATGCTACTTATACAGTATCCCATTCAGATAAGTGACCTACTTATTGGTTGCATGTTGTAAGCTATTTTGACGAGAGCAATGTGATCCTTGCTGTTCTTTGCTTTGAGTAAACTTTAGCCTTTGGGTATAAGAAGAGGGAAATTTGACATCCATGTAATAGAGGACAGCCATATACATTCAGAGTGGGATTTTCAAAACCATTCGTAACGGCAGAAAGGGGAAAGAATAAACTCACAAAGCTTTGATTCTCACAGGAACACAGTCACTTAGTAAATATCTAGGTGGCTTTATTCTCGATCACACTGGAATGGGCCTAAGTCCTGGGAAAATAGGACAATTATTTGATATTGCATGGCTGCAGGTGTACAGGAACATTAAGGAGTATTGCCATCTCTATTTCTTACCATTTAAAGAGAAAAAGTCCAATTTTACTAGACTATTACTAATATGAAAAGAAGGTAAAGGACAGGACTTCAACTTCTTTTTGTTAGTTTATGCTATTGATTAAATAAGTCCATCATCTTCTCTGCAAGACTTTGCTTAGGAGCGAACAGATGTAAAACCCACCACAGCATATCCAAAGACAAACACCCTTTCAAAATGACACAGAGAGGAAAAGAAGCGTTGTTCTTGAGATCTTATCTCTTTCCCTTCCAGCTTTACCCCTCCATTGTTTTATTCAAAGCAAATTGCCAGCGAACGGCAGGAAGAGCTGTCCTTATCAGCCGGGGCTGCAGGGGCACACGTGCCTCAGCACGGGCTATAAACACACGCACACCCTGGCTCCCAGTTCAGATGACTCCTTCCACTGGTGAGCAGCTTGTGAAAGCCCTTCAAAGCTCTTCAGTGAGCCAAGGGTGACAGTTTACTCAATCTTTTGTAGCTCCTCTGACCCTGCCTCGTTCAAAGGAAAGCTTTTTTTTTTTTCCTTCCTAATTCCTCCCACTCCCTCTTTTAGAGGAATGAGAGAAAATTTAAGTGCCCTGCTTTGACACTCAGCTTGCTGCTTGCGTGCAGTCAGGCCAGCTGCCTCCCCAGATCTCCACTGCATTGTCGATATGCTCCTCTTGTGCCAAGACAAAATTTATAAATAGATTTGCCCAGTCAGTAAGCCCTTTCTCTTTAGAAAGACAGGGATTCAGGCAAAAAGAGGATTATTGATAACATGCAACATCTTTATTATAGCAGAGACTGCTACTGCTACTATAGTTAAGGACCTGTCAGCATTTCCATTGTAAGATTTTTTTTTTTTGTGCTAGGGTTTAACTTGGCAGTAAAAATTTAAATATACTTGAGGCTGGAATTTTTCTTGCAAGAATTCAGCAAGAGTATTATGCACAGGGCTCTCTCCTCTCCCTAATTAGCAGTGAATTCAATGAGTTTTAGAGCTTCTCTTGTGAATATGCCTCTCCTCTTTTCTGAGCAGTGGTGAGAAACACCTGATCCACCATCACGTATTATAGAGCAGAGAGAAGAGCACAGGGCAAATACAGGGCCAAATCCTGCTCTCATTAGTCATGGTGCTTGAATAGCATTTGGCCATTACAGGAACACAGTTTTGGCTAACTTCCCATATTTTCATCTACCAAAAAAAACAACAGAGGGAGATGCTAAAAAAAGTCCTTTCAAAATCATCTCATTTAGGTAGTTAATTTTCCTTGCAATGCATGCTGGTAAGACAGCACAATCTGCCAAGTGATGAATGTGTCTTGGGAGTCACCAACCCCACCCCTCTCCCCTTGTAGTCTGTGCCTCTCTTCAGCTTCTGGCAAATTGCTTAATTTCTGCTCTGCCTCAATTTCAGGATTCAGGATGGAAAACAGTAAAACTCACACAAATGGTTTTGCACACAGAATTCATTCTGCTGCTGTTCAAGCACTTTCTGGCAGGAAATAATCCGGCTCCCTTGGACTCCAGCAGTAATTAGCCCGAGTGCAGAGGCACTCTTGTTACTGCAGAGTCGCTGGCATCCCTGGACTTGTGTAACTTCTGTAGTCTTGAGGACAGGACTGCTAAAATACTGCAGTGTGCACACAAGAGTTTCATCAAAATAAGGCCATCTTTGCTTTCAACCATGCTCACAGACACATGGAAGTAAGCAGCAATGTGTCCTCCGATCAATTTTCTCCTCTTTGTCCGGTTTAAAAGAAGAGGAATAAAGTATTTGTGCATTTCATGGTTTTCACATCTTCTGGGGGGAGAAGAAAAAAAAGAGGGGGTTGTTGAAATTCAGCCACAGATATTTGCTAAGATTTATGAAAAAGAGTGGCAAATTGACTGGGGGTCTGCGCGGAGGAGTGGTAGATGTATTTTCCTCTGCCTTGCTTCTCAGTGGGATGCTGCATGTCTTTTTCTCACAACCAACACAGCAGAACATTTTGCTTTAAGGATCTGAACAACTTTACTCCCTCTCAGCCTGAAGTTAAACCCTTAATATTAGGAGAATGTGGGCCTTTCTCAGGGTGCTTTAAGCCCAGTGTATGTTACATAAAGTCCTTTACACACATGGCACAAAACATTCTTTGACTTGAGTCTCTCAACATTTGTATTTGTGGTCAACTGAGTAGTGTCTTTTGTGTGCTGATTCCTACAAAAGAATAATACTTGTCTGTTTTTTCTGTTGACAAGATCTTCAAATCCTACTGCCCCTCTGACACATTAAAACAGTGCATTTCTGTCTAGTTTTATTTTTATGATATGAGGATTTAGCTAAGACTTTGACACCATGGAAACTAGACACAGGACACGATCCTGCTCTATCTAAATATATCCCCCAGCTTTCAATCACACTTGCCTCTTTTATATTTCATGAAAACTGCTCTTTACCTCCCTCCATCTGGGCAAGATTTTTGGCCAGCAGGATCACCTTGGGCCCACCCTTAGCTTTCATCACCAGCCATTACCACTTCTAGAGATAATCACATGCACTGAGTGGAGGGGAGGCAATACAAGAAAACAGGCCCTCAAATTCGTTGTTGCATCACTGAGGTAATTCTCAAAGAAATGGAATGTTAAATGGAAAGCAACTTCTAACCCTCCTGAGTGCCAAATGCAACTTTAATCAAGCAAAGCAGTTCACCTTTTCCCTTGTGCTGTAACAAGAAAGGAGTGTCCCTTCCTTAAGCCATCAGCTCCACTGTAGATCTTTGTTATTTTCTATTACTGTCTTTGGCCATTAGTCTTTTATGGCTAGTTATAGCTCACAATCATAACACTCATTTATACTTCTTAACTACAGGGCTACAACATTACCATTATTACTTTTTTTTAAACCACGAAATTATCCCTTCGTTATAGTTCACACAGGTTCTGCTTGAGTAAAAGAGGCGGGAGGGACAAGCCTGAAAAGCAACTTGATGAAAACAAATTTCCCATTTCAGATAGCTGCACTTCTGGAGACAAAAAAGCTACACCTGTCCCTTAAAGCCAGCTTCGTGGGCTGATGTGGGTTTTTCTACCACTGTGAAATCAGGACACAAAATTGAGGCCAGAGTCAGGAACTCAATGTAGTTATCAGGTAACCCTGGTGCAAGTGTGGGCACACACAGTCCTCAGCATGCAAGATGGAGCTGCCTCTCCACTCCTTTCTACCAGACACAGCAAAAAGTCCTAGGAAGGCCAAAAAAAATTTCCCCTCCAAAAAAATTTCAGTATTTCTGCCCACCATGGGCTGACTGGCTATTTTTGAGCAGCTTGTTTTAAGTGTCAACACGTGTTATTTTGCCTGCACAAGACAAGTGAGCTGATAGCTGAATGAAGCAGGCAAGACATGCAGGAGGAGTTGGAACAAATGTCTTAAATTTTTGAGCCTGTCTGTTTTGCCAGTGACCCATAGACTGAGGAGCTGTGTCAGCTAATCACTTAGCTGGCCACTGCCGACAGACAAATACCTCGTGGTGACATCTGATGGAGTCATTACAAAGCACCAACCTTTCAGGGCTTGGAGCCGAGGCTGAGCCAGCGCCTGGTGCTTGTGCACAGCCCCAGCAAGTGCAAAACACCCAAAAGTGTTCAGATGAATTCCTTAAAGAGCAGGAATTTGTGTTTACTTGGGCATTTTTATCCTAAGCCAGTGACAATAATTAACTGATTAATGATACCACCGTCATCAAAAGCGATAGCATGTTTTCAAGGAGCATGCAACAATAGCTCACTGCTCTTACGGCTTTAATTGTAAAAGCAAATAATTACATCCTTTTCAAGGCTTGAAGAGAATTGCTTTCAACTGTAAACAGAAACGATGAAAATTCCCCAGCACAATACCCATTTTTAAATAGCCACTTCTCCTTAAAAAAAAAAACCCAAACTTGTAACAGCTGTGTTTCAGGTGCATATTCAGGGACTAATTACTGATATGGACAGTACCCAGATAATCAGATGAGGCTCTGCTCATCAGCAGGGTGTCTTGACCCATGGATGGAATTGGCCCACATAATTTTTTTTTTCAAATCACAACAGGGCTCCATGTGCAATGCTGGCCACAAGGGGAGGAATGCAGGTGATCTCAGGACTGAGTTTCTCTATCATTACTCTACAAACCACTCCAGTGGGTGGTTAATTTTTCTTCTTTCCAGTTCCCCTCCCAGCATCTGATAAATCTCATATTCTTTGTGCACTGTGAAATAGGGACTCATTGCAAATTCTGGATGCAAACCATAGAGGAAGGCCAAGTGTGAATGCAGCTCTGTTTGCCTCACAAACCTTTTCTATTCTGATGGATTTTGGTGCCTGGGATTGATCTCTGTGTAAGCTGCACAAACAACACACAGGTCACAAAGGACCATCCAACAAATAAACCTAATTACTGATACCTTCCACCTGACACAGCGGGGATTTTACATCAGCTTTCTTCTACCCCAACTTCTCTAGGGTCTGACCCAATCTCCCCCAAAGTAGCAACAGAACCAGATTTAACTGGACTAGAGTTGAATGGAGCTTTGCAAACATAAGTTATAACCCATTCAGTAAACTAAGTTTGGTATCAAAACTGAAGTGCTTTAAAAGTCCATTTTCAGCTGCTTACACAGGAACAGGCTTGCCAACCTGTGAGGTATGAAGTGTATGTGGAGTATGCAACTACACCAAAAGTCCCTTTCACATCAGCAATCTTAAGCACTCAGCACTGAACATTGTTGCTTTGAATGTTTCCAGCTCCTGAAGCAATTCCAGGCAGACATGCTGACAAAAGAATAATTTTATCAGCATATGGCTGATCACAGCATCCAATTCCACCAGTATGAAACGGCCCCGTAGCGCACACCAGCATTTCTGCATACAAGTGGAACAGATGCTGCAGAGATCAATGTAATAACAGTTTAATTAATTTTAGTGTCAGAGTCAAATGCTTCCTTATTTCCAGTTGACACATCCCTAATTTCATGGTCGGCTCTATAAATTTTGGAAACAGGAGGAGAAATTTGATTTGAGGGTTAACTACTGCAGAAAGGCCTAATAAAATGCAAGAGAAGCACTCCATAGTATTCATATCCTTGAAGCCATTGAACTGTCCGTTGTCTTCGCTTTGTTATGAGTGTTCTACAGTCAGAGTTTCATTTTCACAAAGCACTCCCCTTACTCCAAGCAGTCCTCTGGTATAAGGGTATAATAGCATACTGGAGCTCCAGCCCTGGAACAAGATCCCACTGCAGGTGACATACTGGGCTAGGAGTCAAGAGACTTGGCTCCAGGCCTCACTCTGCAAGCAGTGTTTTCTGTTGGACATCCTGAGAATCCATTTACCACTAAAAAATCTCATTGCATCAGAGTGAGATCTTTTATCCCATAGCACTGGTCAATACTGTACAGCTCCTACTCCAAAATGGTGTTCAGCAGATGAGCTGGATTTGTGGAGGAGAGGAAACATGTCCTTGGACAAATTATTTTATATTTCAGATCACCAAGAGCACCAAGCACTAGCTGTATATTACAACAGTGGAAAGGCTGCACATCCTGCATCTCCTGTTACTGCCCTACTGCCAGCTCCACAGAACAGACAAGGGAAGAACAGCACGTTAAATAAAAATACATTCAACAAGGGAATATTGCACCCTGACATCTGGTCAAGGGAAGTTAAGCAACCTATCAATAAAACAATTCTAGGAGCTGTTGAGGTAGTTATGTTCTGAGTAGCCTTTGGATTGTCACAACACTGAGAAGAGACAGAGGGTGGTGAGAGATTGCTTGCTGCACAAAGTATTATTATGCTGAAATGTGTCCAGCAAATGTTTATTCCACAGGCAGGAACTACGAGTGCCTGTTGTGGTCACTTAGGCCTGAAACCCAAGATTTCAGCGATTTTGTCTGAATGCATTTGCCGAGCACTGGGTGACATTCACCAACACAGGCAGCTTCTCGGGTTTCAGCAGGAACTAATCTACAATCCTCCTGCATCTATCACTTCCAATGACCCAAACTAAAGAGCATCATGCACACCCCGCCTGCTCTGACACTCGGTGGGGTATCACCTCACAATTAGGACTCTGCATCTCAAGGTATTTCATTAGCAAGAGATGGTTGCCAGGACTCTGCAAACGTTGTCAAACAAAGAGTGCCCCGATCACAGCAGCCACTGCCACAGCAGCCACAGAAACCCCCCATGCCTCCAGCAGCCTCCTCCCATCTTGAAACAAAGGCAGGTTGAGGGGAGAAGTGATGGGGACGGGAAGAAGGGAAACCTTAGCAATGCTTAAGCAAACACATTTGGAATGAGGCTTAGGTTACTACACATGTCAAGGGGATTTCTTTTCCTCCCCCTCCTCCTCATCATGTTGGCAAACTGTTGATGACCACAGGCATGGAGGCCTCTCACCAGGGGACCAGCAGATACCAGAGGCAAAAGGACCTGGGGGTTCGTTGTGCAAAGGAGAGCATCTGACAAGGCACATCCTCTGGGTGCTTTTGTTTGAGGGCTATGCTTCACTAACAAATCCTGTTGCACTAAGATTGCAGTCTGCAGATATCCTAACAAAAACAAACCCAGGGTACTACCTTTACATCCAAATGATTTCAGGGAAGAGCTGTTAACAGCAGGATGACAAACACCACAGTCCTTGAGCTCATGTGTGCAAATCTGGAACAACTGCTTGCGTTAGGATATCACACAGAAAAATCCCCCAAATCAAACACAGTAATACCAAGTGCTTGTAAAGCATGTTTTACCTGCAGCTCTTGGAGCGATTACAAAGAGAAATGAAGAAGAAAGGCTCATTACCACCATTTCACAGATAAGGAAACTGTGGCACAGAAAGGAAGTGATTTGTCCTGCAGCCCCGTGGAAGAACAGGGCAGTCAAGTCAAGCCTCTTAAGTCCCAGTCCGATGCCCTCTCCCCTGAACTATTGTAGCCGACTCTGACCCTGCAGGAACTTCACATTTGTCATTATGCTTTACACCTTGATCATGAGGCTGGGTGTCTTCAAAGCACTGCCCTCAGCTCCTTGGCCAGGAGAGGAAAAAGCTCCCATGTACCTAATCAAATATAATTGCCATTCCCAGAGAAAAGAGATTCCTTCTCAACTCCTCTGGATGATAATTCACCCTGTGTTCAGGTGTAAATGTAATGCTATATGTAAGCCAAGATAAAAGTAGCTCCTCTGACCACTTTTAACTCAACATCCCTTATGCAGTAAATTTCATACACAGCTATTGAAATAGTACCAGGAATTGGCTGTAATTTTGTTGTCTATTAATATAATTTCATACAGCAGTTTTAGAGTATTCTTACTAAAATGTAGGCTCCAGGGAAAGCTTGTTTAACAATAAAAGCCTTTCACCTTTAAACACACAGATAGCAGAGAATTAGTTTAACTATTGAACTGCAACTGGGGGACAAGTTTGCGTGAAGGCACTGGCCCAACATCCTTCGAGGCTCAGGTACAGCACTTGTACCTGCTACAGCTGCAGTTGTGTCACACAGGAACAGAGAAATAGCCAGGACAGGAATATGGGTCAAAATCAGCACTTAAAAGTTAACCTGGAAAACAGTAAATCACCAGTGGGTATTCCAGAGCGTGAGCACAGAGCGCTTGAAAAGAGGGATGCTGCTTAACAAGTCTCTGCAGAGTGTCACTCCCACCATCAGCGGTGTGGGTTTAGGATGCACCATGAATACAACCTCACGAGACACATGAGAGCATCCTGGTGGGTAGACAGCAGGTTTCTTCCCTGTGCTGCTACCAAAAGGTCATTACTGTGACCAAGTCACTCAGTTAAATTATCAGATGTGAACAGTTAACAAACAGGGCCAGGAAGGAAGGGATGTTTTTTCCCTTAGGTGCCTTGTGTAAACTTACAGCCTGCTACGCTCTAAAGGTGGCCATAGGTGACTTGTAATCCAGGCCAAAAGCAGAAAATCACAGGATTAAAAGTGGGTGGTCAGATCATTCATTTGACTTGCAGGGGAATAAAACCCCACGATATCTGCTCGTAGACGACAAGCAGTTTTGCAGAGAACAAAGAAATCTCTCTCACAGACAAAATTGGTCTGCCAGGAACTGAGCCCATCTAGCTCCTCACCTCCCCACCACCCTCCCCATATCTTCCCCTCTAAAAGGATCTTTTCTGGGATTCAGGGAATGCGTGTTTATAAAATAGTTCCATTCAATTAGGGCACAGAGTACAGCAGCTTTATATCAGAGGCAACCCAGAGCGAGAGCTCTGTGGAAGTGCAGGTACATGGTAATGATGACAACCCTGCACTGGTTGTAGTGTCATCACCTCTTATTCTTAATCAAAAGGCTTCCAATCCCTTCTCGACGTGTGCACTCGGAAATGAAGGGACTGCTGGAGAATCATTTGAATGTGGCAGCCCTAGATAATGATGAAACGAATAAAAGACTGACTTTTTTGTTTAGGTTTGAGGAAAGATTCAGGATTCCTCTCGTGAAAAGGCGGCAGTTTAATAGCAGTGAGGCAGAAGGGCTTCTCGTTATCCACAGAGGCTGCTGTCAGCACAGCACTAATGGCCACGGCTCGGGCTTCCCCGGAACGCTCCCTGTGCCGTGGCGCCCGAGGAGCCCGTGTGCCAGGGGCTGGGGGAGACTGCTCCGAGACACTTGGCCTGGGACTGGGAACCAGCACAGGGCTCCGCTGCATGGGCTTTCCCTGGTGGAAGAGGCAGGGACGGTGTTTCTGGGCTGCCCCAAGCAATGCAAGCCACACAAACCCACAGCTGGCTGGCCAAGCGTGGGGTCTGGGCACCTCTGCCCCCAGCATCTTCATCCCCTGCTGGGGCAGCAGCCGCTTTGGCAAACGTGATGCTGCACACAGTGGAAAGGCCATGTAAATCAACTATGGGGCAGGAGTTACTGCCATGAAGCAGGGGCCTAGGCACGTAACACCTCTGGGAAGCAGCCTATTGATCAGCTGTATCTGCCTATACACTGCCCTGCAAGGGTGATTTTGATACTGAATTTGGGTGAAAGGAATGGAAAGCAGCTAAGCACTTTGCTTCTCCCTGTAGCTCATATGTACCTCTCAACACAACCTTATTAATATCTCTTGACATATGTTTTTGCAGTGTCTTTTATATACTCCAGGTAGCAGCCACTGTAAGTCTTAGGATCGTTTGTCTGAGGGAGGTCAGGAGCTGTGCTGCGCTGAATGACCTACTGGATACCTGCTGGTCCATTTGGGGAATACCAATTCCATGCCAGGCAAGAGCGATAGCAAAGGCTTTTTTGTTTTGTTGTTGATTTAAAAGAGCATTATTTCAGAAAAGGAAGTTGATTAACAAACACTTTTTCAGTGACTTAGAAACCCATGGAAATAATTTTTGCTTCTATTTCATTACTGGCCTCTTTGTCTACAAGTAAAGTCTTCACAAAAATAAATCTTGACGTGCAAAATTGCAACTATCTTTAGCAATTTGCTCAGCCCTTCTCAGGCATTCACATTTATCTATACCAGAAAAAAAATACACAACCCAAAATTCAAAACAACTTCTGTTTAACATCAGGTGAAGTTACTCTGTTCACTGCAGTAACATTTGCCCCAAATGCAGAGCTGGCAAGGTCAATAGTTTCACTTTTTGTGCTTCAGCTACATTAATATAACAGTTTGCCATTCCTCTCTATTACTATATACGTTCAAAGCTTCATGAGCTATCATGAGCAGCCTGATCTCTGACACACAAGACATGTTAACAACAGCTTTTCCCATTCAGAAAGCCAGCAAGGAAGAGAAGTCAGACCTTTCAATGTATGTTAAGTAACAAATATAAGATCTCCATGATGTCCTACATGATGAAACACCTTACAGCAGGTTAGAAAAGGAGGTATGGGGAATCAATACATTTCTTCTCACAGTTACATAGCTGCATACATCACCACTTTCAACTTCACTGTCTTCAATCCAGCCCACTGTGTCCACAAGTAATATCACAGGGACAAGGCTATAGAAAAGCCAAGGACATTATAAACGAACAATGTGGTTATTCAGCGCATACATCTAGGGTTAGGGCACGGTGACCAGCCACGTAAAAAGCTCAGAACCCTATGATGAGATTTCACTGCATAGCAGCACCTGTTAGTATGAGCACCTAATAGGAAGAAACAGCTGATAAAACGAGCTTACAGAGCGTGCACAATAACATGTGTCTAGTCAAGAGAGTAAATGTAGTCAAGCATAAACACAGAACAGATATGTGCATGGTTTCAGGATGTCCTCCCCCTTTCTCAATCACAAAACCATAGTGAAGGAATTAGGACAGTGGCATTTGGTTTATGTGGCACAGTTTGGTAGTGGGGGGTGGTCTGCAGGGGTGGCCCCTGTGACAAGAGGCCAGGAGCTGCCCCAATATTGGACAGAGCCAGCTCCAAAAAGGACCTGGCCAAAGCTGAGCCCAGCAGCAATGCTGGTGGCATCTCTGAAGACAGACCTAAGAAGGAGTAACAAACATGGCCCAAAAACTACAACAGAGGAGTGAGTAAAAATTGCAAAAGAAAACACCCTACAAACACCAAGGTCTGTGATGAAGGAGGGGGAAGAGGTGCTCCAAGAGCTGGAGCAGATTCCCCTGCAGCCCATGGAGAAGGCCGTGTCCAAGTAGGTTGTTCCCCTGCAGCCCAAGAAGGCCAACATGGGAACAGAGATACCCTGCAGCAGGGACCTGTGCCCTGAAGGAAGCTGCAGCCCACACTGGAGCTGTTCTTGAAGTACTGGTGCCACACTGGAGCAGTTTCTGAAGGACTGCATCCCATGGGAGGGAGCCCATGCTGGAGCAATGGAAGAATACAGGGAAAGAGTGGCAATGACAAAATGTTATGAACTGACCACAACTCCCCCACTCCCCTCTCCCTGTGCCAAATATGGGGAGGGGGTGGAAGAGTTGGGAAGGAAGGAGTGAGGTTGAGCCCAGGGAGCCCAGGTGTGGTGGAGAGGGTGTTTTTATCTCCTACTTTCCTTCTCTACTTTTAAATTGAATACATGCTACATTATTTTCCTCAAAAACTAATTCTTTCTGTTTTGTTGGTGATGCTGATTGGCAAGCAATGCTCTTGTCTTTACCTCAGTCCATTAGCTTTTTTTACCTTGTTTTCTTCCCCTGCTCCATTGAGGAGAGGGAGTGAGAGAGTAACTTGGTGGGCATCTAGCAGAAAGCCCAGGTTATTCCACCAGAACAGCACTGGGCCCTACATGCTAAAGAACAAAACAAAGCTCCACAGCTCCCTAGGAAATAAGGCTTACTCCAAAAATATGCCTTAGACCAAGAGAAGTAAAACTATTGTCAAAATAAGGAAGAACAGATTAAAATTCAAATAGCTACTACTTTTTTTTAAACTGCAAACCAAGCAAATTAACGCATCCCATTCAATAACTCTTACCTTTTCATGAGTTTAAATGCTCAAATTCCTTTTTTTGTCTCAAATTACTCCTCCATGCTCATTTCTGACAAAAATGCCTTCCATTCCTCCTTTTATAGCCTCTCCTCCATCCTGATATATAGAAAGTGACCTCACCTGTGGGTTAACAAGCCCAGCACCCTCTTTTTCTATTGGTCTGCTTCTTCCTCAGTCATCTTCAATAGAGCAATTAAAAAGCTCAGTGAACTCACAGTGCTCTCCATCTGATTTGCAGGTAGCTCGGTGAAATGCACAGCAAGGGGTTGGCAGATGAATGTACACATGAACTTCAATAGCACAAACTGCTGAGGAAACATTTTAATCTTGGATTATAATAACCATTTTGGGTTGAGCTGAGACTGTTTCCTAATCATTTCAAGCTTCATCAGTCGTAAAAATGTCCATTCACTTGGGTGTGAGTTTTATGAAACCAGCCTACGATCTCATCATAAGTCTCTTATAAACTAGTTGAGGATCAGCCCTGATTATGGACATGGAAAAGATTCAGCAAACACAAAACATGAGAAACTAGACTATATTTGTACTGTGCTTTAGTTATTAGATGATCAGCTGAAGAAAAGCTGAGTTGAGAAAGGCCATTGTATCCTTAACTGGGTAAAGAAGAAGTATCTTTTCCTATAGCAAACATATTAATGCCAATAAAGAAGCTGGGTCTTCTCCTACGTTATCTGACCTTACTGGCATTGATGTGTTTGCTGCAGGAAAAGACATTTCTCTAAAGCGTGATGAGATCTTCTCTCCCAGCACTGCTGGGTGGGTGTGTGCTCTTACCAGGGTAAATGAGCGTCTTGGTTAGCTATAAATTAACTGCAGACAGTTCAGCACCCTGCTTAGCTGTAATCCCCTATTTGGATTAGTATGTTGCTCCAATTGCATGTGCCATTTTGGGTGCTAATGAGTAAAATACAGTGTATTTTACTTCCACTGAATAAACATCTTGTAATTAGTACTAACCCACCTCATTGCGAGGCTGTGCTCTCCCACAGATGCCAGGAGCTAGTGCGGGTGGATAATTGCAAGGGCACGTTTTGGCCACCAAACAGCAACTTGACAGCACGATCCTTATATTCACTTTTGACAAAACCTATGTCATCACTGCCCTCTCATGCAAAGGATCCTTCATGGAGATTCCATTGGGATCCCTGGGGAATGGAGCAATGGAAAAAAAGAAATCTTTCTGAAGAAGCCTAAAACTGACCGACAAATGATACTTCTAAGGTGTTGAAATGAAAAACTTGGGTGGAATTCAGTGAATTATGCAAGCTTAAAAATATCAGTGTGTCAAAACATCAGATTCACATAATGCCATGTTCTGCTTCAGAAAATTCCAGTGTGTCTTCTTTAGAGGCAAAATATTTCAAGGCAAAACACTCCGTGATGTAGAAACCACCAACCAAAGCACTTTGCAGCCCTGGTGCGGGCAGTGCTCCTGTGGCAGCCGGAGCTCCTCAAGGTGCTTCCCACAAGGTGTTAATCCTAAAGCTCAGTGACAGGATTTTAATACCACTGCTCGTCTCTGCAGCAAAGCAGCCACTAGTCTCGTTGTAAAACAGATGTATTTTAAGTGCACTGTCCTACTTTGTTCTGTCCAGGGAAGAGATCAGGAATGGAACTGTAGCCAGACATTGCTCACGCTTCGTGCTAGCCTTTCTCTAGGAACCATTCTTGGTTTTCCATTGTTTCTTTATGAGTGTAGTAAAAATGCTCTGGAGAGGTTCTCGTGTTTTGCAACGGGAATGAGCACAGCTAACACAAAAAGATGAATTTCAGGCTGGTTTAGAGCAGTGATAAAAACCACATTGCACTTCTGTTTGCTTTAGATGATGTCTGCTGTGCTCATAGATGCAGGAAAAATCCAGAGGGGAACAGGACAGAAATAAAAATTTATTGCAAAGGCCTAAATTTGGTCAAGAGAACCAAACCCCAATGTGTTAACGTAAGTTAAACAGGACTTCTTCAGAGGCAGAGGAGCCATAGCCATGTCACAAAAATGTTGCTGGTCATGGGCTGAAAACAAGGTAAATTTGTCACCTTCATTTTCTTCCTGCTCAAGTGGAAAACAGGAAAGTTGCAGCACTGGGAGTTGACTTCTGTGGGGCAGTGGCTTAGCAGCTGAACCTGAGGAAAGCCCAGCCACCTCATATCTGACAGGAAATCCCCAGCTGAAGGAATGACAAAATATACCACCCCCTGTCAGCTGATGGTTCTCACCTGTGCTCTGAGGCCCAACATGAAACAGAGTCAGCAGAGGTAATCATCCTGATTTTAGTTTTTAAAAAAATATACATTAATTGCATAGTTAAATACAGCAGGGCTGCCACTGATTTTTTTCTTTATGGTGAATTCCTTGTCCTTCATTTTCAGACAGGTACCCAGTTGTTAGCCCAGGCGTGCGGGGCTATTTCTCTGGGAGCTCCACAGGAAGCCCTGCTGTCAGCTGTCACAGTTCCTGTTCACCCCCTCGGTGGGACACATGGCACGAGGGAGGCTGCAGCAGAGGGCTGCAGGAGTGGGGTCTCCTCCTGCAGAAGGAGCTGAACACCAGCACCTGGGGCCTCTCGCTGCCCCCTGCCCGCTGCTGCTGCTGCTGTGCCAACGCAATCGGACCTCAGCCAGGGAAATGCAGGGAGGAGCGTCCTTGGCAAAGACAAATGAGCAGGTTGAGGTGTGAATGGCTTTGTTGAAGTACAATGGATAGACGAACAGCTCTGCATTCCCTGGATGTATCAGCAAAGGCCTTCTTCGAGAAGGAGTGGTGCTGGGAGAGGGGAGCTGGGAGGCAGCAGACTCCGCTGGCTGGGACTCGGATGCAGGAGTGGGTCTAGTTTCTACTTCCACTACAGAGGTCCCAAGCACTCTGAGTTTCCTAGCAGTAAGAATTCCAGATCAACTGGTATCTTTTTCTTCCAACTTCCTGTCTCATCTGATTAGTTTGCATGCTCTTCTAGTGGGCAGTTGCACCAGGGCAGCACTCTCAGAGGGAACCTCACTGCTGCTGGAATACAAATTTTGCTGGAAAGATTATTCTATGACTGTATGAATTGCTTTTCCTGCCATTTAGGTTGTAAAGTGCTAGCAGTGTGCAGTAGAAGATTTTCAGGCTATTGTGCTTTTATTTTGGACTCAGACCTGGATCTTGTCACCTGCAAAACACTGCAGCTAATGCTTAGGATGTCATATCCTGCATTTTGCACATCTGTATCATTAGCTGGAGAAGAGAGGGAAAAGGGGAAAGAACAAAAAAAAATCCACCTTTGTGTAACTAAAAACCTCTCAGTGGTGTTTGTTTAGTGTGAAAGAATGATTAGTAATTTTTAGTGATTAGCAATTTTCTCCCTCAGGTGTCTTTTCTGCATTCTCGTAGAGCTCACGAACACAACTGACCTGCCAAGTGGGAAGAAAAATCTGAGACACCAAACATTATATTTCATCTTTTTTATTTTACTATTTTTAGACATCAAGTCTAATCAACAGAAGGAATATAGTCCTTTTTTTTTTCTAAATCACTTTCTTTGTGGAAGCTATGTAGTTATCTACAGATATCCTTATATTATGTATTGATTATAGTATAGAAACAAGGAAGAGGAGAAAGTTCATCTAGATATCTACATAGATATAGATGGATATACACAGATATAGACATATAGATATCTAGGTGTGCTTTCCCCTGTTCCCTGCATCGTTTAGAACTGAACAGAGATGAAAGAAACCTCTTGGTTATGCCAATTTTCCCCTCTCTCCCCTTCCCGTGACATGCTGAGGAAATTGTGCTCTGGTTTCTAGGACTGATTTTCTCTGCCCCATTGTGCAACAAAAAAGTGATTATTTTTAATGTGGTCAAGAAAGAAGCATTTTTTCCCTTCTCCTTTTTCCAATTGATTCTTCTGCAGGAGGGATCTTGCTTTATTGTATGAGTGAGGAACATGGGGCCAGATTCCCACGTGGGTAACTCTTACTGATGATGCTGGAGTTACATCAGGGATGGATTTGACCCATGATCTGTTATTTTTTTGCCTTAACTGCAGCTCGTCTGCAAAACCTCAGTCATTACACCTGGTTAGGCTAGAACCTTGACAAACTGTGTGGCCTCAGCATTTGCTTTTATGAATCATCCCTTGTCTCATGTAAAGAAATCCAAGACAAGCTGAACACGGCTGCTTAGTTTGATGGCAATCACACACTTCGCCCACCTCAGGGCTGTGTGTCTAACCCTTTCCAGGAGCTGGGAAAATATTCTGAGCTTAAACCATCCTATTTAGTGCTGCTTTTAGAACAGGAATAAGAATATTCACTGCATTTACTGTAGGGAAAGGTGCTGGAATGAAACCATTGTAGACTGAAGTTGCACACATACAGAAGTGGTGCCACCTCTTCCTGGCTGCCTCATTAATTTCCTACCCTGCCAGCCTACCCCAAGGAACAAGAGGGCAAATTAGAGTCTACAGCCAGTCAGTCTTAAACCAGTAAAGCCAGCAGCAGTGGTGGGTTTTCACGTGGTTGTTTCCTGTGAAAATTACCTGAGATCTGCTAATATTTTGGAGATGTCACTGAATGGGCCCTGTGTGAGAGCCAGCTTCCAAAGCTCCCAGATGTTTTCTCGTGGTAAGTCCCAAACTCCTCCAGGACTGCATGTGGACTAGTACCAGAGATAAAAAGCTTATTTCATAGCACTCCTGGGAAATCTGAATGGGCAGCAGGGAGGGAAGCTGAGGAAACATGGAGTCCTTCATAGTTTCTCCAGGCCTTCTCTTCAAATTTATTGAGGTCCTCAAGCTCGTACCATCCGATGCCCTAAGCTGAGTCACCCTGAGAAACAGTTCATGAGATAAACAAATGCTGCACAAACTGAAAAGCAGATTTAAAAAGGGAGCTTCAGAAAGATGATGAGTGGGTTTGGTTTTGTTTTTGCTTTGCTGTTTTGCTTTTGAGTCAGAGGAAATCATTAGGTCTTCGAATTTCCCCACTACTCAGGAATGTGACTACTCAGTGGCCACCTTGAAGGATGGGATGCAGACAGATAGCTTGGAAGCCTTGTGGTTGGCTTTTATCATTTTTGTTTTAGATGATCATGATGCTGATCACTTAAATGGGTAAAATATGGCATCTCACGTGCGCACACACACACACACAGAGTTTTCTACAACCAGCCCATTTCCTCAGTTTGCTGCTTTCCCTGGATCTTCATTTGCCCGGAGAGCCTGAGGGATGGATGTTAATGTGATTATATTTTTACATCCTTTCCTGGCTGCCAGAGATTCCTCGTTTACTTGGGCAATGCAATTTGCCTTTCTGGCTCAATGTTTGCCCTCTCAGTTGTCTTCTCCCACCTTTTGGCGCACGTGTGCATGAAGGGATCCAAACGGGGCTTGGGAGCACTCGTGTGTGCTGCTGTCACAGAGGAAGGGAATTTCTCATGCAGGCAGCAGCACTCTCAGCTTCAGGCAGGCTGCCTGCAAAAACCTCTCTTTAGGCAGTACCTGCACCCCGGGGGACGTGGCAGCCCAGCCTGGGCTCGGCGTGGAGCCCTCAGAGCACACGGATTTGGGAGCACGCGGATTTGGGAGCACACGCAGCCAGGGGGCCAAGCAGGAGCCTCCAAGGAGTTTGCTGACAGCAGGGATGGATCCAGCCTGGGAATGTTAGGATGTCTGGGCTGCCGTTGCACACTGTTGCAGAGAATCCCAGCGCTCCTCAGACTCCAGACTAGATGTTCTTGGCTAAAGAAATTATGATTTCCTTTTGGAACAAGAGCTACTTAAAAAAATTACTGTGAAATTTCTCTGTATAAAGAAGCAAAAGAGAGTTTCACAGAATAAGTAAATTTTGATTTGTTTAATATTAGAGTCAGCAGATATTTACGGGGGAGGAGGCCTCTCTTGATGAGAGCAGCACTTTTCAGGTGCTACTTCTATTTCTTCCTTCTGTTGTTCCCAGGAGTGGGATCCTTGACCTAGTCAGGCTTTTTACTCACTGTTTTTTGGACTTGTAACTCACATGGAAACATTCTGACCTCATACAGTGCTTTTACATCTCATAGTATCACTCAGCAGGATTACTCTCCATTTATACTTTATTGAGCAAAGGAGTTATTATCACCTTCTCTTTGAGAAGGGAAATATGGTAACTGTCTGATTTAGTAATGGTTTGACTGTCTGAGAGAGGATAAGTAAGAGAATTGCTCTGAGGTCCCAAGAATAAAAGCACTGTGGGAAAGTCAGCGTAGAACTCAGATTACTGGAGGAGTAAACTGAGGCACAGAGTGATGTAACAAAGTCTGTACCTGCCAATGCCCACAGCAGGGACCAGGAGAAGATGGTGCCTTCCACGGATTCAGTCAGTGGGAACTGGTCCGAGAAGAATGGTACAAAAAAGAAACATGAAATAGTTTGGAGGAAAACTGCTTGAAACTGAGCAACTACAGTTATGCCCATGTTTGTTTTGGGAACACAGGGTATGCTCAGGTGAGAAAGTGTCCTGACTTGCAGCATATTTTAGCTTGCCTGCAAACAGAGCTCCTCTGGGCTTTACATGACAATCACTTTCCCTCATTTGGAGAAGAATGACAGACCATCCATTTGATACATGACAAAAATGAAGAAAACAGAGGCCAAACACAAACTCAGCAGAACAATCTGCCATAAGAATCAATCACTATTTTCCTCTTATTTGGAAGATAATTAAGTGCGAGAGCTCAGGTTTCCTGACCAATGAAAATAAGATATTTGTCATTCTGACTACAATTCTAACATGTATCCATACATTCTTCAGGATGCTCTGGCTATTGCTTTTGACCAAATCCACATCAGTGTAAGACCTGGGTATAAATGTTCAGTCTGAGAACGTTCACAGCCAGCCTGCTGGAGTCCAGTGATAGAGCAATCCTGCTCTTCTCCACGACTGGTGTCTATGTTAAGAAGATGCTGATAATATCCTGAACTTTCACCTGGGTTTTCCCACCTGCTGCCTCTTGGACAGGGAAGGGCCACCTCTGGAACCATGCTTTTGCTCTCCTTCACATTCTTGTCCAATGTGAGGAAAGGAGTAGGGATATCAGTGGGATTTTCAGAAAAAAAACCCCAAATGCAATTGTAAAAAACTGCAGCAATGACCTTACAGGGGAAGGAAAAAGGGGGATGGGTAGTGAGAGAGGAACACAAAACCTCCACTTCCCACCCAACCTGCATGAAGCCAGCTGAATGCCAGTCTTCGATTTGTTTAGAAACCAAGTTACCTGAGTTCTCACCTTTGCTGCTTGAATTCTACCTTTTTCTTTCCCCCAGGAGTTTCTGTGACTCTGAAGAGCTCTTTTCCATTTTTGTCTCAATTCTGTTTATATTTATTTCTTCCTGCAGTGCTCTGCTTCAAATCCATCTTGACTCCAAGAGATCCTGACAGCAAAGTTAGTTAGAAAGCAGAAACCTAAGTGCTGCAAGTGGTCTTCAGGACATCCAGCCTCAGTTCAGTTTTCAGGAGCATATCCTTCCTTCTGGAGCACTTTACTCTTGGCTGAGGCTATCATGTGCTGATTGTCTAACGTGTTACTTCTAACTCAGAAGGCTCTCCAAGGCTTATCTTATCTCTTGCTTTTCTCATAGATACCTGCCACCACACCCCCAAAGTTATCATCCCACCCTCTCAGGATGAGAGATTTCTCCATGGAGCTTATACTCTTTTTCCTGCTTTCCAATACTCTCTGCCAAATCTCCCACCCCATGGACTTTGCAGTTTAGGGGTTTTTTAAAACTTTTACTGCTCAGAAGCCTCAGCTGATCACACGGCAGACACCTCCTGACTTCCTCTTGTTTTCTGTGCCTGGAGAGGCGCAGCTGATGGCGCAGGAGATGATGTGGAGTCCAGAACACCTTTACACATGCAGGAACTAAATATTTCAGGATGTGCTGCTCTAACCTTTTGCTCTTTAGGCACTGAGCTGGTGATGGGACTGGATCTGTGCCCATGCTCGTGACAAACGTCCCACTCAGTGCTGGCCGTCGAATCCTGCGAATTTGGATTTGCAGCCATTTGGCAGCGATCCCATTTCTCAGTACAGGGCTCCTCCCAATTTGAGATCATAATTTTTTCCAGGACAAAATGGAAAAACCACACGGCCAAACTTCTTCCACAGTTTGGGAAAATCGATGTCGGTTATCCACTAGGTGACACTGTTTACCTACAGATCTTGTCGAATTTGTGTGAAACTCCACAAATCTTTCAAAAGTAGCATACAATATGTTTTGCTCTTAAAGAAAAAGGAGACTGGTTGCAGAGGAGAAGGAAAATGGGCTGTCAGTGAGGTATAATTAAGGGCAAACCTACAGTTATGAGACTTTATGGTCTGGTTTCAAACTATTTACTAAAATGCATTTTAAAAGCTGCTTTTTATCAGCCCCATTTCAAAGCCTTAGGAAATTGTTTTATTTAAAGAAAGAAAAATAGAAAGAAAGGCAGGCACTCACCATCAGCACAAATCTCAGCCTGGCTCAGATTTTGTCTTGGAGAACAGTGTGAACAGAATTGCCAGGTGGCAGAGCCAGGGAGGAAGGAGAAAACAGAAGAATTTCTGCAATCTCATCTGAGGAGAGCTCGGTGGAAAACTGCTCTCTAACCTTGCAGACATTTCAGAATTTTGCATTTTCTTCCCAGTCTTAAATAGGACTAAAATTGGTAATCTCAATTTCTGAAAATGGGCTGTCTGAAAGAAACAAAAACTGGTTAGATGCTGATTTATTTAATGCTTAATAGTATTTCATCCTTAACATATTTTCCCCTATAGAATCATGTGCTCCTCTTTGAAAAAGAATAAATTTCATTACGAAATGCTGACCAAGTAAAAATGTTTAAAACTGAAAATTAGGTGGGCCAAAATCAAGAGCTTCCCACAAGATGTATCAGCTTTTAATTAAAATTTTTTTAATTAGAAAAATACAAATCTTGTTCTGCACACTAATGCCACTGGTGATGGTGTAAGGGAAGTCTGTGCTAGACTTAGCTGTGATCTGGGAATCACACTTGCAAGGAAGCCGGATGAGTCTGTTTGAATTGGGCATGCATTCTGGAAAAACTTCGGAGAATTCCACTCTTTCTTCTCATTTGTGCTGCTGACAGGCCAAAAGAAACACTTCTCATCTGCAGCCTTTAGGTCAGGCTGTCAGAAATACCAACGACCTGCAAGTGTCAAGGGAGGTGTCTGGGGAGCAGGGGATGTTCAGGATCTCTAGGAACAGGCTGGGCACCCCCAAAGCACAGGGAGGACTGCATGGGAACCTTCCAACCTCATGCTCTCCCACTGTGAGTCAGCCCTTTCTATTTTTTTGTAACCACAGCCCATAAGTAGCTTATGGCCCAGTTCATGTTTAAACATGGCCAGAGATCACCTTTAATTCCACTGTCTAGCCACATTCAAATACAGGTTTTGGCTACAGCTCCAATCAGTCCCATAAAACACAGATTTGGGGAACATTTCTGTATGATATCGTTCACACTTGCAAAGGAAGATCTTCTTTCCTCTATCATTTGGGCTTTTGGGCTTTTCCCTCCTGGGCTCTGAAGGGAGAGACCAGCTACATTAAAGTTGGGCGTTTATTTTCTGAAGCCCTTTTCCTCATCTGCCCTCATCAGATCCTCGCCCCTGAAACCCTGAGGTGTCCAGCCTTGGTTAACATCAATGAGGCAGAGCTTCAAATCTCTGAGGTGCAAAGCCACTTCCTACGCTGCTTCCAACACACCCTGGTACCTGTTACAGCCAGAACCCTGTCCAAACACCCCAACCAAAGCAAGGTCCCCTCATGCCTTCTGCTGAGCACTGGGCTCTCTCTTCGTGTCTGAAGCTGTAGCTTCAGCTGAAGCCCTGTAGCTCAGGGGTTTTCCAGATGTTTGCAGATCTCTGGAGATATTTTATCGCTGACAAAGTTTGGTTCACCAGCAATAATGATGGAACAAGAGGCAAGTTTTGCTTCAAAGCTCTTGTGATCAGAGCACAGAAGATGGGAGGGCAAGAGAGGTACAGGGATGCTCCAGGGATTGTTTCCCTGAACCAGGAGCAGAATCGAGGGGTTCATGGACATCCTGTGGAGGAGGCACAGCTGCGCTTCCATCTCCACCTGTGTGATTTGCTGCGTGGCCCCTGTTTCTAGCACTGCCTTTTTGAAATCCACACAGAATTAATTGATAATTGCGCAAAAAGCCTTGAGGGTTGGACAAGATAATAGCAGTTTTACAAGAACCTGGGAGGCACTGAAAAACTTTTATGGTGTTTTTGATGTAAAATTATTATTTTTCTCCGCTGTTCAGTGCACACAGTAGCTGCTGGCACAGTTTCAATGGTTAGGTGGATGACATGTTATTTTTACATTTTTGAAGTGGCTTAGGGGCCTGACTCACGCACACAATACATGGAGCATAAGAGGAACAGAAGAACTGGTGTTAAGAACCAGTGAAGCCCCTGATTTGTCTTGTGGTATGGGCAGAAACAGATTTTATTTAGATTGTAACCCCTAATTGGACTTTTGTCTGTGTCACTCTTCCAAAATTGTTTCTGCAGCATGAAGAAATGCCCAGGAGAAGGCATTGAGGTTAAGGGCCTTGTTTTAAGATGTGGAACAAATCAACACAGAGGAGCTTCTCCCAGCACTGTTCCTCAGGCTCAAATCTGAACATGTTGTGTCTTTCAGCCCTCTCTGGGGCTCTCCTTCCCCATAAGTGCTTGAGACAGAAAACATTTCAAGCAAAATAACTTTCACTTTCAAGTAAAAGCTTTGTAAGGCAAAGTAGAGGGGGTGGGAAGGGAGAAAAAGGAACTTGCTCTCCAGAGAGCTGAGTCTAGCAGACTCGTTGCACTGGTGACACCGTCCAGATCTGAGACAGCACCTCCAAAGGCAAAGGGCAGGAGCTAGTTTGTTTAATTTTGAATATTTGCATATCTCTTTCTCTCGCTGCATTGGTATCAGATCTGCAACAACCTATTAAAGCTTTCATTTGAATAGCCATTATATGCCTGAGAATGGAGACTGGGCTCCTTGGGGGTGCTTAGGAATAAACAAATCATTTGTGGCACATGTGTTGTTCAAGCTTCAAGCAAGGTAAATGGAAAATACAGATTATGGTGCCTCAAGTCCTCTCCATTTTCCCCACTTGTCAAACATTCCCAGATTCTTCAAAAGAAGAATCTAGCCATATTATTAGCAATAAAATGGCTTATAGCTGAAATTTTGAAAAGATTTAACAATGTTCTTTGCAGGAATTGTGTTTCTCATTACATAAATCTCGAGGCTCTCAGGCAAATCACCACCACCACAGCGAGCCATTATGTCCTGCTGTGGCGGTGTCTCCACTTTAAAAAGGTAAAGATTCAGGGCTTTTTGACTTTCTTGTTTTCCATTCTTATTCCTTTTAAAGAAAAAAAAAAACCACCACAAACCCACAACAAACCAAACAATATATTCAGCACAGAAAAGTCCCTGCAGATTCATCTGCACTGGGGCAGATTCGTCCCCATTTACACCAGTGACCCATGGCCAGGGATGGGCTGGAGGGAGGGCACGGCTGAACAGATGGGGGGACACAGGGATTTCTGGATGCCCCTGGGAGTGGGTGCAGCCTCCCTCCCCACCTCGATGGTGCTGGATGCAGATGCAGGTTCCAAGAGCACCAATACGCTGTTCAACAGCAAAGCCAGGAGCAACCTCCCTTCCCTCCGCTGTGCCTCCTGCAACTGCTCTCCAGAGCAACAAAAGAGCTGGAACTGCCACCTGCCTTCAGCCAGAGTGTTTCTGTTGATGCTTGTGGCCTTCCCCAGCCTGTAGGATGTGTCCCACAGGCTTTCTCCCAGCTACTGATGTTGGCTGCATTCTGACTTGGCTCCTGACTTCTGCACGTGGACTCCTGAACCTGACATGTGCCTGGGCAAAGGCAGGGTGGGGATCCTTGGTCGTCTGCTAACATGGCTTGGAAAGCAAATACTGGCAATGAAGTAAAATAACATAAAGTGAAATCCTACCAAACAAATGCTGAACCTGATGCAACTAAGTTTTTTAATCTTCCGTTGAAAAATATGCCATCAATTGCCTGGCAAATTTCTCAGGTTGATATGGCAACTGGAAACACTGGAAATTAAAAAGCTGAGCAAATGTTCTTAAAGGAGAAAAATAGTCTCACTCCTGATCAGCAGGGATTTCCAAGCTCCCTTCCTCAGCCTGCCTTCTTTTACATTCACAACCTACAGGAACAGCAGTGTCATGGGATGACGCTGATTTCCTTTCCATCACCAGAGGCTGCTTCTTGGAGGGTGCAGTAACAGCTTTGGGCTTTTGTGTGATGGATCTATAGTCACAGCGTAGCTCTTACTCCCTTTTCAGCAGCAGCACCCACCTGCTAGCAAGGCCTGACATCCCCACAGAATTGATAGTATCACTCTTTCAGGTACCCTGTCAGTATATGGAGGGTAGGGTGGGAAAACAGTCAGAGTTCCTGGTTATCTGTATTATGGCCATATCACTTCTATCCTTTCTAGTCTCAGCAGAAGGCTAGTGATGTCCCAAGAGTCCTGATCCCTCCTGAACACGTCTGGTAGCACAGCTCAGTGGGAATGGGTCAGCAGCCCACACGGAGGGAACAGCTCATACTGGGCAGGAGAGCTGCTTGCAGGCAGGTTGAGTGGAAACAAAGGAATTAATGACCTGTAGGTGTCCAAAGAGCAGCTACAGGAAGAACATAAACAGTATTTGTTGAGTTTATGCACTGCCTCTCCTCCATGTCCAGCCAATTAAGTACAAAAGAGGAGAAGGAAATGGTCGTTAAGCACCCAAGGCTGCCCCTTGGGAAGAAGAACTAAACAGGACATTCAAATTTGTATGACAGCTTCTTACCTCAGGAAGATTTAGAGGAGGGAATTAGGAAAACAAACAAAATGACCAGAAAATTATCCACCTCTTAAGATCGATAAGGACTGTACTAGTCTAGTATCTGACTAATAAATATTTTCGTTTCTAACCTCTTGTTTTCAACCTCAGTTGCTTCATCAATAATCTCTAATTTATCAGTAAAGGTAAAAGGGACCTGTTCTGGATATGCCAAGAAAAGTGATGGGTACAGCTGCCAGAGATACTGGGCAAAAGAAGACAGATCTTGCCATAAAATGCTGTGGTCTGTGACAGGGACTTTACTGCCTTATGCTAAACTTTGGGGCAGGTAGAAAGAGGTACCTGCAAGGTGCAGATGGTGGTGTCCCCCAGAGCTCTGGACAAAGCCAAAAGACTCTTAGGTGTGCTGTGACCACCATGGGGCTTGACTGGAGCACACAGTCCCACACAGGCACAGGATGCAGGCACAGGAAGAAACTGGTGGTGCTCGGGGCAGTTTTAGGCTGGGATTCTCCCTGCCCTGTGCTGCTCCTTGCTGACTGATGGGTGTCCTGGGACAGGGGCTGCCCGCTGGGGCCGTGCCAGCAAGGACAGAGGTGCTGCCCAACAGCTGGCAGGAACCTGCCCTCTGGAAGGACACTACTCCAGGGGACAAACCCTACTTCCCCTTTGCTCCCTCCCTTCACAAATATGAGAGCGTTTGATAATCATGTCAAAGCCTCTCAGATCCAACTGACCATATCTTCTCAAGCCAGAGTCCCACAAATCAGAGCCAAATCATATTTATCCTCTGAAAGGGACACGAGGATGTTTAACAACCCACCTCAGAAAACCAGAGAGGGCAATTAGCTCTTATTTTATATTTATTTTATCTTTTCTTTAAACAAAGGTTTGCTACTCTTTTCTCTCCCTACAACGAAGTTAATAGATTTATTCATCAAGTTTTCCAAATTTAGACATCAAACTGATGTTTTTCTCCCACTGCTAATTTTATTCTTAGCAGCACTTACATAAAGGCAAGTATTGCAATATGACAAAAATACAAACCTCCTCTGACCTGGAATGTACCAGCAGGTAAAGTACAGGGAAAAGTACAGGCAACTTCTCACCCAGGCTCTCCAAAACAGCAAGTCTTTAAATAGAACTGAGAGGTTTTTTAATGCTTTTTTCTCTCAAAATCTACAACTGACCTATCAGCCTTCGTAGTCTGGCCCTGGACTACCAGCTTGTGCCCTCACATTGCCACAGTGGTTTGGGATGATGCTGTATTTTGCAGCAAGGCCAGAGTTCCTGGTCTCAGTTCAGCAAGCAGCATTTTGTGTCCTTATGGGGTCTATGCCTGTTCATGCAGGCCATGTCCATGCTCTCCGTTCTTCAGGTGGCAGTCTCCTGATTTTTCTCCCAACCTGTTTTTCTGCAGGCACAGCTGTGCTCACGCTGAACTCCCAAGCACATGCCTTGAGTTTGCATTCCTGCATCTGGCCCAGTTGAGATGACTTGGGCCCAGCCAAAGCACAAGAGACTCCAGCCCTGCATGTTCCTCCAGCCTCTCGTGAGTACAGCTGGTGCTCTACACTTGGAGTAGTGGCCAGCAGTGCACAGGAGGGAGAGCTCCCATGGACAAGCTATGCCTCTGGTGACTCTTCTTGCAGAGCAGGCAACCTGCAAGAAACACTTCCTGCAGTGTCTCTGCTTTCCCCCTTTTTCCCGTTTCCCAAAGTGATGCTGTTTAATGCTGGTGAAAAGGACGCTGCTTGCCTTGGATGGACACTAGGCTGTCTGCTGAAGAGCCAAAAATGCTCCTGTGCACGTGCCCCAGAGAAAGAGCCACAGAGCCAAATTCGGAACCTGAGTGTAGAGAGACACTGAGCAAGAGCCAAGACCAAACCAAACAGGTTTTAAACCCTGCTAAGCACACAAGACACTCTCACACGTAATTACCACTCGAAGAGGGCGGTTCGGGTGCTGTCGCCAGCAGCGTGAACCTCTCTGCACTGCTCATTACTGTGACAGCACCTGTTCCTGTGCACTCCATCCCATGGCATCCCGTGCCTGCGCCTGGCACAACAAAACCCAGCCCCCAGTAAAGCTGCAGCTTTCCACCAGCTTTCGCAATGCCTGAGTCCCACACATTCCCATTGGCCCTGGTCGTGCCTCATTAGTTTGGCTTAATCAAGTGACGAGCATCGCTCAAGGCCGGGGAGCTGCGGCAGTCAATGGGGGCCATTCTCCCTGGATAGACACATGTCACACCCATTAGCGTCAATGGGAGCCACAAATGCACGGCGGAGAAAGGCCCCAATGTGTCCGGCTCGCATCAGGGATGAACAGAGGGGCCGGTTCAGCCCCGGGGTACGAGCCTGCAGCTCGGTCGTGCCTTGCAGCAGAGCAGAAGTTCAACTCAGCTTCAGGCCGGACCAGCGGGATAAGCACCAAAACAAAACAACAACAACAACAACAACAAAAAGAACAAACGAGAAACTGGTATCACCTGGTAGGGGACCGAGTCCCGTGTAACACCCCCGGCAGGTGGCTGAGGGCCATGGCCTGTGCAGCAAACAGGTGCCCAAACAGCACCGGCTCTCCCCACGCTGAACAGCACCCCGGCCCCAGCACAGGGCAGCGGCTGGAAAATCTCCCCTTCTGTGGCACATAAAACTCGCCCAGTCTTTAGGGTTGTCAAAGTGGTATTTCTCAAGAGAGCTAAAAAAAAAAACAAAACAAAAAAGAAAGGGGGGTGTGCAGATGGGAGACCCCAAGGACGGCCTGGGGGCCGGCCAAAGCGAGCAGGCTGAGTGTCAACAGCAAGTGTGAGAGAGGGGCCACCGCATCCTCTGTGTGCTTGTTCAGGCCCCTTCCTTGGTGCACAAAAGAGGGATTCTTCATTGAAATCAGCCTGCCCCTGCCAAGGATCTGGCCTCCTAGGAGCTGCATCTCAGCCAAAATAGTCAACTGGCTCTTTGAGTTTCCCAGTTTTGGGGAGGCTTTTTACTTTCATGTTTCTTCTTTTTTTTTTTTTTGTTTTTTTCTTAATTCCAGTTTCTATTAATTCCCCTTAAGATTTAAAATAAAGATTTAAAAAAATTTAAAATTTTGGAAAGGCATCTTTTTCAAACGTTATCCTAACCTGGGAGTTCTCATCTATGCCACAGTGAGGGAAGAGTGAGCCTGGTAGGACTCATGGCACATGTTTCGGTGGTGTGCATAGCAGAGATGTCAGGCAGTTACATCAAATGGTTTTTAAACATTTGCTTTTCAATTTGTGCTTAAATGAATGCAACCCCATAAATATTGCCATTGGACACTGGGGTCATTTTTATCCCTCATGACGCTGTTTCACGTGTTGATGTATTACCTAGACACGGGGCGTGGGCCCCCCTGCATCTGCACCTTTCCCATGAAAATTTCTCCTAGAACTTTGGTGATGTTTGGCTTGGCTGACCTTTTATGAAAGAAAAATCTAGTCGAAAATGTGTAGCTCTGTATCAGACTACAGGTACTTCATTGGTACTCCTAGAGTTAATAACCCTAATATATATCGCAACAAACTGTCTTTAGCTTTCTCCATATGTTAATTCCCTCTAATCCTGTTATCAGTACAGGTAGTTGGACAAACAGTGTGATAATAAAGCAGTATTTATAATACATGTCCTTCAGTCCTAGATTAACCAGGAGATTTCCCAAGCACCTAGGGATTTGATTTACCTACTGTGTGCAAATCTCCAGTAAAAAGAGAGTATCCAGGAAAACATATTTGCTCCCACACTGTATTGTTTACCATCCACTTTTCCCTTGATCTGTATGCGTGTCTGATCTATGCAATTTATTTATTCAAGCCCTCGATGATAGTTTAAATTGGGGTCTAAAGCACTGGGACATTATCAACACACTGAAGGAGTTTTCTATGAGCACCAGCCATCCTCCTTCTCACCTCCCAAGTGCTGCCCCCTCACCACAAGCAAAAATTTAAAAAGCCAAAGAAGAAGAAATGAAGAAGCTCTTTTCCTCACGACTGCTACAGGTGCTTACTTAGTTCTGGATAAATGCAGCCCACTTCCCCCTCAACCCACCACCATTTTTTTTTTAATTCCTCTCAACGTGTCGTAGCTTTATATGAGGCTAATGGAGCAAGGCAATGCTCAAACGTCAAATTAAACTGCACAGCTCTGTAATCACTCAGACTGACATGGCATAAAAGGATAATTAGTAGTTCATTACATGGAACATTGTTTGTTCAGCTAAATTGATTTCTCTCAGCTGCCCATGTTTTCTGTTTACTTAGTGAGTGCTCCACTGCACATTCTTATTTGTGAACCAGGAAATCCCTTCCCCTGAACTTTTTCCTTCCCTCTAATCAGCACTGAGGATTTTAAATATAGTTTGCTGGAGGTAGATGAACCTCCAAAATTACAGACAGGTGCATGGCAACAATGGCCTGTGTGGAGCAATATGCAGTGCAAAACAAGCTGTGGTGGCTAAGGAGACATACCCAAGTATTCCAAAGAGGGCCATGTGTGTCCATCTGCTTTGTACATAGAAATTCCTACCCTGGTTATTTGCTTTTCAACTTACAGTGAACTTGCCTTTCTCTCATAGTGTAAAGAAAAAAAAAAAGAAAAAAAAAAGTGGAGCTATAATCCTTCAGTGCTGGGAGTGGAAGTTCTGCTACAAAGTCTTCTTTAAAGCCTCGTTTTTGCTCACTAGGACCCGGAGAAAAGAGGAGATTGTTGTTTTAAACATGCCTTTCTTTCCTTTTGCAATTAGGGCTGAGGCATAACTACCCAATTTCAAATGTTTCTAAACTGGCTGCCTCATGATACCTCTCCACTCAACTGAATTTCAAAATCCTGACAGTAGTTACAAGTAAAAGTGTTGGAGCTATCAACTCCCACACTCCTAGTGTCAGTCTCAATACATTTCTGTTTTGCTTAAAGCCCTAACTTCTGTACTCATTACATTTTTAAAAGGATTCTTGTTTAGGTAGAAAATATGATCCCTAATGAGTCAGAACACAGGAGAAAAACAGACAAATTACTTATTTTTTGAAGCCTATTAGAAAACTTCTGCTTCAGTGCTGCCTACAGCATCCCAGACACCACCAAAAGACATCCACTGCACCCTTTCCTGTGGGCCCTGCAGATACCACATTTTTCGTTCTGGGGTGTTTGAGTTGGAAGCCACGATTGTTTTAACACAATTTCTGAAAGAAGTTTACACAGTTTCTCACGGTGACCCTGTAAGAAAAGTGGTGCTCGCTTTCTCTGAATTTCAGTGACATTTATGGGCACCTCCTGATGGCAATATCAAACTAAGATATTCCCACGCCCTGCTACTTGTCACAGCCTCTGCTCCCCCTTGGAAGTGTTGCCACAACACTGAAGCAGATCACAGAGCTGATGCAGCTGAAAAAAATTTTTCCATTTGTGCCAGGTTATTTTCCGGGAAGATCAGACGCCTCAGCCAGCTCACAACACTGACCCACAGACAACAGTTCTGCCAGCTGGGAATGGGACAGGGGGAGCAGCCAGGACCAGCTGATGGGTGGGAACTGTTTGGGCTCATGGCATCGTGAGAAAATGAACGTGGATCTGTGGGCAGATCAACCCCTTGCAACGCTTCTATCCCGGTTTTACCCACCGCTCCGTGGAGCCTAAGGCAGTGCCATGATCCCCCAGCACAGCCTTGCCAGCCACGTGAAAAAGCAAAGCAATTCTAGTGCCACGTAAACCTCTCCAGATTTTTTCCCGCTTTCCCATCTCCTCTCACTCACATGGTAGGAACTCCTTTAAGTATGTCCACAGCAACAAATCATTTCTTTTTGCTTTCAACACTGTCTTTTTCTACCTGTCTATAGCTGGCCCCAGCATCCTAAGCACCACCTAAACACAGATCACCTTTACACCTAAATTCTTCCCCAGTGACCAAACCATTTCCAGCCATGTTAGGAGGATACCAGGGTCTCCCCTTCAGGAATCCCTAAGCAGCTCTGGAGACCGTTTCAGTAACAGCAGACTCAATGCTTCAGCAGCAAACCCAGGAATCCTTGCATGTCTAACACCCCAGGGCAACAGGAACCCCCTCATCTCCTTTGGGTACATTTATACCCCTGAGCAACTCTCTTTGCTCACTTGGTGAGGGCAGGTTTCCAGCCAGCCTCCCAAGGAACCAGTCTGCCCAGTGCCACACCACTGGCACGGCTGTGCTCGGGCCAGCCCGGCCCCAGGGGATGGGAGCCCCTCACTTGCTCCAGCCCCCAGTGAGCTCCACCTGTGTGCACACATCTGGAGAGATGGAGGCACATTCTCTCCTGGCTGCTGAACCAAAACCTGCCTAGAAAAGGACAGAACAAAGCCAGTGTATTCCTCCTTTCTTGACAAGTGGGGAAAAGAAAGAAAAAAATAGTTATACTTTATATAGAGGGATATGATCGGTTTGGCTGCTTCTGCTCTGAACTGAAATAAAAATAAAATTGTGGTTGAGTAGTTGTAGGAAAAAACAAAGTATAAAGGATAAGCCTTGAAATACATTGTCAATGGTCTCTTCCTTCAATTACCAGCTCAGTGACAGAGCCCACACCAAAGGCATCAGCGATTTCACTCCAATTCTTTCATCTGCTGAAACTATTTGAAAAAATGACTTGAAAAATTTGTTTCCACCTGTGATTACCTTCAGTGTGATGGAAACCTCAATTTTTGAATGAGGAAACTATTTATTAAAAGAAAATAGGTCCAGAGTGCATACTGACTGCAAATACGAGTATCAGCAACAACGCTCCCTGTGACTGACAGTGGCTGCCAGCAGCACCTCCTCGACCTAATTCCTTAATGGAAATGGAGGTTTTCCTGCAGTGAGCCATCACCCTCTCAAGACATTGTACAATATTTGTACTGTTACCTTCTCCAGTAGCACTGAGAGGCATTTTACTATAGGCTTTCTCTGTTTTTATTCTGGGTCCTGCTCCAGGCCGCCCAGCGCACAGCCAGCAGCTGCTTGTCCACACTGCCATGGCTTGATCTCCACCCCCTTGCTCTCCACCATGGCTTGCTACTTTGTGCCACTCTAATGAAGCTTCTGGCCCGGATCTGGCTGGTGCAGAGCGTGGATGAATTGCTGCTGGGCCAAGCTGAGGATTCTCAAGGTGCTTTTGCCACAGCCCACCTATGGGTACAGCTCTGCAGATGATGCTTTTGATGGGAACCCGGGAAGTCACCGCATCCTCCACCTGTTCTGGTGTTTCCTTGATTCCCAGGTTCTCCCCGTCACTAAGGGGCTCCTCTCTGCTACCGGCTGCTTGTCAGAAATGCAGATTTAGGAAATGGACAGGTCCTGTTTCTGCTCCGGATCACCCTGGGCTCACACAGCTAAAATCCCCAGCAAAAAGCTCAATCTTTAAACCGGTTTCAGAGTTTTTTCAGTTTGGTTTTGTTGTTTATTTGTTGTTGTGGTGCTCTGTTTTTTGTTGTTTGGTTGGTTTTTTTTCTTTCCCCCTGGAAAACTCCTGCACCTTGTAGCCCTTATTACACTGCCTTTCCTGGACAGTTTTCTCACTTCAACTAATTTCATGGTACTCATTTGTTTGATCCAAGACCCATCTTTAAAGGGAGTTTCAGAGACTATTCCTGGCATCTAATACAAAGTTACCAGTCCTAATGAAAAGCTAGCCAATCATTAGCTCATCTTCTAGCTCGGCTATCCAGACCTTTTTTCTTTGCTGCAAGAGTCCAAATTTCCAAGTATTTGGACAATTGCACCATGCTGCCTAACTGTCTGCATTTGAGGGCAATTAGGTCATTTGGGTTTGGACACCTCACTGCAGATTTCTGAATGTGTCTGGTCTGGTAACAGCTCTGCTGGAGCCAGGATCCACCATCCCCACGCATCTCCCAGATCCTGCTGCCCTTGCAGCAAGCAAAATTCTCCTATGGGTGCTCAACCCCCAAAGTGAACCTAGCATTTCTGCAAGTTCAAGAAGGTAATGAACTGGATTTGCTACACATTTACCTCTCATCATTGCCTTTAGTGTCTGCGGCTGAAGTTTCACTAGAAGTATTTGACATAATTGGTCATTTATATGGGCTCTTTACCCTTTCTTAACCTAATTTTCCACAGTGTAGGCCCCTGCCTCAAGACTTACTGAAAATCAACTTACTGACCCTTGAGACCTTCAAGATTTTGTCAGGTTTAGATGAAATCAGTGAACAAGTTAAAAAGTCCTTATCAAGGAACACACACACGGACATAAAAATAATACTTTTGTAAACCTTTGGTCCCACAGGAAAACAGACAGTGGAGAGCATGGCACTAATTCCCACTGTGCCACCTCAGCCTGGCACAAACCATCCACCAGACTGGGAAAAGATGCCCACAGACACTGGTGGCAGTCTTTCCTGACCTCCAAGAGTCCTTTATATGGCATCTTTCACAGTGCCGGTGTGTAAGTGAACTACTCTCAGTAGGCACTGCACTACTGCAAATTGTTTTCATTTGACTAAATTAACATATTTTCCACCATTGTTTCAAAATACCTGAAAGCAGAGCTGGAGTCCCCTTTCCCTTCTTGCATACTCAACACAGTTTCACTTGCTGTGCTCTTTGCTAGCTTCCACAGTGGCTGATTCCCCTAAACTCCTGTGCTGAGATTGAATGATGCTGAGTATGAAGCTGCTTTTTGGTTTTGCCTTTCTTTGAAGCTACTGGATAATTTTTGCACCTCAAAGATTAGCATTACCCTTCCCAAAGGACTCCAGACCATTAACAGACATACAGTAAAAAGCCCAAAACCCAAACATGTTTAAAACATATGAGTATGTACCAAGTAGACTGGAGCAAGCTTCTAATGATAATTCAGTGCTATCCCAAAAACAATGACTGATCCACAACATTTTTCTTGCAGATGGATGACAAGAACAAAATGAAATCTCAAATGCTGGTGAGAATTTGCCTTGACACCAGCAAGGCCAAGGACCAGCAGATTCACAATGGGGAGCAAACTCACTCTAAGCCATTCTGAAAACAAACAGTCGACTTTAACTGGTAAGTTTGAAGAACTTCAGCCTTAGCTGAAGAGATCTATATAATCCACATATAAAGCTCACTAGTGGGCAGGTATTAAACACCACCAACCACAAAAAGTCCCCTCTCTACACAGTATCGACCTCCCTCCTCTCTCTCGAAGTGTTCTGCACAGAACAGCAGTGCTGCAATGAATAATTTTTCTCCTGGCATAATTAGATAATAAATGCATCTCAACCTTTGAGAGTAGAGTTGCCATCCACTCCGTAGAGTGAAGGCTGGAAAGAAGCTAATTCACCTGTCACCGACTACATTCTCAATTAGTTCATTTAAAAAAAAAAAAAAAAACAACAGCCAGAAATGCAGCAATCTCTTTGGACAATGTCTGTGCCACTTGCTGCTGTGCTGCCTATCCTGAGGCTTGGAAGCAAGTGCCTCTTTCCCACCCCTCACCTAAGTTACTGCTTGGTGACGGCAGAGAACACAACTGCTGTCATCACACCAGAACTGATGAAGTGTTAAAGTGACTGCGAGTGCTTGGGGCTGCTGTGGAGGCTGCACAGGGAGAGAAACCAGTCCCAGGGCAGAGCCAAACCCACACCTGCCAAAAGCCTCCCAGAAATGGGTGGTGGAAACTCGAGTCAGGCCCTGGGGCTTGTTGGTCCTCCTGGTTTTAGACCCGGATCATACAGAAATTCTCATGCGCCGAAAGTCCCCGAAGCCAAGGGAGCTTTTCACGTGAATAGATTTTAAAAGAAAATGCAAGGATTTACAGGATTAGGGCCTGAAATTCTTGTCTTTACGTCTTTCAATAGACTTGTACAGTGCCAGTTACACTCAAGAAATGCTATCACTTTAAGAGACCAAATGTTGTCAAATGCCAAGAACTTTGCTGGAGATGAGATTTGGGGTCTTCTTACTTGGCCAACCTGACGAAAGAGGATTAAGCTCCAAATGAGCCAGATTGCAAATTGAGGCTATAAAGGTCAGTGATCATTATTTTCTGGCTGCTGAAAATAGGTGTTTGCTCCTCTGGCTTTGATAATTTTTAGCAATTATTGGTATCTTGGTCCAGACCTACTATATAAAAAATGCTTGTTCCTATATTCAGTTTGTAGTATCAGACTTTAGATTTTAGAAATAGCTTTCAAGGAGAGCAGCAGTGTGTAATTGTTTCTGAGCATACTGTGGTTAGCCATATACTAGTTCAAGGTCACATCTCTGGAATCTTGGATAAATGATATCAAAAATGCACCAAGAGACACAAATACCAATAATGAACTGAATAAATACACCTTACTTAGCCCCACCAACAGGCCTAGTTTGGAAATATCCCAATGAATAACTGTTTGACCCCCCACCCTAAGTGTCATCTCTAGATCTTTTCCTCATCAATTACCCATGTGCCACCCTGTCAAGGGATTTTGCATCCAGACCAGGTACAGGGTTCAGCAAACAATTGTGGAGTCATCTGCAAGCCTTTCTTGTTTTGATGTGAAAGAGATGGCAACCATGTCATCAGTAATTAATCTGTTCATCCAGGATTAATAAAATTAAGATCTGCTAAAATTTAACTAGAAAGGAAAAGCCAGTATAAATCCGTGCACACTTGCAGAATTGCTTATTTTGGTCAGGCACAGAAAGATTAACGATCTCTCCCTTTCCTACACTGTAATAGAAGTGGTTTTTTGGGCCTCCAGTTTCTGGCAAGCAGATCCAAGGCAGGGGGAGAGAGGGGCATGTGAGAGTGTAGAAGGCACACAAGGTGCAGACTCCAGGAGTTAGGAAATGGGAGTTACGGAGCAAGATGGCCTATTTTTTGTACTCTTTAATGTGAGGCCTGTTTTTTTTAAACCTCTCAGCAGGAATAGCAAAGTTTTCCAAGTCATCACCTAGCAACAAAACCCAGAAAAACATTTGCAAAGCAGTTTTGCATCACTGCCATCCCTGGAAGAACTAACTTGTTGAAGGCTGAATTTGCTATGGAGAGGGATTGAATGCTCTGTTCTTATTCAGAGTGCTGAGACGTGCAGTCCTCTTTCACTGAGAACAGAAATTCATTAATGCACATACACACACTTTAAGTGTTGCTTTGGAGGTGTTCTCAGAGTTTTTGGACCACAGGGGTGTGGTTTCAACTGAAAAGCGTGTGAAAACAAATTGAAACAATTTCTTCTTTTACAGGCTATCATTCCGCGTTACAGATTGTGTTTACACACACTTTCTGTAATAGGATCAATATTTAATGTCAGAATCTATTATTAAGAGCATTTCATTTCAAATTAAAATAATTTTGATGAGTAAAACCCCACTTCTGTAGCAGATCACCTTTGCTAGATCTGAAGTCACGGTGAACAGCCTGGCTTAATACACTACATATTTTATGAAAGTAAATAATTTCCATCGGCACATTTACCAAAAAAAACCCCATATATTTGTTGAAAAATCATCTTTTTCTTGTAAGATTCCTCCTTTTCTCCTCCCACTGAACACAAGGACTTTTCATGACGCTGAGGTTTTTAACTGCAAAGTCCAGTAGAAGCACGACCCTACAGGAGCTGCTGCAAAGGCTCTGCCCTCACAGTGCAAACCTGAGCTTTCTGAGACGTCCTCCAGCATGCTCAGAGCACCCCTCCAGCCGTTTCCCCTCAGCCTGCAGAGACACCAGCTCAGAGGCCAGTAACAATCTGAGCAGGCCAGTGCAGTGCTAGTGGTGGGAGTGAGCCCAGGCTCACCAGCCCAGTTGTACCTCAGTGCTGACTGGTGCTTCTGGTTTTCATTAGCACCACCTCTGAAGTTTCTGTACCCTGTTGCACTGCACAGTGTAAGAAAATAATGGATTTATTTTTCCATATTGAATAGGCAGAAAAGGTATAGATATTATTGGACCAGGAAAAAAAACCCAAAACTGAAGTTACTCAGGGATATTACTTACATTTACACATTATCTTCCCTTACTACTATAATGGTGGGAATACTGCTAATGGGCCAGCCCTATGGCTACTATGTACATGGAGTGCAGAGCTGAACAGAATGGTCACATTAAATTCTGTATGGCTTTTAACCTCAAAATCTTCCCATTTCAAGTTGTAGATACACTTTTGAGAGGCATTAGTTGTTCTCCTTAATCACTTTAGACCAGGGTCTGCAGAAAGAAGAAGAATTTACTGGAGGATATGGATTTCACCTCACAGTGGTTATACATAATCACCGTGCAGCTTTGCATATGGTCTTATTGCAGGATTGGTTACATCCCTTATTACTGTGGGAGTTTTACACAGCTTCCAAATATTTCCTGGGATGTTTTTGGCTATTTTTGCTTTGCTGCTTTTCCAGCTTTCACCAGAGAGCGAAACACATTTGGAATTCCACAGGACTTCCAGTGAACAACTCACTCGTGAGCACTCCCATTTTATAGGGAAATGTTTACCAAGACAGAGCCTGTTCTTTCTTTTCTTTGCTGCTAAATAAACGGTTAAACGCTGAGCTCTTAAAATCTTCCCAAAGTGTTCCCAGGCCTTGGGGAACAAGGATGTAATCTCAGGTTTGTGACCCGCCCAGTGGGGGTTAAGTGCTGCTGCACAGTTGGTTCAGAGGAGCCGCTGCTCCTTTGCTCCCAGCTTTGTGCACCGCAGCCACCGGGGTGTCACGCACGGAAACCTGGAGCAGCAGAGGGAAGGATCAGGCCCTGCAGCCCTCTGTCTGTCCTTCTGCTTTGTCAGCCCTGGCTCCTCGCACAGCCAATGCCCGAACTTGCAAGCATAAGAGGGAGGACTGACCCTTCGAGTCCTCATTTCTCTCATTTGATCTCAGCGAACCTTTCATCCTGTCACCGCTTCCTCTTGTGTTGTGTCTCATCTTTTTAACATCTCTGTGTAACCTCGACTTAGTCCCCATTCACAAGGCGAGCAAGGGCAAACTCAATCTATGGAGGGGTTGCTTTCCCCTCCCGAATCATCTTCAGCTTTACCCCTCTCTGTTCCTCTTGCTCTGATTTTTCACCTTCATTTTTCTTCCAAACTGTCACCAGGTGGACAGTGGTTGTTAGGCTGGGATGGGAAGATGGGCCTGTCTCAAAAATCAGCATTTCTGTGGAACATACGCTGCCGTCAGTCACAGTCCACTGGGTGAGCTGCCCTATTGAGAGTCCCTCACCAGTACCAGGGGAAAGAGAAGACAACAACACATGACAAATATCACATGTACACCTGCACTTTCTGTGCTTTCTACCTGATACCAGCTTAAGATCAGGAGTCAGCTTTTTAACATGTTATTAAATACAGAATATGTGGCCTTCAGGCAGAGGTGTGTCTGCAGCATGATGCTGCATTCAGAGGAGCACATTTCAGAGAGACCAGAGTTGTCTAACAATTACAGTAAAGGCCTGGGTTTGGCTACTATTACTTTTCTTTAATGTCTTCTTGCAAAATAGGGATAATGTTTTCCTATGATATTCTTCAAGATTCCTATGCAGTAGAATTCTATTCAGAAAGATCATCACAAAGCAGAATTTGGTGAGCTGGGTGCTGTGGTGGGGACAACTGTACATTCCATGCAGAATTCATCTTCAATTTCCATCCAAATCACAATGAAAAACTCTCATCCTTGTTTCATCAGGTGCATGTGAGCTGCTGCTCTGTGCAAGCTGCAGCTCAGGTCAGCTGCAGCTCTGGGCCTGTTTGCCTGCTTTAGTCTCTATGCATTGCTTCATATTAATAAATTCTCATTTTCTTGTATATTAATATATTCAGAATGACAATTGACATAGCTGCCAGCTGCTTCATATTGAAGCAGAACCACAAGCAGCAGCATTTTAGGGCCATATTAACAGCTTATTATAATAAAGATGCTATCTTGGAGCCCTCATTAATGTCAGTATTGCAGCTGTACATACTGCAAGTAGATGCATCATCATGATACAGTGTGTGTACAGCAGATGGAAACAAGATAAGGTGAAATCAAAGCTGTAATCTTAAATATGTAGTCTGCTGCTCAGTGAAGCCAACAGAATTCCTGAAATATCTGTGGCCAAAAGAGCTGAATGTAAGCATTTTAAGAAAAGCTTATCAGGAACACACAAACTACAGGTCACACATACGATCATTATTAGACTGAGACAGAGAAGTGCTAAATAAGTACGTAGAAAAAGGCAGGAACTGTCTGCAGCTATGTCTGTTCTGCATGTGGGAAACAGGAGGAAGATGCCACTTTTTTAGTAGGATGCTGGCACTGGACTAGAAATAAGGATGGGACATGGCACCTACAAAAAGCAGACATTTTTTCAACACGAGTGTGGTACATTCCAGAGTGTGTGCAACACACTGTGGTCAGTGTGTACAGAGCTGGTTGAGAAATGCCACGTTAAACTTACTCTGACATTAGAAAACAGTGGAGAGAGACAAAGAGACAAGCAGCACACTGAGCTACTGCTCCATCAGTGCCCTGACCCTTATGGAGCCAGCTTTCCCAAGGTCTTCTCCAAGCTGAGGTCCCTGTGAGCCAGTAGGCTTGGCTGAACAACGGGCATTACGTTGAGCCTGGTTCTTCCACACTTTTGGTTGGAATTTGTTTTCAAAACTCACTACTAAGTAACAACTATGGAATATTAGTCTCACCAGGAAATTTAGTTCAAATTGACTCATAATTTCAATTATTGCTGGTGAGGAATGAGTGATGTCCAGGTCTGACTAAATAAAATTTTTTTAGGAAACCAAACTGTACAGAGGTTAGATCAAGAGCAATCCCAGGAAAGTAATGCAACAGTTTGCTTGATATTTTAATAAGAGATAATTAGTGCCAAGAACATAATTCATACCAGTGTATGTATTAGTCTATTATCAACACAGGCAAAGAGTTAGAAAACCTGTCTGGGAGATATTTTGGGGGTTTAAAGGGGAGGGTAGAAGGATTATGGGGCAGGATCACAAAGACAGTTTGTTAACGAAGTTATTAATGAATTTTTCAACTGTAAGTGAAATTTTCAGTTAGAACTTCTGTTAAGAGGAATCACACATATATCTTCTATAGCTTGAAACCATCTTTGTGATGGGTTCAATTTTTAAGGGAGAAATACCAATTAGCAGGATACTTCCACATTTTTCCATGCATCTTGCTAAAGGTAGCTCCCCATGGTCTGAACTGCAGAGCTATTTTTTTTTTAATATTGATTTAAAGATTTTTACCAACAACCCGGGTCATGATATACAATTCTTACTGATAAGGTTTCAGCAGACATCACCAAGATTGGTTACTATTACAGAGTGAGCTGAATCTCCTGGTCAAACGATTGTGATTCAGTGTGGCTGCATTTAATACAGCCAAATGCAAGGTGATACATCTGGGAACCTGGAGGGCAGATTACAGCTGTAAGATGGAAGATTCTGTCTTGGAAAAACGTGACCCTGAGCGAGACTGAAAAAGTCAGTGGAGATAAGAGCTTCAACATGAGCTCTCAATGCAAAGCTGCAGCTCAAAGGGCAGGTGTGTCCTCCTAGGGTGTGAGAAGGGAGGTATCAGGTTAGAGCTGGGGAAGTGATCCTGCCTCAGTGGGGAGCTACTCTGAGATCACAGCAGCAAAACCGTGTCTAGTTTGGAGGTCCAGCTGTGTATCTGGAAACGGGAAAGAGTTCAGATGGGAATCACACAAACGATACGGGAGCTGGAGAACCAGACCTGTGGGGGAAGATCCACGGAGCTCGGTACATTCAGGTGCATGAGGAGGAGCTTGGGAGGAGACTTGGTCATTACAAATGTTGAATGAAGAGGTTCTCAGAGGGAGCAGGCAGTTTCTGCTCCCAGAATTCATTTTAGCAATAAGTGTTGCCACGCAAGCATAGCAGAGCCTGCTTCTGGGTTGGCAGGGAAGACAGTGCTACTAGCACCTTCTGGGAAGGCATTTCACCTAATAAAATTTCACACTGGCACATGCTGTCAGTTTTATCTGGGCTCCACATAACAGCAGAATTATTTTATTTTGCCACAGAGAAAGATTGTAAAAAGAGAGAGAGCACCACACTGCCATACCCAAACTTTTATCATCTGGCCTTCAATTGACTGCTAAGGAGACCAGGTCTGCAGAATAGAATGCTCTCAGCTGTAGAAGAATTAGTATTTTAGCTTTTTAGTATTTTTATTATCATTATAATTCAGTGATCTGGTCAGTCCTTAGTTATACGTGTATATGTAACTATATGTAAGTATATAACTACACATAAGTACATATGCCAGCTAAAGGGAAATTATTCTAGTGGTGTAAATCTCTTTGTAATAGTACTGCACAGATAGGTGGTGTGGGGGGATATTCCATTGATTTCCAACAAGAAAACAGGCTGTGAAGACCACACTGCTATCAGTTTCCTTCCCCTCTCAATTCAACAGAAATCCTAAGCTTTAAATTCAGAAATTACCCTGCTTTATAAGAAGATGCTGAGCTAACTCAGTTTCCTAACTGTCTCTGTGAGGGTCTACTTTCATTTCTGGAGCAGTCAGAGTGGTTCAGGGGACATTTGGGGTAGTTCACGTGGCTTCCTTAAAGAAAGCCACAGCAGGTTGTGCTGCACACAGCAGCCACTGTTTGAGTTTCTGCTAAGTGATGCTCCCGGTTCTGCTGAATGATGTGCAGCTAATCCCCAAATTCCTGCGCTGGTGTGGATAACCCCACCCACTAACTGCCTGAGAAAAAGATCTCCCATGTCAGGTGCTCCTCCTGTAGTAAAACCTGGCAGCAAACATAACCCAGACATTGTTTCCTGACAAGCTATACATGATGCATCACGTTGCAATGTGAGGGAAGAGACATTTTTCCATGTTTACCACCCACTGTTAAACTTGCATAAAGAAATGCTGTCTCCTGAGTTTGCTTGGCAGAGAGAAGCTCTTCAGACCTTTCAGTCCTTAGGCTGTCCAAACATTTTAGGAAAGCTGGTGACTGCTCCCTTAGAAAAACAGGTTGGAGGCTTTTAAAACAACCCTCCCACATAAAAGTATTTTTCCTCAAATTCTAGGAGTTAAAGGGATTCCTTCCTGCCCTCTTACAAGGATTGTTTTCACAGCCTGTGTGAAGTACAGCACTGATGGTTTGGAGTTAATTCCCTAATAGAAAGTGCCCCCAGCTCCCTGGCATATCCAGGCTTTGCTAGCATGGGCATGAGGTCCAAGCTCACTGTTCCTGTCACTACTGCCCGACAGAATCCAGCAGATCACTCTCTACACTTCCATTCCTGAGTTTGGGGCATTTTGGATACCTGAGGATTACATCAGCTGGAGGTGCTGAGCTGCATTCACCCAGTGACTGTTGCCATGTTGGTGCCTCACAAAATTGCTGCATTTTTGCAGACAGGCTCACTCAGCAAGAGTTACCCAGCTTTTTGTGAAAACCCTGCAAGGACGTCACAGAATATGTGCATAAATTGCTGTTGACTTCAGATTAAGGAAAATGAATGCTTGGGTTTGAAAACTGAATTGCTTTTCTCTGTTTTAACTCAGTGGCAAAGGCAGAATGAAGACAGCTGAAATGCCAAAATTTTGGTGGGCATAGACTCAGTTTTTGTTTAGGTGAAATCAAGAACAGAGCCGAAATCAAAGGCAGAGTAATGTTTGACTGCTCTGAGGAGAGTTGCTGATTGCATATCTCAAGCATATTGTTGAAGAGTCCTGTTCTGTTGGCATTAACAGAAGATTCTTGGGATCCCTGCAGTTATACCTACCTGCTTTCCTGGGAAGAGAACTTGAGGTGCTCAGGGAGGTTTGGGGGAAGTAGAGGCACAACAAGAGATTACATATAAGAAAAAGTGAATATTATGAAGGAAATAGCTTCAATTTTTTATCCCCTCTGTCTGTTGCCAAGGAACCTCAGACCAAGCTACACAGGAACCTTCCCTGGATCTATTTCTTGTAATAATCCTAATTGCAGCTCAGTTGGTGTGTGCAAAAATCCTTCTCCCCATTTAGCAAAATGAAAGGTTCCATCACAGAGAGCACATCTGCATGTGCTAAAAATGGAAATGCAAGAGCAATGCAAAATCTATTAAACAAATATTTTATTTTTTGGGGGGAGGGGCAGGAATCTAAAAGTGCCAGGGCTAAACCACATAAAAATGAAGGAGGATGAAAGCCTGCATCAGAAGTTTTCCTTGCCAAAGAGGTGTGCACAATAGTTGAAAGTACATATTACGCTGCATTGTTGTATTGTAGATCTGGCATTATAAAATGTCTCCTTTAACTATTTGGTCTGAAAGAAGACACACGTGGTTCAGGCTTGCACTAATACTGAAATGTTAAAATACCCACACAAGTCCAATGAGAGGCTCTGGGATGAAAAAAATGAGAGAAAAATGAAAGCCATATTTCACTCAATCACTTTCCTATCAATCATCCTTGGAGCTGTCAATCATTTCCTCCAGCTGTATGTGACTGACGTGTGCAATGGGCAGGGCTTTCAGAGCAGTAATTTTGGAAGTCCCTCAAACCATCCAGCCTTCTGAGCACTAAGTAAATTCTGCAAGAGAAAAGGCTGGGTACAAGTGAGGTGACTTGAGCAGCACCTTGACACCAAGAGCCAACCCTCTCCAAGCTTGAAGGCTGCTATTTCATGTTCACATTTTGCCAGATATAGGGGAAATCCTCTTGATGCTGCATTACTTACAGTTTTGTTAGTAGTGCTACTATCCTCAGTGCAAATAAGATTGGTTTCTGCAGTTCTGAACTGATCTGCACTGGAAAAATCACTTATCTTTAAAAGACACAGAATGTCTGTTTCTGCAGAGAGAAGAAACCCTTAGAGAAAAGGAGAGTGGAAAATTCAGAATTCCAGTACCTTGATTCCCAATGAGTTCAAATATTTAGAAAACAGAAATAAACACTGTCATCTCTCAATCGCACATACAGCAATGCTCATGGTAACATCCTTAGTATTTTTCCTATTAGTTCTTTTCAAATGGAAACTGCCAGAACCTACCGAAGTCTTTAGGAACCACCTTTGCCTTTCACAATCCTCACATGCCTGGCCATACCAAGCACCATGTCCCACATGAACAGCAATCAGATTTGTGACTGATATAAAACAGGTTCTGTAAGAGATGTATCTCAAGATACCATTTAGCCTGTTATATTTAAAGAGTTGAACTGCTACATGCATGTAACTCAGTATATCAGAGGCAAATCATGTAGGTTGATCTGTCTGTCACATATTTTGGATACCTTCATTTACTCCACAGTTCATTCAAAAAGTGCGGTTGCCTTAGAAACCACGAAAGTGCAGAATAATTCTAAGATAAACCCAACTGATAGAATCACTCAGCAGTGGCTCAGGGGTACACAGCCTTTCCATACATTCAAAAAGACATACTGCATTAAAAGCAGGAGAGAAGGATCATTTCCTCATCAAAAAATAGGAATACAGAGAAGTGGCTGATTACTCAATAGAGGATGACAGATCCTGGGATCGTGTTACGTGTTCAGGCAGCCTTAGCCTGGGAAATGTCCCTGGTCATCAGGGTGACAATCCTGTGGGAAAGGAGGAGGCTGCAGAGGATGGGGAGAGCTCAGAGTCAGAGCAGGAGTCATCTTCTGGGCCACAACTGCCCTGCAGCTCTGGGAGGATGAAGAAAAGGAATAAGCAGGTCTCCATTTCCAGATGTTCCCTACAGAACAGGCTCCCTCTGCCTGCTTCTCCTGGAGGCATTTCCCCACCAGTGTGAAGCACTTCAGTTAGGAAGCTAAATCTGCTCCCCTTCCCTGCTCCCCCTTTTCTCAGTGCTGAAATGCTGAAACTTGTCTGCATCAAGGTGATGATTTCCTATCCGAAGGACATAAAGTGAGCTCCCGAATGGAATGTGATCTCTTCCAGCCAGTAAAAGTTTTATAACCAAGGAAAAAAAGCCCCTATAAAAATAAAATAAAATAAAATCAGGCACCTCAGCTGGTGTAAATCAGCACTGCCTAACTCCAGCGGAGCTTGCCTTAGGCAGGGGTGGAAATATTGAGGTATTTCCAGTACATGGATGGCAGGTTTATTGGAAGTCATTAAAATTCAAGCCTTATTCAAAAAAAAAAAAAAAAAAAAAAAAAAAAAAAAAAAAAAAAAAAAAAAAAAAAAAAAAAAAAAAAAAAAAAAAAAAAAAAAAAAAAAAAAAAAAAAAAAAAAAAAAAAAAAAAAAAAAAAAAAAAAAAAAAAAAAAAAAAAAAAAAAAAAAAAAAAAAAAAAAAAAAAAAAAAAAAAAAAAAAAAAAAAAAAAAAAAAAAAAAAAAAAAAAAAAAAAAAAAAAAAAAAAAAAAAAAAAAAAAAAAAAAAAAAAAAAAAAAAAAAAAAAAAAAAAAAAAAAAAAAAAAAAAAAAAAAAAAAAAAAAAAAAAAAAAAAAAAAAAAAAAAAAAAAAAAAAAAAAAAAAAAAAAAAAAAAAAAAAAAAAAAAAAAAAAAAAAAAAAAAAAAAAAAAAAAAAAAAAAAAAAAAAAAAAAAAAAAAAAAAAAAAAAAAAAAAAAAAAAAAAAAAAAAAAAAAAAAAAAAAAAAAAAAAAAAAAAAAAAAAAAAAAAAAAAAAAAAAAAAAAAAAAAAAAAAAAAAAAAAAAAAAAAAAAAAAAAAAAAAAAAAAAAAAAAAAAAAAAAAAAAAAAAAAAAAAAAAAAAAAAAAAAAAAAAAAAAAAAAAAAAAAAAAAAAAAAAAAAAAAAAAAAAAAAAGAAAGAAAGAAAAAAATAAAAAATGAGTAAATATTCCAGACTACTCCCCAGATCATCCTCCATCAAGATCCCCTCAGTCAGTCACTGGAAATGCTCAGACAGGGAAACTGATAGCACTGAGTTTTGGCTTATTTGAGTGCATTAACAAAATAATTCACACCCACCATGGCTAATCCCTGGTTTAGTATGAATAAATGTGGAGCCTCATTACTGATCTCCTTTCTGTATTACTTCTTCCCATTCGTCTTACTTGCTTGCCTTCAGCTGGCAGAACACGCTGGTGGCAGGTATGACTGGCATGTCATATTTGGGGCAAGATAGTAAAAAGAGTTTGCCTTGGAAGGGGGAAAGGGTCCCCAGTCCTTCTCCACTTAATGGCTCGGGAACTGCATGGTTTTTCTCTGGTGCTTCAAATGCAGCCACAGTGCCTGAACAGCCATCAGAGGCACTGCTATGTGCTGCCATGGCCTCTCCAGCAATTTCATCAGGGAGCAAAATTCACCAACTTACTGACACACTCAGACGACTTGAAAAAAAAATTGGTTTTGATCTTCCTTGCTTCTTGAATTGCTGAAGATTGCTGACCCTGATGTTGAGAGGCAGCCGGAGTGGGGAAAGATTGGGAACAGGGCACTGAAGCCACTAGACATGCAAAAGCTGATTTATTTCTCTAATAGTTGCTGCAGTTTGGGTCCTGCTTTAACCAGGCAGAGAAGAAATCCAACACCATCTACAATAGCAAAGTGACAGTTCCTCCATCATGGCTTGAAGCCTGCACATCCCTGCCTGTGCTCAGGGATTTGCTAACTGAGGTGGGTTTTTTGAGTGCAGCAGTCCCAACATTCAGTTTTACTGGACACTAGAGCAGAGATCCCTACGATCCCTTCTGAACTAAGCAGCAAAAGAACCTCTGTGGATGCCCAGCTCTATTTGACTCCTAATGACAGCAACTTGCTTGGCTATTCTCAACATTATGCCTTGAATAAGTACAGAAAAGTCAAAGCAATACATATAGGCAAAAGAGCCACTTGTGAAAAAGGTTGAGAGAATTCAAACAGTCCTTTATTTAATATAAACAAAGACACCAATCCTTCACTTTGATCTCATCTATCCTTCCCTCCCCCAGAAAATAGAGAAACAGAATACAAAGACCCAAGAATGCCAAGTAGGGGAGAGAGAAGAAAAAAAAAAAGCCAGATCACCAAGGTAAATGATTGACTATGAGCTATTCACTTCACAGGATGATTACACCAAGTTTTGTGTGTGGATCCTCCCTATCTGAGACAGCCTCCTCACCAAAGGTCCCAAAGCCTCCTGCACTCATTTCACATCCCTGACCTGCTGCCAGTGCTGAGGAACGAGCCATGCAGCATTCCACCCAGACTGAAGAAAAACAGCCCTCATGAAGTATGACCAGAAACAGCAAGGCTGAAATAACAATCATTAGGAAAGGGCTGGAGAGCAAGAAATGCTCCCCAGAAGGGAGATGGCTTGGCAGGATAAAAGACGTCATGGATCCACTTATATATGAAGTCCTTCTGCCAATCAGATAGTGTCTAGAGGGGCAGCTTGCCCCTCTGGGGGAATCTAATTTCAGACACAAGATCACTGGATTTCCTTTTTCCTCCGAGCGGGCTGTATCAGGAGATCAAAGCCCCGCTGGGAGCTGGTATATAGAATATTCTCACTTGGATGGAATTGTAGCTCCCGTGAATGCAAACATGGCAAGAGGAGAACACATCCTTTATGTGACATTTCCCATGTTTTTCTGACCACTCATATTGCTGGCCAGAAGAAACAGATTTAAAGGGCAGATTTAGTCAAATTCTGCTCTTTGCGCTTTTTCTCTGCTATTGTGGTGCCTTATTAAGGGTGATGAGGGATCTACCCCACCCACCCCAGTCATCCTCCAGAGCAGGTAATATATAACTCCGTTCATTGTGATGCTAACGAGTTCTATTTAGCTGTATTTAACTGGATATCATGACTCCACGCGATGACCTTTCACTCCTGGGAAGTAGTTTTAAATTTGATCCACAGCAAAGGAAAATCCCTCCAATTCATTGGCTGTGAAAGGTCACAAGTGAAATGTGTTTTGATGGTATCTGCTTGTGGTTCAGTTCTCAGTATACCTGAGCATGAAGCTGGTCTGAATCAGCTTTTGTGCTGGCAGTCTGAGCACCGGGCACCCTGAGAAAGCACTGTGGAAACGGCAGCCAAGCCTCTGGCAGTGCCCATTGGTGCAGGCAGTGCTTGAGAGGAGATGTCCCATTGAACCCAAGGCATGTGCTGCCCAGGATGAAACACAGGGGTCCTACTCAGCTGGTTTTTAATGAAAATATTAAAAAATGCAAGTAATATTCAATGTTAGATACAAGCGCGCAAAGATCTCATGTAAGCATCAGGCAGCGATGCCGCAAAATACACTTGTAAATGTGACGTCCAGGACAAAAATGGATAGAGAGGAAAGGAAAGGACTAAAATTGTGTTAACACTGTGGTGTTAAAACTTCACTGGCAGCTCTTCTCTCCTTGGCTAGCAAGTCCATGCAAGCCATTCAGCTTGGAATTTCAAAATAAAAGACTGTCAGAAAAATTCGTCTTGTCTTTCCTCCCTCCTTTGTGGCCATTCCCCATGCAGAAGTGTAGGGGCTTGTTCACCTCTTCTCATCAAAAAACACTTGGCACTGTGATACGGTGTACCATATACAGGGTGGAAAGAAGTGGGGTTTTACTAATTTCTCATTACTTAATGTTGGCATTATAGCAAAAACTGGAGCTATCAGTCAAAAAATCCCATTCAAACAAGCAAGCCACCCCACCAAAGCAGCAAGAAGATTATCCTTCTAAGAGCTTTCAGCTAAACGGGGAAGGGCTAAGTACTGTCAGTCCACTTTTACACCAAGAGTAAGGGAGACACAGGTGGCTGAAGAGAACTCCTCTCTCACACCAGCTCGTGGCAAAGCTCAGATCCCAACTTGGACACTCCCTGCCTGAGTCACCCTTCCAAATTAGAGTAACTGAATCAGATGTAACAGAAACCAGAACTTAAAAAACAATAAAAAAGCACCAAAACCAACCTTACAATGGGAAAGCTTAGTCACAAAGTTGTGGCAGAAAAGCAACTGTTTTTGGGATGGCTCTGGTCAGATTTGTACAGCAGTGAGCAACTGCTAAGGTATTAAATCAGGTCTCTTGGTATTTAAAACTACAAGGAGTGCCCTGAAAGTCAATCTGAAAAGACTTTTCCCTTCCCTAAAATCTTAGAACATTTGAAAAACCCTGCTCAGACTAGGATGTTTGAGGTCACATTAGCCAACATGATGAAAAAGAACAGCCTTTACACCTGCCTGGACATGTCCAGTCTATAAAAGAAACCAAACCAGGCTCAAAAAGCGAATATTGTGAGTAACTGACACCTCTGCTGATTCCTGGCTGTGACAGTACAGGAAAAACAACCAAGTGAATGCCAAGCCTGCCAGGGACAATGAGCAGCCTCAGGGTTCAGAATTAAAGGTGTTGCTGCATCAGGATGGTGATGCTAAGTCTCAGGAAGACAGTGAGCAACCAGCCTCTGTTGCCATCAGCATGTGGATGTCTCCTTCCTAAGGGAGCAGTGACAGCTGCAAGGACCAGGAGGGTAAAAACCATTTGAAGTGCAGAAGCTTAAAGGCAAAAACAACTGCGTGACTAAAAAACCCATTAGGGTGTCTCACCTAATGCCAAATCCATTCATTCACAGCATGCTCAAGGCTTCCCCACTATAAACTCAGTTCCCAGTGAGTCTCTGGGCTCGTCCAAGGGAAGAGGACAGCCAGGAGTTACCGCAGAAAACAGTCCTACCACGTATACCAGAGAGTCCTGCATCCACCACATACAAGAGCTGTGTCCAGAGCAGAGTGAATTCTTACTTTACTACTAACTCATGGCCAGAGGGTGACTGGCACAGGCAAAAATAAGGATGCAACGTGTATTCTCAGATCAAATTCAAGGTGACTGACCTGTGGCTTTGGTACAACACTGGGACAAAGAAGTACAGACTACATTCCTACCTCGAAAGCAGAGCCCATATTCCTACCTTGACACCTCCACTGTGGAAGACGAAGGAGCAGTGCACAGCAGAACAACTCCAGATGAGAGCTCTCAAGAATCTCGAGTTCAGCCAAGTTTCAGGTTTTAGTGCTGTAAATAAAAAAACCCCGACCCCAAAAAACCCAACAACCAACAAAACTCTCTACACAAAACAAAGGCACAAGGCCTAGTCCAAGTGTGACCCTGCCTTTGTACTACAGGCAGAATAAAAAATAAGTAGACCAGGGACACTCAGCCCTTGAAGTTTCTGACCTAACATAGGGTGGTGAGTTAATAAAACACACCTGCATTAACTTCTTTTGGAAACATGCCTCAGCTGAGGTACCTGGCTTCACTCCCAACACTTAGAAACAATCCCCAAATGTCAGTGACTGCTGTTTAACAGACAGCACCATTTCCAGGGGGTCCTAAGAAAACCTGAACTGACAGATTTCTTTTTTGAAACACCGTAATAACTTATAAAGCTGTCAAAGTGGGGTTTTATTATTATTATTTAAAACATGCTCCTATGTTAGTCCTTGTATGACAAATTTTAGCCAGCAGGTAATTTTTAAAGTCAAGACTCAAGATAAACTCCAGAAAGCTGAAAATATATAGAAGCTCTGACACAACTTTAATTAGAGGTTTGTAACCAGGTACAGGTAAGTTAGTAAAATGCTGTTGGTTTGAGGCTCTTCGCTGTTAAAACATCACTAACACCTCTGCTTTATTGTTCATAAAATGCGTTTATGCAGCTGAACAGATACATCTTCCTAATACAGAGTTCAAAAGTACAATCATCCTAATGAATCCTTATCTGCCTCTTGTGCCTCTATTCCTCTTTGCTCTTAAAGAGTACTGTAGCTTAATTAAGTTTGGTTAAACCAGAGTTCTTCTTTTTGAGAGGAAAGTTAAAACACAAAATAGAGTTGTGACTTACAAAACTACTTTTTGACCAGTTTAGACATAAATGGTCAATTCCAGAAGGGCCTGTGGATCCAACTAAACTTCAAGCTGCCTTTGCCTTGGGATCTTATTTTGACTTTTCCCCTCTGAATAAATAAAATTATGTACTCTGCAATTACAAGCTGTTGCTGAGGCTCCTGTTTCAAATGTTCCTGTCATTGCTGCTTTTGCACAGCTTTTTAATTCCTTACTGCTCTCAGCTGTTTCTACAGACCTGCACAAACCATTCTGATTGATCTCACCTTTCCCTTGGAATAGATTTTCATGTAATTCTTTCATAGTTAGTCCCAAATCTTGTCTCACTTCTGATGTACAACTGTCATAAAGGAAGGCCTATTTTTTCTTGAGTTACAGCTTAAGAAATAGTCAGATGTAGATAAAACTAAAGAAAAATGTTCTCTCCTTGTTGTTTATCTTTATGGAACCTTTCATAATCCCTAAAGATGTCCTTTGTTTTCACTTCTGTCAAGTACTTTAATTTCCCCATTTAATTTAAAACCCCAAAGGCTAAATAGAATAACCGAAGGAGAAGTGCTGAATTCTTAGGACATATCTAACATGTAATGTAGAGCAAAGCTATCTGAGCCGGCATTAGATAATCTAGTCTAGATGTCAGAAATGATGCACACACCAGGGCCACTGGCACCTGAGCTACCTCTAGGATCATGGACACATCTCAGAATTTTCCCCTCCGTGCTTCACAGCCATCCTGAGCTACGGCCTCATCCCTGCAAGGTGCTGAGCACCACAACACTGAGCAACTTCAAGAGGAACAGAAGGGGCTCAGCACCCTGCTGGGTTGAGCTCAGGCTGAGTGATGTCGTGGGTGGATGCTTCCTGAAGTGCAGTTAAATTCACTGAGGCTTGGGTTTTCTGCCAAATAAACGCCAGCTGAGGAAGTTATGCCTGCCCAGAGGCTTTCTTCAGTGTACACGTTCTACTTAAAAAAAAAAAAATTCTACTGTAAGTTTTGTGTTCATAAACTGATGTTCTCCTTTTTCTTCCTCTTTTGCCCTCTCTGACTTCTGCCCTCCCTCCTCAGCTGCCAAGAAAGTGCCCCTTTGTGTGCGGAAATGCCCAACAGTTCACAGAAGTTAACTAGAAAAGACACATTCAGCCACTTTCTGTCAAAATGCCTTGACACTCTCTTTCTGTCCAAAAGACCCTTTTGCTTTGGAAAGGCCCCCATTGAACACCTCCCCCCTTTCACCTCCCTCTTGAACTTACCCTGCAACAACAATGCAAAATAAATAAGTAAAAGAGGCACCCTTCTCCCCTGCCCCCAGCCTTTGCTGCAGCATTTTGTTGTTGCCATCTTCACTATTAATTTTATGCAAGACACTCGCAAAGTCCAGACGTGCGCGAAACTGCTGCTGCTCGGCGTTAGATTCACAGAAATTCTGTTCCTCTTTCATGGCATTTTGCTTTCGCCTCGCATTTTTTTTTTCATTTGGTTTCTTTGGCGGTGGGAAGAGATGCCCCTGTGCAGGAGCCCCTCTGGGTGTGTGTGTCAGAGGGAGGGACCGTGTCACACTCTGCACCCAGAGCTCCCGCGGCACGGCCAGCGCAGCCTGGAACAGAAACTCAAGGATGCTCCTTTGGTTTGGAAACAAGTAAGTAGCAGATGGATTATCCCAAAATCAAAACGCAGCTCTGGAAGACCTCATCATTTTGATCAAGGTTTCAAAGTCTTTTGGATACCCATCTCTGCCCAAAGATACTCAGTGTCTGGTGTGACTCCTATTAAGCTGTGATATGTTAAGACAAGCGCTAATGGCACTGTTTAACTAAACCTTAGTTTTTTGCAGTATAAACCTTTCTGAGACAGGCCCAGGAACAGGTCCTGCAATGGGTAAAACAAACATGTTAACTCAGATCCCATGTTAATGGGCAAATTTATTTCTGGATCCACTTTGGCCAGAAATTGAGGGGCTCTGCCCAATGTATATCATCTGGCTAGAAATTACTGGAGGTTTTACACAAGGATGGGCTCTTTGGAATTTGTAGCTATGTATTTTTAATACTGTCAATAAACTACTTCCTTAAGACACAGAAGGGCAATAATGGGAGCTGTTAACAAAGTGTGAAAAGAAACGGGCAAGCAAAGGTTAATCACATGGCTGTCCACTAATGACCTCTCCAGCCCCGAGTTTAAACCCTCCGCTACTTGTAAAGACCAATCACGTGAATAATTTCCTGTCTGAGGTAGTCTTTATGGTTAAGAATAAAAGCTGAGCTTATTGTGAAAAGAAAGTGCTCAGCAGGGGAGAAGGTTATTATTTTTAAGCTGATCTAAACACCTGGGTTTCTCAGTAGACCCTATTAAACTTCCTCCATTATGTCTAAAGATTTCAATCATTCCTACCACAGTAGTAAATTAGTGTATTACTGCTTAAAGCAGATAAGCCGTAGTGATGGGGACATCCTAAGCTGATGCTGCTCACCCACCCTGAAGAGAGGCCTATGCAGCCAGCTCCCTCACCATAAATAAGGCAACAAGGCCTGATGCCACCCCAGAATATCGTCTCCTTTCAGTGTGTCGAGGTGTGAGAGGAACATTGACTCCTGCTGCTAGCAGGGCCATGGCACAGACCAGGCCTGGGGCATGGGAAGGTGCCTGTAAGCGGGCTGCTCTTGGAGCAAGGTTGTGCCTGAAGCTGTATGGCATGGGAAAGCTTTGGGAAAGCTGTCATCTCTTCTAGATACCTCCAGCGACAGCCAGAAGGAAAGCAGAGAATACAGAAATGTCAGATATTCCTGCTTGAAGCTTTAGCTTTTGTAGCAAAAGGAGTTGTGTGAGTGAGAAAAAGTAATGCTGTCCTGCCTGGTGCCTCTCTGCCCTCACTCCCTCTTTCTTCTCCTCTCACCCCCACATTATTCATGAGACTTATTTCTTTTTTTTCTTGGAGTTATGATTCTGGAAAATGCCGGGAGATCAGACTGTGCACGGAGGGAGTACGCAGCCTCCATTCCTGCCATCACAGCTCGCTGCTGCTGGGATCCCCCAGCTCTGCAGCACACCCCCACCAAAAGCAGCACAGAGCAGGGCCCCTTCGTGAGGGCAGCAGAGCCCAACCCTGGCCAAGCAGCCCTCCTGAGGCTCCACACAACGTGTCTGCTGTCCTGACTGTGGTTTGTTTACGGGCTCGTATATAAAGAGTGCCAGATTCTCAGCCAAGTCCAATTTATCTCTGGGTAAACTCCACCTATGCCATTTATTTCTGTCCTGATTTACACACATCAAACAAAATACCTGCAAATCTTTTCCCTTCTCAACTTCCCCAAAACGTCTCGCCTGGCACTTTTAAACCAAGACAGTCTGCAAGAGTTGTAAAATGAGTGTGAAATTTTAACTCAGGTCAACATAAAGTGCCCACCTTACAGTCTCTGGAGGGAATGGTATTATACCTTATTAACCTATTGAAAATGCTGCCTAGAAACTGTTTGATATTGCACGGGTGGTGACACTGCTTTTTCTACTTAATAAATGGAGTCCTTGAGTTTTCCAAGGGCGCACGAGAGAGAAACTCTTCTGTTCTGTAAACAACTGTGTGTCCAGTTTCCATGCACGGATACCCAATTTGTGCATGCAACTGTAGTTATTGTGCATTCAAATGGGGCACACCACTAGTCACGGGCCTGGGCTTCTTGCCAGTTTAAAAGTCAGCCCTTCTGTATGTAGAAAGAGAAAGCAGTATCCAATAGAAACAGTGCTCTGCATGCACTCACAGCTCTTATTCAAGGCTCTCAGAACAATGTCTAACTGTTAATCTTCCCAACACTGCCGTGAGGCAGGGAATATTTTATCTACATTTTACAGTCAGAGGAAACTGAGGTTAAGTGACTTGCCCAAGGTCAAAAGACAGATTTAATGACAGGCTCGGGATCTAGCCATGAGAATATGCTGCCCTGACTCTGCCTGCTACACCTTGGAGTGGCTGAGGAGTAAACGCGTCCTTCCCGCAACATCCGAGCACTGTCGTTTGCTAAAGGTCTAATCCAAGGAAGCGCAAACAAAAATCTGCAGTGGTGCCAAGATTAGGGAAATATCTCCTCTGTGGTTGGGCTCTTTTTGTGTTGTAAATGCAGAGGCTGAAATTTCCAGAGATGTGGATGCCCAATTTCCGCTAACATTAATAAGCTGATGTGTCCAAATCCTGTAGGCAGCTTTGAAAGCCTGTTTGTGCTTTCCCTCTTCCTACTATTCAAGCATAGAGTAAGGTCAGGGCTTTCCCATACCCTCTCCCTTCTCTGCCGGTGGAAAAATTCTGGCCATACCTTCACTTACTCTGCAGTGAATGGATAATGTCACTGGGGATTGATTGATCTAATACCCACAAAAGGCCAGAGGAGAGATTCCCTTGGTTGCCACAGATACTGGATCAGGACCTTATCTTTTTATGGCACTCATATCACTCTCACTATTTTAATATCTGAACATCTCGTGGTTTATAATATATTCCACTTCCTAACTCACCCATGAGATACAGAGGTAGCATTAATCACTTAATCCCATTTTACAGATGATGAACTGAGGCACATCAGACTCCATACTCATTTCAGTCTGAACTACTCTGAGACACTCTTGGCATAGGCAAGAGGATGAGATAAGCACCTGCAGCCAGAGATTTAGACACTGTCTTAGGAGGGGATACTACAGCAAGAACGAACAGCCCCTTGGAAAGTGCCTTTTTTTACGTTGGCTGCAAAGGGAGCCCGGATGATGAGGTAGTTAAAATCCCTCCCTTTGAGACAGATACTGCTGGGTCAGGCGAATCCCTTCCTAAATGACTTGCCCAATGCCATGGAGAAAGGTTGTGGCAAAGGAAGAAATTAAGTCCCAGACATAATCACAAGGCTATTTTCCTTGGACTGAGCTTTGATTTCAGGTAAAAGATTTTTTTTGTTAAGGCAGGAAAAAATACTAATAAGTTTAAAACTATCAGCTTTGCTTGGATTAGTCACTGGGAATCTCAGCAGCCGGGCTCTTGAGCTCTGGCCTCTTTGACTTTAGTATGTTTAGATGTTCAGGCCCTAATGAGTTGATCTCGTTGATCTTTAGGTACCTATTCATATGCAAATCCTGGCATTCTACTTTTGCTAAATAGTCTTTGTATTAACACATGAAATAAATTTTTTAAAAAAGAAAGTCAGGCTGTGGTAAATCCTCATACTTAGGTTTGTTTGCATTTGGATAAATGATCATGGTCCCTCTTTATATGATCTTGCTGTACCCCTGTTAGGAAAAGGCGGGGGAGGGTTGGGTGAGTATTGAGAAATCCAACTTTTAATCTCTTCCACATCATTGTAAATGTTTTATCAAAGAAAAAAATTGTCCAAGAACTGAGAGATAAAGATGCAAAAACGTGTTAATTCCTCAGTTTCCTCTTTGGCCAAATTCTTAAAATTACCACAGAAGTGTCCTCATTCTAGTGTCCGAGGTGGTTTGTCTACTAAAAAGACCAAACACGTCTTCTAAGGCTCCAAAAACCTGGCCTGCCACAGGGAGGATGCCTTTTCACAGCAGATTTTGCAAGTTCACGGTGCATGTGCATGTGAGAGACCTGTACATCACTGTGCCACGCCAGCGCACACTCGAGAGATTTTGAGCGTGAATCCTGACCCCAATAGTGAATGAAAAGCACTCAATGACTTCAAAGGGTCTGGGATTTCACCCATCATTTTTCAGACTCTGAAGCTTGCAATCATTAGTAGTTTGTTCTAAAAGTGGTGGCTGCAGAGCAGTAAAGTCATATGGGAATTTCACTCAACTGGGTAACAAACTTCTGCTGTCTCTGTTTAAACCCTGTGTATGGTACAGTCATGTGTATAATGCCTAGAGTACAGTTATATTTATATATATATATATATATATATATTCAACTAGATTAGTCACAGAGAGTAACCTGAAACACAGAAACACAACAAAACTTTTGCAGGGCCTTGAACCCTATTCTGGGCACTACACATACACTTATATGTATTTATGGATGTGTGTATGCACTTAAAACTTCCAAAAAAATCTCAGCCTTCATTTGAACAACTTGCTTGGAGTTGTAGCTGGGTTTCCTTTGCTAGAGAAAAGCTGTTTAGGAGCAAATGCAGGTTGCAACAAAATGTTAGGAACAAACTGTCCAGGATCTTCTTTCACAACAATCCCACGCGCTTACAAATCTCCCTTTAAGAATAAAGTGGTAGTGCAAACACCTAATTAAAAAAACGGCTTGTATTCAGAGTTACTAATTAAAAATCCTCATGTTCCCCCGACTTTTTCCCCCCTCTGTGGAAATCTGCAAGTTATTTAATTGAAGTCCCATTTTGTCGGTGCAGATGCACGAAGTGTCTGAATCATCAAACAGATTTAGGGTGTTTTGATTGTTGTGTGTGCCTCATTGCTATTCCCAGAATGTCGAGCTGAGCTTATGCTGATCGGCAGGACTTAGAAGCATGAAACAGTAAAAGAGTCCTTTCTTCTCATCCCAGCCCCATCCCCCTTGCCCCCCTGGATTTACATTGAAACTTTGCCAATCTCAGATCGCACTCTGTCTGCTGCCTCTGCATTAAAATGGAGCCGCTTGCCTGTTTCTTTGGCCCCGCACTCCATCTTCAGATTCCCCTTGGCTGCCCTGAGACGCCCCTCATGTTGCTTCAGAGAAACTTCTTTAAGAAGACAATTTAATTTTCTCCCCATCTTTTTTCTTCTTCTTCTTTTTTTTTAATAAAAATCCTTCTCTGTTTTTACATTTGTGTGCTGTGTGAAAAGAAAGGAGACAGAGGAGGAGAGAGAAGCCTGTTTTCGTCTAGAGGTGAAAACAGCCTGGTGAGCAGCAGGTGCAAAGCCCCAAAGCAGCTGCTTTCTGCTCTCAAGTTGAAGCGCCTTGGTCCCCCACCCTCCACGCCAAGAGCACTTCATATAATCCTCTCATGCAATTCACACTGTAATTGCAGATATCCAGACTGCTAGGGCTCATTTTATTATTATTTTTACTGATAACAAGATCTGCAAACAGGGGACCGGTTGTAGTAATTAGTTGTGTGTCGCTAGGCAGCTTCTGCAGAAGCAACTTGGATTCTTTTCCTTTCTTTTTCATTCTTTTTAGGGAGGGGAGGGCACGACTGCTTTGCCCCCTCCTACCTCTCCTCTTTTTACCCCCTTGAAGGCCACTCAAAGTAGCACATGGGGAACTCTCCTGCTGGCTCTGTTAGGTCCCTTTATTATCTCGCCTGCCTCTTTCACTCCTTGAGTCGCAGGCTGCTGGATGGGTGCTAGCAATGAAGATTATTGTCTTGAGGACCAGCTTGTTTTCTCAAGGCTCTGCTTGTTACATTGCTAATTATGGGTCTATGGGATCCTTTCCTGATATTTGACTAAGTGGCATGGATTACTGTGTAATCATTTCCCACTGGGGAGGGAGATCTTTTTTATTATTATTATTATTATATACCCCTGGACAACTTTTCAGTTGCTTTTATTTAGGTAATTGCTCTTCCCTGTAATCCAGGAATTCTTATTTTTTTAATCATATTATGGATTTCACCAAACACTAGTTAACATGTTAATTACTGGTAAATACACACTTCTTTTTCCCTTCTGTTCAGAGCGAATACAGATCCTATGAATGTGTTGTTTGTCATCTGTACCCCTTATGTGTTATCTCTGTCTAATAGGACACTGTTGTTTACAGAATGAAAAGACTGAACATGGACATTTGGCTCCAAACTTTTGTTTTAGATTAGGGCTTAATGAGTTTATGCTTTTATTTTCCTGTTTTATTTTTCAAGCCAAAATATAAAGGAATAAAAATCAGTTTGATGACATAATTATTTTTAATAACCTGAACAGATTTTGCAGTGCTGAGACACCATACAAAAGCCTGGAAAATGGGATCCTTTCTTTAGTTGCAGAAAGCTTGATCCAGCTGCCATGAAGTCAAGGCAAATTTTCCACTGAGTCAGAGAAACTCAAATCAGTGTGGAAGACTAGACAAAGTTTCTTCCAGAGTGTCCTGGTAACACACCAGGGTCCAAACGGACAAGTGTGGTTCAGACAGAGGGGAGTGGAGTGGGGAGGAGACTCCAGTATGATTCAATTACTAGAAATGTTTTCGGTTTGCCTTAAAATGGCTTATTTTCCTGGCTTATGCCAACTGTGATTTTTTGCAAAGCTGTAAGTTACTGAGATCTTTCTTTTATGCTGCAGTCCCACGTTTTGATAAATAAAACTACTGCTAAACTGACCATTGCAGAAAAGAAGAAAAAAAAAGTTGAAAGTCTCAAAATCTCCAATAATCCCACTGCAACAGTGCTGCTGGGAAAATGCTGCTGGGCTTTTTTAATACTAAGGAACCTCAAGTCAGATTGACACAGAACTGGAAAGGTAAAAAAATACCTTATTTTGGATACTGGATAAGTGAATTCAGACTGAGATGTAAATGAGAAGAGTCAAAGGCTGATTTAATCTGTGCCATTCTATCTAAGATGTCAAAGACTCTTTCTGGCAATGAGGAACACCCCAAAGCACTGGTGCCCTCTGGGGACAACTCTGCTCATGGGCCATGGCTCATATGTCAGGATGTTGAGTTTCACACCTTTTTATGGCTTTTTTTTCAATCAGTTCAAAATTGGTGTGGCAAAAACTTTCAGCTGAGCTATGCAGGCCAGCTGAGTGTTGTCAGAATCCAATGGCACCATGACAATAATCCAGCCAAAAGACACTCTGCTGGTGCAAACCCTCCTTATTTATTACATTGTTTTATAAACAGATACTTGCCTAAAAAAACATAACAACTCTGAGCTCTGCAGCCTCTGGTATGTTTGCCTACAAAGTTGCGTGGCTTAAAACCCATTTGTTTTTAAAAATGGCTTGGTAGCCTCCTCTCAAATTTCAGTCCAAAGAGCTGCTGGACTTGGAGCAAAGTAAACACAGTCCAATACTAATTCTCAGCAGTCAGTCCAAAAGTGCTTTTCCCTGGGGGTGCCAACAGGGATGTCCACAAGCTTTCAAAATAAACATAATTCAAGGTGACACTTGATTCAAGGCACACCAGGACTTGCATTAAGGATGTGTCAGAAGAAGTAAATTGCAGGCTGGCAGAGTGGGAGAGAGCAGGTCAAGTGATATTTTGAAAAAAACCTGTTGGTTCCTATAAAACTTTCAAGCAGTTCAATTGGTTCAGTGTAAATGCTGTTAGTTGTAGAGCTACTCTGAATTTAATCTACAGTGTCAAAAGAGTTTGCATTCTTTGCCATTAGAAATGTGAACTTCTTAGAGACACTCCTGAAGATGAGATTTATTAGGCTAAAAAGTGACAACTCCTGGCTATTTCCTGGAGAAACGTATTATTCCATCTCAACTAAAATTAAAACAGGTCAAGTAAACAACTCTGAAGCTGGAAAACTCAATTTCTTGCCCATCCAATTATGCCTAGCTAGACCAGCCCGTACAATTTTCCATTATGACTGTTATGGACTGTGTGTGGTCCCCTGACTGTACCATACGAGCTGGAGCACTGGAGCACAATAAGGCATGTTAGAGGCTGTCAGCGTGTTTTAGGATCTCCTAATCCTTGTTCACTGTAATCACACTGCTGTGTACAATATAGCATTTGAGATGACCCTTTCAACAAACTTTCTTATTTACACCTACAGGCTTTGGAAAAGTTCAGTTTGAGAGAAAAAGAATGTTAATTTTTTTTTTCCATTAGATGCAATCAAAACTTTGGGTGCTAATAGGGGAGTTTTCTCCTTGATCCTAGATTGTGGCCTTAAGTGTGCTTTCAGGCTCCCCTTTTCATCCATGTTTATAAATGTATGGATTTTTTCTTTTTTTTTTTTTTTTAATACTGGCCTGCTTTGTCCTGTGATCACCTATCCTTCATTCGGATTGCTTTGCTGTAATTAATTTGTTTACTCTTCCAGTGTTGCTTGAAAAGAACATTGCAAAATCTTCTTAAGCACCAAAGAACCTCCAGCTCTTAAGAATCTATTTTTTATTTAAATCAAAGCAATAAAATCCAACCAGCTATTCTTTCTCTTGCTCCTTCCAATGCACACATACTTTCCAGCAGTTACAGAACTATAGAGACATCCTACAGAAAACAGCTCATATTTTCATCTCAGCACTTACCAGCTTTTTTAATAGTGCGGATGGGCTGCGAGAACAATCCTTCCACAGCAAATCAGGAAGTTATGGCACCGGCTTGGGAAACCAGGGACGGCAAGCAGCCGCACAAGCAGGATTTTCAGGAGTTGAGACTTCCTTCATCACCTGCAGGGGTATGGAAGATATTTCAGAAAGGCCAGCAATGAAGGAGGAGTAAATGTCTGGTTTGGCGCAGTCACAGCTTGGTGCCAAGGGCCTGCGAGGGGCAGTGTGCTCAGGCTGGGAGCAGGGTGGGATGTAATAACTGCTGGGAGATGTCTGCTGTAGTGGGAAGGGTGCAGAGGTCCTTGGGCAAGCGTGCCCTGTCTCATTTTGGGGCACCACTGCATAGAGGGACAGGGCTTCATGTGGGGAGGCTGGACTCAGCCAAGGTGGCATGAGTCCTGCAAAGCAGGAATGGCATCCATAATCACACTAATTACAGTCATTGAAATATCATGTGGGGATAAGAAAGGCTCTGTGCTGCCATCAGCCCTTTCCCTGCAGGTTAACAGCACTATAGACGTGTGTCTGTGTGGACTGCAGGAGGGAGGGGCTGCTCCCTTCTCCCCTCCTTGAACTCCTTGCAGTGTCAGGGTCAGTTACCCAAAGAGGTCTCCTCACATGCAGCTTGTGCTCCAAGTGTCTCCTCCAAAGCTGGTCCCTTGTCCCCATATCACTCACTCGTTAAGTATCAAATGGCCAAGCCAGCTCCTGGTCACCTCTGGTCCTCGTGATTATTTCGATCAAAAATACCTTCGGGCTCTGCCTCTCACCTGGGAGGATAAATCTGCAGAAACTGTCCCACCTAACAGCTCAGAAGGGCGGGCAACAACTCTCTCACTGGGGTGCTGACTCCACCCTCAACCTGCTGTTGTGGGGAGAGCTCTGGTGTCCCCAGCCTGCCTGCATCTCTCTGCTGTCTCTGGCATTGCTGTAGCATCAGGGAAACTGGTCTTGCACAAGTCCTGCTCTGTGCCCAGAGCTCTGGGACTCTATAATAATGCTACAAGATGTAACATAAACTTAAATAAGAGCAGTATGTGGGCAGGCAGACACCACCCAGTGATTTGCATGTGCAAATACTTGTACCAAATTTAAAGGCAGCTTGTGAAACCAAGGCTGTAAGTATTGCTGAGGCTTGAAAGCAGTAAAAACCACCATTAAAGCAGTCCATTAAAGCACAATTACACACAACAATAACACACCTAACTCCTGTGGGCCCAATACAGCCATTCCCAAACTGGTCTGAAAGATTTCATATGGCAGGTTTTACATTTTGTGCAATTGTCCTCTACTGGTTTTATGTATGTATTAGAGCAGCACTGGAAAAACCCAGGTAAAACTGGGGCCCCATCCTCATGGTCAACATAAAAAGTCATAGGAAGAGACAGTTATCTTAATTTCAGCAAATTTAAATTGACATGTTGAGGCAAAAAAAGTGGGAAAGGAAACAAAAATGGATTAAGGGACTTGCCAGAGGTTATAAATTAGGTCAAAACCCAGGGCTTTAGAGCACTGGTCCAGTGACACATCCGCTGCACAGCCCTGCCTCACGCTGACCCGAACACTGAGAGTTTGGTTTCCTCCCGTCTGCGCAACACTTACGACACCTACTAATTTTCTACTCTCACCAGCAATGAGGACAAAGGGCAGATGACTGGATTTTGTTCCTCTGTGACTGCCAGCTTTTCACAGCCCTTCCACAAGCTTGAATAACACGTGTTGCATCTGGAGTGCTGAGGGCCGTATTTTAAAGCGCTCAGCACCCGGCAGCTCCTCCAGGAACACTGACGGGAAGCAACCACGAGCCAGATGTTCAAAATAGTCTCAGTACCAACTTGCTGAGACCTCTGGCCATTTACACTGGGGTCCGAGAGAGAACAGAACAATTTTGAAAGTCTGCAAAATGTAGCCTGCTGGGTATTTTTAATATAAATGTTCTTCGAGATCTAGTACTTGTAAGCCAAATATTTAAGGAGCCTTGGTAGACGAACTTTGGGCTATGTGGTTATGAAGCTCACCTGCCTATGGGAAAAGGAGCTGTTTTGCTTTACAAATGGAAGTGCATAAATTCTGTGCCATGATAAGAGGGCTTTTTAAAAAATCACAAATAGTAACAATTTTTAGAGACAAGTAAAAGGCCTACTCCATTCCCCCACATTTTTGCAATGGGATCCTGTTCTCCTTAGAATCATAGAAATTATTAGGTGGTAAAAATATCTGTAAGATCATTAAGTCCAACCATTACCCAGCACTGCCAAGTCCTCCTCTAAACGACATCCCTAAGCACCTCCTGTACACTTCTTCTAAACACCTCCAGGGATGGGGATGCCACCACTTCACTGAGTAGTGCTTGACAGCCCTTTCAGTGAATAAATGTTTCCTAGTGTCTAATCTAGACCTTCTCTAGTGCAACCTGAAGCCATTTCTTCTTGTCTTAGCATTTGTTCCTTGGAGAAGAGACCAATCCTCACCTGGCTACACCCTCCTTTCAGGGAGTTGTAGAGAATGATAAGGTCCCCCCTGAGCCTCGTTTTCCCCATACCAAACATCACCAGCTCCCTCAGCTGCTCCTCACTGGACTTGTGCTCCAGACCCTTCCCCAGCTCTGTTGCCCTTCTCTTGACTCGCTCCAGCCTCGAAATGTTTTTTTTAGTGAGGGGTCCAGGGCTAAACACAGGGGTTGTGAGGTGTGGCCTCACCAGTCCCAAGTGCAGGGGACAGTCACTACCCTGGTCCTGCTGGCCACACTACTGATGGTACAAACCAGGTGCCACTGGCTTTCTTGGCCACCTGGGCACACGCTGGCTGATTCTTACCCATTAACACCAACCCTGTCGTCACCATCATTAAGCTCAAGGCAGTCGAACCGCTCCCTAACACACAGGGCTACCCACGGCCTCTCCTTCCTCACCTGCTCCTTCTGAAGAGTTCACAGCCATCCACGGCAGCCCCCCAGTTGTGTGAGTCATCCCACCATGCTTCCGTGATGGCAAGGATGTCACCGTTTTCCTGCTGCACCGCGGCTTCCAGCTCCTCCTGTTTGTCACCCCCGCTGCCCGCACTGATGTCCCTCAAACATTGAAGACAATCCCCCAGGCTTATCTGCGGGGAGCCTGGGGGCCTACACCCATCTCATGTGTCAAACTGAAGGGTGGCTGCCCGTGTTAGCAGTGCCCACACTCACTTCCCCCTAGTCGAAGACAAACTCTTTAGCTTTTAATGTCTTTAATTCATTTTTATAAGCCAAGAACGACGTGTTCACCAGAGTTCATCACAGCTCTATTTCTCCCCAACCCCCCCATTTAATTTTAAGAGGGGGCCAGCCCCAATATTTGAAACTCCTGCTCCATTTCTTTTCATTCTCGTTTTCTTCCTTCCTTCCTTCCTTCCTTCCCCCTCGCCCCCTCCCTCCATCTCCNTGACTCGCTCCAGCCTCGAAATGTTTTTTTTAGTGAGGGGTCCAGGGCTAAACACAGGGGTTGTGAGGTGTGGCCTCACCAGTCCCAAGTGCAGGGGACAGTCACTACCCTGGTCCTGCTGGCCACACTACTGATGGTACAAACCAGGTGCCACTGGCTTTCTTGGCCACCTGGGCACACGCTGGCTGATTCTTACCCATTAACACCAACCCTGTCGTCACCATCATTAAGCTCTAGGCAGTCGAACCGCTCCCTAACACACAGGGCTACCCACGGCCTCTCCTTCCTCACCTGCTCCTTCTGAAGAGTTCACAGCCATCCACGGCAGCCCCCCAGTTGTGTGAGTCATCCCACCATGCTTCTGTGATGGCAAGGATGTCACAGTTTTCCTGCTGCACCGCGACTTCCAGCTCCTCCTGTTTGTCACCCCCGCTGTCCCTCAAACATTTGTGTGCCTCCCCCAGGCTTATCTGCGGGGAGCCTGGGGGCCTACACCCATCTCATGTATCAAACTGAAGGGTGGCTCCCCGTGTTAGCAGTGCCCACACTCACTTCCCCCTAGTCGAAGACAAACTCTTTAGCTTTTAAGTGCTTTAATTCATTTTTATAAGCCAAGAATGACGTGTTCACCAGAGTTCATCACAGCTCTATTTCTCCCCAACCCCCCCATTTAATTTTAAGAGGGGGCCAGCCCCAATATTTGAAACTCCTGCTCCATTTCTTTTCATTCTCGTTTTCTTCCTTCCTTCCTTCCTTCCTTCCCCCTCGCCCCCTCCCTCCATCTCCTACTCTGTCCCCTTCAGAAGCCCCCAGGATGACACCGCTCATTGATGCTTCTCCTTCATTAGCATTTCAGCAACTTGGCTCAGTAGTTTCAGAGACAATCCGTCATGAGAAAACCGAAGAATGTGCCCCATTTGCATGATTCTGTGCCAGAATGCAACTTTTTCTCAGCTGTTCATTGTGTAATTTCCCCTTGAGCCTTCAACTTTCCCATGAAGTCCCAGAAATCATATTATAGAATTCCAGACCAGCTGCAATGCTCCAAAGATTAGTTTTATGGACATTTTAACCAATCTCACAGCTTTACAAAGAGAATCACATACATAAGAACCACGGTTTTACTTTCTGTTGTTAGGAAAGGCAATGTGCCTACTTGAATAAAGTCCTTTGAAACTAAAAGAAGGAATTTATGCCCCATGATGAGAATGATCCAATAACTGTTGTGAATCCTTAGGCATATTTTTAACTTCCACTTGTACAGCCTTAATTATTTTATTCCTCTTACAATTAAATGTTTGTAATCCATTTTGAGAGTCTTTCTGAAATGAATGGATATGCAAACAACTTGATTGAAATGCTCAGTGCATATGACTAAAAGTTACTGGCTCTCACACATCAGCAGAACAAATCAAGCTTTTCGTTAGTTGGTTTTAGAAATCAAAAAGTGGTTTATAAAAAAAGACAGGCAGATAAAACCTGCTCCTAATTACTTTCTAGAGGGCATCTGAGTTTGCAGAAATTGAAGAGTTTATGACATTAAAAGTAAGCAAGGAACTGAAAATTGGTGTGAAGCAATCAAACTACTTTGTCAATTAAAATGTATCCCATTAGGAAAATTAGGCACCTGTTCCACAAAAGTTAGACAATAGAGCATGGGAGGAGAACACTGCATTTTAACAATTTGGTTGCTAATTAAATTCTTTACTTTTTCCTATGTAAGCCAATAACTATCATTTTTCCCATGTCATTTTTAACCTACCAAAACAGAACTCATTTTTAATTATTCTGCCTCTTAAAACCACTAGATCTCTTCAGTGCTTTCAGAGCCAGAGCATATAAAATGCAAACATTTAGATAAATATTTTAAATACAGTCTGGATACTTTTTAATACAGATTTTTGTTGTCTCCCCCTTGCCCTGCCAGTGGGGTTGGTTGTGTGAAAACCATCCTTGCTGACTCAGGTAAATATATGAAACAAACACAGGGACACACTCACACTGTGTGAGTGTATACTTCTAGATACCTCTGCATTTTTGTGTGTGTGTATGTGTAAATATGTATATATGGTGCAAAAATCCTATGGAATTAAAGCTTGCCAAGATTAAGACTTCATAAACAGATAAATTAGGGTTCTTCCGATGTGAAAGATAGGGTTGTGGTTTTTTTCGGTGAGAAGCTCACACGGTGATTAGAGTGAGGTTGTGGAAGATTTCATTAATTATAGGTGACTGGTTTTCCTCTCAGAGGACAGCTCAGGTCCCCCAGCTCCCCCTTGGCAGCTCATCTTAAATTGTTGTCTAACCTTTCCCTTAATTCAGCTCATCTTGAGCTGATGGGAACTGCTTTCATTCCACCTCTTGTGGAGGTAATGAAACAATCTTCTTATTCACTTGGTTCCTCTGAGCCGGTGACACACAACAAAAAACCCAGGGCCCTGATTAATGGCCGCTAATTAGCAATGTTAATGACCAGGTGTCCAAGAGCATGGCCAGCTTCTCTCAGCATGGAGTGATCCCTCAATGAGGGCCCTGCAAATCCAGCCCCGGTGACCCTTCCCCTCAGCTGCCAGTAATGAAGCTGAGCTCTCTCATTACACCCAGGAGAGGCTCAGGGGGAGGCCCAGGCCTTGAGAGCCAAACCCTTTCCTTCGGCTCTAGTGGGCCTTCCATTAATTAAGGTCAGCATTTTTGCTCTCTGCCCCCCCACCGCAGCCTCAGCCTTTTCCTCCTAAAAAAAAAAAGCAAAAAAAACCCCAAAACAACACCAAAAATCCCCCAACCCTCAAAGGTAAAAGATTTGGATGAAGGAAGGCTTAGTTTTTTCAGCTTTCTTTGCTTTCCCAGTGATAAAGATGTTTCCCAGAGTGTTCGGGCTGCTTGCAGCCCCTTCATCCCCCTCATGTTTTGAGCCTTCTGGATCCAGCTACAGACTGAGGGAAATCTCCACTGGCTGCAGTTGCTCTCTGCCAAGCCCTACATTCCACCTCCCAGAGAATAAGTACTTGTAACAGCACGGAAATGGAGAGATGCTTCTGCTGGAAAAGCAAAAAAGTCGTGTATATCCGCTAAAAACCCAAATGCGCATTTCCACAGCTCAGACTGGCTGCACAGAAATGTATTCATGTATTACTTCTCATCAAAATTTTTGTCGTGATTACCATTCTTAATTTTAGACGCATAAAAAGTGACCTTCAACATAAACATCAAGTAAAATATGCCACTTTGGCTGCAGTTTGTAACTCCTTTCCTGCAGCAGCACGAAGTGGAGGTGCCGTCTGCTCTCTGCCTGTGGGCTGGGGAGTGCAGAAAGGGGAATTCTCCCTGTCCAGCTGTGGCCAGAGCAGCAGGCAGAGCTGCCCGGGCTGCCAGCTGCTGCCCGAGCCTCTGATCGTCACCACACAGCCCCTGTCTGTCAGGACGGGCTGGGGGGCATTGCAAGAGTTTGTAAGTTCTAGAAATCGATCCTGGTTTTGGTGGGAGGGAGCCTTTGAAGGATGGGGGTGTTATATCAGTGTGCATGCAGCACATGGCTACAAAAAAGAGCCAAATGTTTAAAGAAATAGAGAACTGTTTCATTTTTTGCTTTGTAACTTAGCAAATATAGTGATATATGAGCGAGAAAATGCTTGTAAGTGCACCTGCCTGCAGCCTGTGTGGTAAGCATGAGTGCTTCTGAAGTTTCCAGAAACTTCAGAAGTTGGCTTTATTAGCTTTGACAGTGCAAATGTTTTCTTTTAACTGGAAGAATATTACTACAAGTCTCTAATTTTTTTCCAGTTGTGCACTGTGAAACGAAGGCACGAAATTAACATGCACTGAAAGGGAGTCGTTAAGGGAGCTGATGGGGCGATAGGAAGCCTTTTACTCTAGGTCACATCTTGAGCTGGAAGTGACAGAAAGTTAATACTGCAAGAATGCCATTTGGTGGCTGTTTTAAGATAAGGGGGAGCCAAGCTCAAACTTTAATGTGTTAATGCCTTCACAAATGCATTAGCACTAGTTGGGGAGGTAGCTGGACACCATACTGCACCAATTGTTTTCCTATAAATCCTTAAAGGGGTGATTTCCATCTACCTGTGTAATACTGTCTCCTTCCAAATGACAATTATTCCTTGCTCTCTTGACTGTCTGGGCATTACAGCAGTGACTATCATGGCAAATTAATATCAGGATGATAATGCATTTGGATTTTTCTAGGAAAAATCTAATGAGTTGCAGGAAAGAAAAGGTGCTGCCTTTTGACGTGGCTGGATGCTCGGGCACAGGAGGTGACGCTGCACCGACAAGGCTGCACTCCAGCTACTGGACTTCTATGCTTATATAAATTACTAAACTTTTAAGTCTTGCTTCTTGAGACAATTTTACTGGCACCCAACTTGACTAGAGAAAAATCTGGCAAGATGTACTGGTTCATTCCCTGTCGATTAGTTGCTCTCCATGGATCCTTGGGCTTTCTAAGCAGATGCAGCCTTGAAATTGTGCTGCTTTCACCTTGCACACAGCAGGTTATTCAGTAAGGACCTGCTCTGGCTCTGGCTTGCTTCACCTGAAACTGTAATCCTACAGTAGGTCAGCTGTCTTTTGAAAGGTGTTTTTGAACCTGACATAGATTTTGAATTAAGGTTTACATCTATTCCCTATCCAGAAGTGTGCATTGACTGTCATTACAGGTATGAAAAGTTCAGTTCCCAGCTCTCCCAGAGACCTCCGCAGAGATTTTGGGCAAGTTACTTATGGCCAATGAGGGTTGCTAATGAAAAGATTATATAGTGATGATTGCACCAAAAATAAAAATTAATTTTAAAAGCTGATTGCAAATAAAACCCACCCAAACCCCCAAACCAAACCAGAATAAAAATTAGCCTGACCCTTAGCTCCCTGTGAATAGTCATAACACCACTGCTCTTATTTTCTGCCATCAAGACACACTGAAGCATGGACTGACCCTTCATGTGCATTTCTGTGGCATCAAAATCCTATGGGAAACCAGTGGCAATTGAGGGCTTTAGCTACATGACATAAAGAACAACTCAGTTTTCAAAATATCATTCACTCCTTGTAACATCATTTCTAGCACCGTGCTGTTCACACAGCCATGAAGAGCAAAGCAACTCCTGCAAACTGTAAGAGCTTTTGTAACTCCATCCTACACATCTAATTGATCAGCTATGCCAGAAAGAACAAAAGTCTTTCTATAGCTATAGTTATTCTATTACAGGTTATGCAGATAAGGTTACAACTAGAGCCAGACACATTTTTTTCCCCGATAAACTTTTTCCACTGACAAATACACACGATCACAAACTTTTCATGAATGGGTATTGAGTTCATCTCTTTTCTAGCTAAGCATCTGAAACCATTTTCAAAGCAAATTTACTTGCAGTTAATTAGAAGTGTCTAGGAAGCTTAAAACTGTGAAATATGAATTTTTTTTCACTGTTTTAGTTAATCAAAATTTTTCAAAAAATTTCCCTTTGGGCCTTCACCTCTGTTACTGCATACACAGCCCTGTTATTGAAGAACCAGTTACCTGAACAGCTTCACTGGCCTCTCTTCTGCCTCCTGGAAACTTCTCCTTTCAGGCAGTGGCCGTAATGCCTTTTAAATATATCATCAAAAGTATTTCCTTCCCTACATTAGAGCATTGCTGAAGCCATTTCTTAAATAAAACAACCAGGACTCTGCTCATTATATACTGGTAGTTCATTTATGGAGGGAATAGGGATCAAAAGCAAAGTTTTGCCTGGTTCCTAACTTTCACAGGCATTTGGACACAGCTTCTCTTCTGTGTCCCACAGGCAAAGAAGAAATGAGAAAGACATGAAAACAGTGACCATCGTGTGGGCCAAATCCCAATCACTGATACCAAGGAAGTTCTGACACTGACTTCTGCAACAACGAGCTATCTTTGGAAGATGAGACCTGCACAGAGTTGTGAAGTCAGCTGACAGTAAAGGTGCTCATTCTCCTTAATCCCATACTGTCTCTGTTATGTGCAGTATTCGATTTAGTAAACTCTTCAGCAACAGCAAAAACAAGTCTCCAAAACTACTGAAATCTTCTTGGCACTGGCAATACTTTGCCTTTATACCATCTTGGTTTATGCCTGCTATAAAGTCCCAAGAAGGATAAATCTGAGGAGTGCACAGCAAGCATAGAGTTTGGGATGAATGTTTTGATCGCTGAGTTAAATTTTTGGCTTATCTGACAATTTACTTTGCAGCTACAGTTTCTCAAGATTTTATGGATGGTTTTCCAGTTGCTTTTTCTAATCACTTTCATTACAATCTTTTGCCTCAGTTTTCCCTGTTGAAAAATGGACGTGGCACTACCTTTTCAACAAGGTGAAAATTCATTTGGTAATGTTTGCCAAGCAATTTGCAATGATTGGTTTGTAGCTGTGCTAAATACAATGGACTATTAATAAAGTAATTAAAGAAAAATAAATAAGGAAGGAATTACGTGGATTCCGATAAAAGGCAACTGGTAACAAGGGAAGAATTTTGCCCATGATTGGAGCACATAGCTCCATAGGCAAATTAAAACAAGGGCTCTGTCCTCAGAGTTTTGGGCAATCCAGGCTACATAATTGATTTGAGAAGAGCTACTCCAGGCTACTGTGTAATTACAGAAGTATTCACTCTTCTGGCTCCCACTCTCCTTGTCATGTTCTACCTCATTGCCCTTTATGCTAAAGCCTTTGTTGACGAGGGAACGGAAGCAGTAAGGACAAATAAAGCAATTAGCAGGTAGGGGGAATGCTACCACTGTTTAAGGATAACACACAGCTTCTATTGGGACATTTATTAAGTAGAATTCTAGAGTCTGCAGGTCAGAGGGAAAATACAGGTAATCCAGAAAAACAAACAGAATTTTAAAAAGACCCTTTCTCTTGTATATGTAGTATTCAAGAAATCTTGGCAGGAATAAAACATTTTCAAATAGTCTATATAAAAACCACGATGATTTTACTTAGTAGATTTTTAGTGGGATTAGCTTCCAGCTTTCTAATTTTATTTTTTTTTTAAACCAGAATCTCATCACAAGAGTGCTCTTCTCTCCTGTTTCAAGTGTGCATTGGCAGTAAGCAAACACCAATTTTTAAAGGGCTAAAATCTCATTTAAAGTTGCTGCAGAGCCAGCCAGGAGAGGGAGCCAAGACCTTGAACAAACCTTGCTTCCTGGCTCTCTGACACCCTGGGAAGGAAGCTGAGCCATTTTGGCCAGGGCTCCTCTGTGCTCCCACGGCTTGTGTGAATGCATTGCATGAGGAAGGGACAAAAGTGACTGGGAATCAGAATTACACATGGAGTCCCCAGGCATCAAATGTTGGATGACTCCTGGTATAAGGAGGGAAGAAAGCAGAAAGATAAATGAGGACTGGTGGAAATGAGCAGTACTGTAGTTTCTCACTTTTCGTGCTTCCACTGCTCATCAGGAGACCAGGACTGGAGGTTGTTACAGTCCATGGACTCTGTTTCTCTTCGTAACTCATTATCAGTTGCATTTGAGATGGGTGTGAAGAAAATCATAGATTTTCTGCTGAGTGTGGTGGTCTGAGATAACGGATGGTCTAAACTTGGATCAGAACTGCGACACCAGGCACTGCAATGCCCTGAAGTACTGCTGCTCCTCCCGTGCTTGGGTGGAGTTTGGGTTCTGATCTGCAGAAATAAATACAAACTACCCTTTATCTCCATAACACACCAGTCCAAGGTGCAAGGACATTGCATGGAAAGAAAAAAAAAAGAAAACTGAGAAAATGAAGAATGCAAGGGGACAAAACAACCACGTTTTACATTTTTAAGAGAAGAAATATTAGAAATTAAGGGGACAATTCCAGGGCCATTTGTCATATTTTTCTGGCTGAAAAGCTAGAAGAAAGGAGAAGATTCTGAGTCCAGTTTAATGTTATTATTTTTTTCCATTTCCAAGCTTTCAGTATTTATAAATATAATTTCTCTTCATTTTCTTGCAGTAAAATAAAAGATATTGAGACCAGTCCATAATGGAGAAAGCAATCATCAGAAAAAATTTAAAAGTCTTTTTTGCTAACTAAACTGAAAACTGTATTTCAAACTAAACTTAAACAAAAATGGCTTCATTTTGAGTCCTTTGTCCTGAAACCTCACTCTGAAGTGATAAAAAGTCAAAGTGCACACTTTTGTTTTTTTCTTTTCCTAAAAATTTTTTGGAATTTCATTTTTCTTCATGCATTTTAAACAATTTTAATTATTGCGATTGTTACAATCATTTATTTGTAGACTCAGATAACAAATGAGTTCCTTACTACCAAATTAACTTTTTTACTGTATGGTTTTGATTTCTTTTTCCTCATAGTGCAGGTAATAACTTCTCAGATGTGCATCCAAAATAAACTAACGATGAATAATGACAAACTGAATTGAAAACAAAGAGAACTTTTTGTTATTTTTTAACTATTCTTATCTTACGGATCAAAGTCTTTGGATCGGAGACAAACACATTATACCTTATTTCCTGAACTACTTTCTGTTTCTAGAAGCCTGGCAATATTTCTTCAGGCACTTCACCCAAGCTATGAAATGGTGAGTGTATCCAGATCCTCCAGCAGGGAGCGAGGGATCAGCTTGGAGATGTTTCCTAACAGCAGCCCCAAGAATAGAAATCAGTGGAGAAACTTCTCACAACTCTTTTCAGGAAGCTCAGGGGAAGCAGGTTAATGTCTGTGCCTAAAGTTAGAAGCCAGGAGCATTTTTTACTCCTGGTCTCTGCAGAGCAAGATCTTCCTCAAGCAACACTGATACCAACCTGCAGAAGAGAAAACTGAGGCACACGGAGAGGCAGCTCTGCATGGAAACGTTTGGCTGGAGACCTGAACCAGATATCTGGAATCCCATTCTGGTGCTCTCTCGTTGAACCACACCGTGCTGTGGTGCAGGGAAATCTGCCTTGCTACGCTTGCTTTGTACATAAACACACAAGTTAATTTCCCAGACTTTAGAACCTGGCCACGTGCTGCAGAACTCCATGGATGATTGTGTTTCCAACAAGTGGGAATAAAAGGCAGAGCCTGCTGAATGAATGACTGCAGACCGTGTCCTGTCAGTGGCTGCGTGGCAGAGGCAGAAGCATCATCATGAATCCCCAGAGCTATCCTGTAAATCTTCATTAAAGTCAGGGGGAGTTTCAGGTCTGTTATTAGATGTTCAATTACCCTCTGCAAGCAACAACAGAAGCAAATTGATAAAAATAGGGTAGGAGACAATAGGTTTCGAGCAAAGGAGACCACTAAAATATGTTTGTGCAGAGAGCCTGGAATAATATGAATAATGAACAAATTTGTAAAAATCAAAGTCTATTTGCAGATGAATAATAAACAGAGAAAAGGGCAGGATTGGTTGAATGAATTATGCATTATGAATCATTTAACAAGCACTGATATCTATAAAGATAATGGTTCTAATGTAAATAACAAGCCTTTAATATTTATGCAGCCTTAATAGTCTGGGGAGTCTGTAATGATGGTTAAGAATTATACCTCTCCTCAGTGTTTTTCAGTGGAAAACAGGTTTATCATAATGTCACAAACCCAAAGCAGTTTCATGCTAGGTTCGATACACCTTTGACTCCACTTTGGACCCCATCTGCCCTAATGCTGCAGTCTGGACAGAACCACCATTTCTAATTGACAGCAATGCCATGGCAATAAAATCAGGGCCTTCTGAACTAGGTATCACAGAGCCCTCAAACAGTGACAAAACTGGACATTTCACTTTCCTTTCTGCTTTTAGATAAGGGTCTCTGTACTGACTTAGTGCAGTCTCAGCAGCGAGAGGAGAAATATTTAGAAAAGTGCCGTCCCCTCCCCTCTGTGCACATAGTTCTGTGTGGGAACAGGAGAGGCCCCAGAAAGCCCTGTGCAATCACAGCTGGGCTGTTAATTGCCTGGCCCTGTGCACAGTCACACCTTGCTGCTCCTCTGCCACAAGAAAGGGCCACCCAGCCCAGCAGTCCCAAGGCAAAGGCGGAAAGGTTTCCATAATTCCTGTGTGTCATTCTCGCCTCACGGAAATGCCAGCGTGCCAGCACGGGCATGACCCTGCCCGGGCTCCCACGGGTGACAGCAGTGCTGAAAGTCAGGGAGTCACTTGTAAAGGATTGGGTTTCTCTACCCCCTTTTTGTTAAATTGGGGTTACAGCACAGGAAAAATCATTTATTCACAGGAGCAAAAGCAGCTGAATGCAGCACCACGCACCTGGCCTCTGATCACGGCAGCAGAGGGCCCAGATTTCCCAACAATTCTTTCTCTTTCAGAGTGAGAATGCTGATTCTTAAGGAATTTTCACACAGACCTTGAGGAGACAAGGTTGCCATGTCCATTTTCCTTCTGTGCAGCCATGGATTTCTGCAAAACCTGCTTACTTGGAGGTCTGATCTGGTACTTGGAGGTCTGATCCCTGGCTCAAAATTCAGATGCAAAACTGGCATACACTAAGGGTGACACTATATTGAATTGCATAGAGCCTGCAATATATGTTGAGGGTTTTTAAAAAATACCTTGACCTGCAGGATATTAATATAGTGGCAACTACCCCTGCAGGATATAAAACTGGCACCAGCTCTAAGAACTTCCATTAGTGTAGCAGGTTTCTAGGCCCAGTAATGGTCATTTCATCTGAACATGTGGAAATAAAACCAAACCATAATAGGACTTAAAAAGCATTCAAGGCATATTTGTCCATAAACACATCATATAAATAAAAACTCTTTAAAAAAAAAGTGCCAAATGAATCAATGTGTATTCTATTATGGAATAATAATATCCCTTACCACATGTGTTGCTGAAGCAAATAACTTTAGGTGGTATGATAGTATTTTCCATTTTGTGGTACAGTTTATATTTTCATCTATTGATTAAGAACCTGCCCCTGAGGAAGTTAACAACAAGAGTTCCCCAGGCTTAAAAGGAGAAGGAAAAATGTGTAAACGATTTGGCTGCAAATAAGGAAACAAATGTATTTCCCTCCCTGCCCCCCTTTCTCCTAGCGAGAGTAAATGCTGAATACAAAACCAGTTGAAGGCAGTGGAAAGATTTGCTCCTTACTTCAGCAGCTTTGGATCTGGCCCTAAGCATGGATGTGTGAGATAAATTTTGGCACTACTGGAAACCCCACCTCATACCTCCCACTGTGAACATGTCATCTTTCTATGTGCTCATGCATGCCAAAGCTTTATCTCTTTTGAAATATTGCCCAGAATCAAGCTATGTTTACTCAAGTAATAGGGAGATTCACTTATATGCAATAATTTCTTCAATGGAGAGGCTGTCTTTCCGCAGTTGTACTTTGGACTTTGTTCCTAGTTGAGCTTCTGTTTTTCTAACTTGATGTTTTTATCCAGGTTTGACAAGAGGGTTGGATTTTTGTTGGGTTTTTGTTTTTGTGGGGTTTTTTTTGAAGTTACACACCTGGAATTAGCTTTTCCTGCCAAGAATTACAGTGCACCTGGAAGTACTAAATCATTTTAATCTGTTTTTTAGTGGTTTTGCACAATGGGATTGCATCTCTTTAAATCTTTCTAACCTTTTGGAAAACTAAATTGCAGCTCTAGACAGAGCATTGTATAAGTATGTAGGTAGTGATATCATGAGATAGTTGTGCCCTGCTGGTGTCTGCCTCTGCTGATCCTAGAGGCAGTTAGCTGAGAACTGCATCTCCGGGTTTCTTTCCTCTGCGGTGGCTCTGCTTACCTACATAACATATGGAAATGTGAGCATACACTTACAGCAGATTGTTTGCTATGTTTACACCAGTTCTAACACTAATCCCCATTAATGTTTGATATTGCTCCCAAAGAGTTTAAATAAATGTCAGGTGTCAGATCCATTGCATACGTGTTAGGCATCGTATAAACTTCGGATAGAAAGATACTGAAATTCTGTGGGGTGTCCTTTTTTTAACAGTACTTTTACTGACTGGATTAACCACATCAATGTATGCAAAGCCCTGCTACTTTCATGATTTCTGTCATCACATTTAAGAGTCCTATTTTCAAGAAAAACATAAGCCAGTTTCACATCACCTTAAGGGTTCAGTGTCTTGCTTCTGCTCTCAGTTACTTCCATTTATCAAATGCGTGTGAGCGCAAAGTGAAAGAACAGCCAGATGCACACTAACAAACATAAAACTTTCTTCCCCTCTGTTAAAAAATATCAGACACAGCAACACTAGCCACACTTTGCTGCAGAACAATAACCACCAGGGTCACGGCAAAGTTTGCCCCAGGCTGTGTAGCCCATCCAGCAGCAGCCTGGGTGCCTCAACTTGTAAGAAAATATTTAACTGTTGTGCAGAGAGATGTGCAAGGGGACAGCCTGCCAACCAGAGAAATGACAAGTGCCAGGCAGATTCCCAGCTCAAGCTGCTCCTTTGCCCAATATGAGCTATATGTGCCTACTGGGATTTTATCTTACAGTACAGAGAAATCTAGAGACTTTCATTCTTTGCTCACCACATGGACAAGGAAGTTGGTCAGGCCTCCTCTGTGCCAGGCATTCCATTTCCCTCTCACCTTCCTTTCCCAATTTGATTATTTTACATGAGGCTGTTTCTCATGCTGATTTTTTAAAAACAATACTGTCTCCGAGGCTCAGCTCTGAGGCTGCAAAACTTTCCTAACCACCACCACCTCTGTCAGTCATATTTGGGATGCAACCACTTTGCATTTAGAGGACTGTTTCTCATTATATGTTTACATAGTGCCCAGTTCAACAAGACCCAGATCTTAGCTGGAACCTTTCTGAAACCCTTGTATTGTCATACAGGGAGTAGCAACAATATTCTACGAAAGTCACCAGCACAAACGAGCGACACTGTGGGGACACTGTGTGTGCCTGGGGACAGCAGACAGTCAAGAGCAGAAAGTGGTTATTGAGACAGGCTTGTAATTGAACAGAGCTGATCTGCTCCTTTAGGCTAAAGGCAACTAATTCTCACTTCAGCGAACAACAGAAAAAGTAAATAAAAGCTGTAGTCACAGCCATATATCTTAAAACACAGCGTTGTTTAGTAACAGAAATAATTGGACTTCACAAGTTAATACGTTTTGCAGCAGGAGATAATTTTATGTTAAATGACTAAGCTGTGTCTCAACCTTTGCTGGGCTCATTATATCCTTTAAGTAGTTCAGGTTTCCAGATAACCAGCAGCAGAACCAGGTAAGCAGGCAAAATTAGTATGGCTGGGAAAATTTGTGTCTGTCACACAGGTCTGGTTCCCACACACTCTGGTTACATCATTACTTAGTCTGTTAACTAGGAAACCAATTAGGCCAGAGAGCTACTGTCAGGTGACCAAAACACGAAAATGCACAAGAAACCCTACCCGAAAGATGGGATTTCAGCAGAGGCCCGCAGATAGCTGACTCCTCTTCTGCTGCACTGCAATTTTCGTATTTCGTTTCACCTTTGCTTTCAGGCTGAGCTCTGAGGTCCCACAGATTGATGGTTGAAGGAGCCTTGTTTCTCCCCTCAACAGGTGCGCTGAGAAAATTGTTTCCTGCATCAAAAATTACACAAAATTATGTAATAATTTCTCTCATTCACTCTGGCAAATTTCCTTCTCCTTCACACCTTTTAATTTACAGGATGAGAACAAGGCAGTAGGCACAGAACTGAATGCTGCACTGTGCTTAACAGTACATTCATCTTAAAGGAAAAGGGTGTATAAGACCAGGGTGCAGCTAAAATTCAGGGCACAAACACCTTCAGCAATGGTTATTTGTTTTCTGCAAATCTGAAGGCATTTCTCCATGCACAGAGGAAGCACAAAGGTCTCTGGGCTCACCCTCGGCAGAGAAGAGCATGGGCAGGGAGGCCAGCATAGTGCACTGGGAGGACAGGTGAAAGCCAGTTTCCTGTAAAGCATGCATAAGAAGGGAATGTACGTACAAATAAATATACCTCATCTCTATATTGCATCACTATCTGGCTAAAATGCAGCTTACGTGACTGTAATAGTTTTTATATGCACATATTGTAGACATGTACATATTGTATATAAATGTACATGTATTGCATGCTACAAGTGGTGCAGATATTTTCTAGCTTGCACATCTGTCCTGATTCTGGCATCACGTGAAGAGCTCACTGACCTGCTAACTCCTTGCTCATGTCGACTGAAAACCTGCAAACACCTCCAATGCCTTTGTCCAGGCCAAGAGCACTAACAAGCCACGTGCTCTTTCTCTATGTTCTCGTTCAGATTTGTTTTCTGTTAGGACAAGGAGAAAGAGGGAGAGAGTTGATTAAGCCTGACCTCAAAAGCCTCAAGAAGAGACTTCATGAGGCAGGGGAGGGCAGGCTGAGGGCACGGGGGTCGTCCCCCACTGGAGGGTGATACTCGAGTACCAGCACTGCTGTTTGATCCGCAGCACAGTGCCTTTGGGCTAAAGGGCTTCCCCCAGGGTGGCCCCCTTCGTTTCTGATGGCCCGTCATCTTCGGGAAAATGTTCTGGAAAATGGTCATCAGAGGAAGCAAACTAATCAGAAATACTTTCCTTCCCAATGATTTTGTTGAGCAGACGATTTGATCAGTGTGCAGAGAAGAGCAAACCAGTCCGTGCCGGCCGCCTGCCAGCTCGGGGAACCAGGCTCTCGCATGTTTTCCAGCACAAGCACCTCATTATTAATTCATGCTCCAGGTCCTCTGTACATGCTGTTACTAATATTAGGTTTCAACAGAGTAATGAGCAACAGCAATAGACTGACTATCTTAATATATTTTAAATAATGTTTGAAATATTAAATTTGAGTTTGGATTTTTAATTAGAGCCTGGGCAGGGTATTGACAATCTTCCTACTGTTTTGCAGCCAGCAAGCAAATAAGATAGGGATTGTTCTGATCTGAACAGTGAAAGCCAGTCTGATTTAGGGGATGGATCTGAAATACAACACCAAACTTTAAAGCATGAGGGAAATTTGGCTCTGGCTTCAGCAGACAGACTTTTACCCATCCCTATACTAAAAAAGAACTTTTGATATGGGATTTTTGTAAAAGTAAATAGTTGTGAGACCAGCACTTACGGATATGCTCTGGAACATCCTGTCACTGAGTTGCCCAGGGACAGTTTGATTCTCAAGGACACCACTATTATTAAATATAGGGGATATGGTGTAGCTGGACATAGAGAAATGAGATGGTTGTGGTCTAAATATAAATATATAGCATAAATTGATATCTTTAGGACATATACAGTAGAAAAAAAAATAAGGCAATCAAGCCGTGGGTCTGAAACCCTACAGGGCTTCAAAGTCCTTCCCACTGCAGTGCTCCAGGCAAGAGCATAGGTCAGCATCTCTTCCTTGGTTGGGCATATGTATATTAAAGGACTCATTTAAAATTGGAGCTGGGTAAAGAGCTAGAGCCATTTTCCTGCGAGCGTGCTCCTTTCTGAATGTGCTCCCTTTGAGAGGGAGTTTGCAGCGAAGATTTTGCTGTTCTGGAACTCACTCCTCCCACTTGGTCTGTTGGAGTCTGAATACATTGACCTATGGGGCACATTGCAAAGCCTATTTTCCCAGGATTTTTCTGAATGAATGACTTGAGTAGGTAGAGAGAAGAATGTTTCATTTGTACAGTACGTGGAGGCTTTTAATTAATAATGTTCCCATTTGAATGCCTATTGTATTTTTAAACGTGCTTTGTACATAGACCTAGAGCATCGGATAACTGCAGGGTTGTTTTTTTTTTCCAATTAAAACAAAAAGAAATCCCACAACAATGTGGCACTGCTGCCACATGTCTTTTTGTGATATCTTTATACAGTGTCTAGCACAGCAGTCCCTGATCTGGACCATGACTTCTCAGTGCCAGCACCTAGATAGAACTGTCCAAGCTGTGGCAGGTCTCAAGGAGATGAAGTTTCACACCAGCTGGAGAGTTTGACACTGCTGATCATCACTGTAAGGCTGGGGATGTTCTTCAGCCAGTCACTGACATTAGAGAAGGACTCAGGCCCCTCAGGGAGGCTTTGCCTTCTTCCTGTCTGGATTTGGAGCTCTTGAGAGATTGGGTCTTTCCTTGGGTATGCTGGGCAATTCATATTTTTATAACAAGAGAATCAGCCTGGTGAGTCTTCTCACAGCAGACAGGTCTTGTTTGTTGAAAATAAAGGTCTTTCTGGGAATTGAAGTTTGTACAGGTTCCTACAGTGTAAGTAAGAGATTTCCAATTTTTTGTCTGCTTTGGTCCTCCCCAAACACCCTGGCATAGCCTGAAGATAAACATTTTATATTTTCATTTTTAAATGTCTCTGAATTAAAAATTTTCCTACAGATATATTTATTTAGCTGTTGGGTCCAGCTGGTGGTCTGTGGGTCAAATCTGACTCAGGGAAATGCTTTTATATGGTCCAATTCCTTCTCCCTGTGGGAGAAGCAGGCACCTTTCCTGTATACATGCTTCTAAAGCATGTGAGTACATCCTTCTGTGCCTGGCCACCACATTTTTCTGATTTCAGCCTGCTGTTACTTTTTGTAAATCTACACCTGGACCAGTGTGTTGGATATTTTGAGGAGACAGGTGAGGGCGCTGCCAGCAAACTGGAGTTTTATTGCACAACTCATTGTGTTTAAGCTGTTTTCTTGATGGAGAAGTTGTTGTGCAAAGACAAGTATTCAACAGGCTTTTTCCACGCACCGCGTTTGTCCTTGTTTCAGTTCTGTGTTTTGCTGCTGGAGTAAACCACCACCCTTCCTGAAAGCCTTAAAAACCCCTCCTGCCACCTCCGCTTTTTCATTCCTTTTCACTGAGTAGGCTGCCAGAATTGACTTCTGATTATTTACTGCAACATCCTTTTCTCCATTGCCATGGGGCCTCCCCTCCCTGATCAGGCAAGCGCAGGGCAAAGGACCACGAGAACTCAAGCCCGTCTCCAGAATCTTAACGCAGAGCTGCTTTGAGAAACACCATGGCCAACCACACCATTTTTCTTCCTCTCTGAAAACCCTGTAAGAATCTCAGGCTTAAATCAGGTATTGCACAAGCTCCCTTTCGTAGCTCACCACAACCCTGACCTGCACTACTCTTGTATTTCTGTCTCCCTCAGGAAAGACAGAATGGTTTGTACTGAACTGTGAGAAGAGCTCAAATTTGTACAAGTTCTGCCCTTACATGAGGATGCACAAGGGTCAGCTACAAGGAGAGGGCAGGGTTTAGCTTTAAGCCAAGATAAAACACCACTTTCCAGAAGAAAAGAGCTGATGAGATGCATTACTCCACAGAGTGACTAATCTATTGCAGGTACAATCGTCAGCGTCCTATTCTATTTCTTGATTTTACTATAAATGATGCATCTTTGAGAGAATTGAAGGCCCTTGACTTTCCATGGCTTTTGCTGTTGATGGAATCCCAAGAATATTTTGACTGGAAAAAAAAATCATACTTTTCAACATAAATGATGGCACACATATAGGAGGAATAAACAGTTTCAGATCTAAAAGCTCTTCCTATATATAATGTGTTTTTAAAAACCAATTCAGAACAAACTGCTCTCAGGCAGTCAAGATTTACATCCAAAGGGATGAGGTACAATCACACATTTAAAGTATCCAGCATTTCATAGTATAGATGTTCAGCTGTGCTTACTGATGGTGGCAATGAGATGCCACTAAGCAAAACAATAGTTTAGTGCAATTGCCTTTCCCTTAAGGATTCCTCTTTTAAGACACTTATTTGAACACATGCTATGGTGGAGAATGTTGTGACTGAATTATTCAATCTGTTTGGTGTTAGAAATGTGTACGCAAAGTCTGAAAGATGGGCAATCCCTGCTCTTTGATTATGCTGAGTGTGAAGAGCTCTGGGACACAGCCTTATAACGATGCCAGGAAAGAACAGACTCCAGAGTGACTGAACTGACTCCAGAGTCGACAGCAGACAACAACTCTTCAAAATAAGCCACACAGGTTGTGATAACCCATTACAGACAGGCACCTAACTCCCAACACTCGAAAAATACGAGTGACAATGGGAAATGCTTACAATGGCTCACCATGGGTGTTCACATCAGTCAAAAGCAGATGTTTTTTCTCCAGGTAAGCTGGACTGTAGTTTTGGTGTTCTCAGGTCCACAGCACCCATGGATATTCAGACAACATCCCTGGCTTGCTATGTCCATTCCCATCTCATCTGGCTGTGAGGTGGTGAGATCTGTATCATATTTCTGTGAGCTGCACAAATGCTGCTTCCAGATTCAGCTGCTGCAAAACATTTTACATGAGTCTGAACAAAGAGATTCCAGCTGGTCCGGGCTGAAGCAACATGTTTGCTTCCTTCTCCCTTTCATCTCTAAGCTCATTCATGCTGAGAGTGAATATAATTGCTCTCTATAAATACATTCAGGTTAGGCACTAAAGCGAGAGAAAAGATACTTAAGCAAATGGACAATGATGACACAAGAACAAATGATTACTAATGAGCAATGAATAAATTCAACCCATAAATTAAAGTTTCTGATTATCAAAAGACTGAAGTTCTGTGCCACCTTTCCACTAAAACTAGGAAGAAAAGAAATAGAATTGTTTTGTGAAGTTTAGTAAATGTATAGACTATGAGATACAGTTGCTTGCAGCAGCAGAGCAATGGTCTTGGTAATCTACAAGATCCCTTCCACTCCTGTGCAGATAGTGAACACAAAATCTAAATCACTGCCTGGAGTTTATATTAGCCTTCTGGTTTACTTTTATTTCAGGCCCTTTGGAATCTGACTATTTAAATGCTCCACCAAAGTTGCTCTTGCAAAATCTTTTACTGGTTCTTGTTGATGTAAGAATCAACACCTAATAATTTTTCTTTCTGATTTGACAGATATCTACTCCTTGAGAATGAGCAACCTGATGCTTGTCTTCCTCAACTTCTGTGAAGGACTTTCTTCATCTGCCTTTTTCTCCTCTAGAAGCTCCATGAATTCTGTTGTGATTCTTTTCTCATGTCTCTTTACACCTGACCTGAAAGCGTGACCCTTCACAGAAATATCACAGTAATCATTCTATTCCAAATTACCTCCCTTTCTCTTCAGACTTTGCAATAGATAACTTGCTACCAGCCAGAACAGTAAATACTACACATGGCAAATAAGAGCCCTAAAGCCTACTTGGGGCATTAGTTATGGTGTCAACAAAGAGTTTTTCTGAATTAGGCTGAACCACCCTGACAGAATCTTCTTCCTATCTGTCATCGGTACTTATGAGCTGGATATGATTTCTGACCTGAGCTTCTCTAGGCCCTCATGCTTCAGCTCTGTTGCAACTTTAACAGTTCTCTCCTATTACACAAAGCTAAAGGTCCTGCACTCATTATATTATGTGCTGATGCTGAAATTTCCTTTTATTTTTTTCCTGGTTTTGATGAATGCAGATTTAACTTATTGCTTGCCATCCATCCATCCATCATGCTGCTGCAAGAAATATTTTTTGTTGGCCAATTTCCTTCTTAGGTGTCCCTCAGCTAGATTTCCTTCTTTTATCAGCCCATACAAGATTTTGGCTTTACTCACAATCTCCCTTTGTTGACCTCCTGCATCATGTTGAGCCCCTAGACATGAGCTGCCCCTCACAATCCACCCATACAGTGAGCACCTACCCACACCTACTTGCTTGGTCTTCAGTTCTGGTTATGTTCTTTTCTAGCCTTCATCTCCTGGGAGCAGCTCTCTGGTGACTTCAAGTAATCTCATTATCCTCCTTCAAAATGCTGATGTAAACTCTTCTAACAAATTACCTACAAAATAATTGGACCAAAATTTTAAAGTTATGTTTCTATGACTGTTGTTTACTAATGTCATCACTAGGGTTTGACTGTTTCTTTGTGCCTCCTCCTATCTTTTTTCTTGTACACTTTATAAATGGTCCAGGGCAATGACTGGCCTCTTAATCTGTATTTATTCAGGAGTTGGTTCAGTGGTATTTTGGCTCTTGATAAAGCCCCGTGCTGATGCTCAGCTGTGACAACAGAAAAAATAACACTGCTATGTCAGGAACACTGTTCTTCCTTTTGTTCCAACTACTGCCATTCCCTGTCCAACAATGAGTACAGTCCAGGGGCTTCTGGTCTTTACTTTTTATTCTGGACCTCTGGCACTCCCTCTGCTTTGCTGACATTCCTCAGAATGATTTTTTGTCTGCAAGAACAGAACTGTCAATGCATTGGATGAAGAACTAGGATATTTTTAGTGAGAGGACCACAGAGGTGAGTTGAGGTCATCCAAAGAGCAAATTGAGCGTGTCTGGCTGTGTCTGTAGGGGATGGAAAGTAGAAAGGGAACCAGTGGAGTTGTGGTCTATTCCCAGGTCTCTTATGGCTACTTTGCTGGTGAGGTCAAAATTTTTCACTCTTTTGGGAGTCCATTTCCATTTGTGTTTTGATTGCCTTTGAGAATTCAACTAAAAATTTCCAAGCGAAGGGACAGTAACATAATGTTTTGAAGTCCCCAGCACAAACTCTTTTAAGTGCTACTGTGACCTCCTGCACCACCATCTTTTTTATAACTCAACATAATTAGACCCTGAAAAGTGGCCAGTCAAAAACTCCTTCTTGCTAAGGGGGAAACTGTGCCTGCTTTTGGACAAGATAGAAATATCACGGAGCTGGAAGTCAGCAGGTCCCACGATGAGGGTAGGAAAGGGCAGCCAGCAGCCAGCAGCCAGCAAGAGTTTAGAGGGGACAGAAAGAAGGATTTTCTGTAGCCTGGACAGAATTAACTGCAATCCCAAGTCCCCAAGTCAACTGTTACCAGGCATGGAAGCAAGGACCTGCCAGAAAGGATTTTGTAGGCAGGCAGAATGCGATAAATGACTGATTTTGATTTTAGTTCTTACCTGGCTACTTTGGGTTTCCTCTCATCAAAAGATTACCCTTCATGTCTGTGCTCTGCACAACCTGGCTTTTTGAGTTTAAAGTCTGACAGACTTCTCTGGGGAGCTCACTATTGGCAAAGGTCTAGAAGGCAGCTCCATCTCAAAGCTCTGGCCAAACCGGAGTCGTATCACACCGCCACAGTACAAAATCCTTGACCTAACATTTTTATTCCTTTCCATATGGCATAGTAAGAGGTGGAAAATATATTAAATGTAACAGAGTATTGATCTTGGAAATACTGTACCCCATATACCAAAAGCACTTTAATGCCATAATGACTCCCTTCACAGAGAGTAAGTTCAATGAGAAAATGCAGGTGTGTGCCTACCAATCCACCAGAAGAGGCTTGCCAATCTGCCAACAGGGTGCAGAGACTCCTTCTGAGCTCTTTTCCTTCCCCACGATAGCCCTTAGCTAAAAGTTTGCAGGAAATTCAAATACTCGTGAGCTGGCGGAGTTGCTGCTTCACATGCCCTAACAAACGTAAACACTTCTGTTTCAGCACATCTGCCATCGCAATACCTACAGCTTTTCCAGAGCCCAAGGATTAACTTTATTGTGCTTTTGCTCAGCAGATCTGGTAACACAATATTGTACTTCTAAGCGGACAGATTACTCACAAGTTTCTGGATGCTACATCTTTAGAAACTCACTCTACTTAAAGATAAGTGTTGAATCTTGCAATCCCAGAAACATCCAACTGATGTAAAAAACAGTTATACCTACGGCCAGATGGATGCTATTTTTCCTCAGGTTATTTGGATATTCCAAAGTAATGGCTCTATTATTATTTTTTTCACTTTAATATTAAACAGATGCAGCTTGTTTGTAAAGACTGTTACGAGCCACTTTTTCTTTAGATTTATAAAATAAAACAATAAAAGATGCAAGGAGTTAGAAGGGGTTTTTGTATTACTTTATCATAAAAGGGAAAGAGAGACATTACATCAATATAATTACATATGTATTAAAGAGCACTTTATGGAGTTGTACAGAGAGCCCCATTCAGCATTTCTAGAAACCAGGTGTAATGCCACAGATATCAGTTAGGTTATTTTATTTTTGGAAAGGGTAGACTCAAATCTAGAAAAGTAATATTTATGTATGTGTATCTGCTTGTGCAGCTGAGCACATCAGACACCTTTTATTAAATACTGAGACACTTACAGCATTTTCCTGGAAAGTCAGGTGGCATCTTAATTTCTGTCTTATTTTTCAGGATGGCCACCATCTTGTCCCAGTCTAGGGACTAACTATGAGAAGTGCTGAGATCTCCCATTTTCCACCACAGCAGCTGAGAACTCTGCTGCACATAGGCCCTGCTGCCCAGTACTAGCAAGGCTCAAAGAGACTAAAAATAAACATGCATTTGTATCAAAGCAAGCAAAACGTGACTGACAACCTTCAGAGCATTTTACCTGCTCATCAGTTAGGAAGTTTCTCCCATAACCCTGGTCTCTCCATTCAGCTGATCTCTTCTGTGGGGTGGTTTGCCCTTTGACCTAAGGAGAACCCAAGCCTCCAAGTGACTACATTTCACCAAAATGTGTACTGTCACTGATTTATTTACACAGGCACGAGGCAGTCTAATTGCAAAAGCTTGGACATAAACTGTCTCCCTAAAGTAGATGTACAGTGAGGATGTCCACTCAGCTGAAGGCATTCCATTCCTCACAACCAAGGGAAATTGGCCAAATTGATGAGCTATTTGAGTGTTTCGTGAATAAGCATCCTTGAAAAGTGAAATATTTAATCACAAGAAGTATTGTTATTGCTGCTATTTATTTCACTTTGTCTCCACTTACTTTATTTTATTAGAATATAAGGATTTCTTCTCAATTAGATTATAAAGCATCTTACATTATAAAAGCTTAGGTTCGGATAGTGATAATTTTTTAAACATTCATTTTGTCTCGGCTGATAATTGCTATGCTAAGTTCTCATTCAAAAGCAATACTATTATTATTGTTGTGGAATTCAAACATTAGGATTTCAAACACTATTGAGCGAATGACAAAAATATGGTTTCCAAATGATAAAAATATATTTTGAACTTAGTTCTTACAAGTACTATGCAGCCAACATGGAACAGATCTGTTCCATTTTAATGTGGAAATAATCTTAACTGAGGAATTAGCACTTGGTCTGGCTGTGAGGGAAATCAGGCCTATTTGACTGAGTTCTGAGAGTTTAAATATCCAACCTATGAGCCTGGTAGACACACAGTTGGAATGCACTTTAGAGTCCCTGTTGGCAACATGCTGAGCATCTTCCCTTCTGTGGGGCTTTAAGAGAGTTGAGGCTGCTGAGCCCTTCTCAGAAGTTTGTGCTGCATCACAGATTTGTGTCCAAAGGGTCACTGGACTGTGTGTGTGGGTAGGGCTCACTTTGTCATGCCATCACTGACTAACAGTGGCTGGCCTGAACTTCCAAGGCTTAGAATAAAGGGAGGTTCTGGATTCAGGTGATGCCATATGACTTTTAGAACTGTACCATAACACAGTCCCTTGCTGCTTTTACAGAACAGAGTGTCTCTGTCTCCTTGTCTCTGAGACAACTTGAAATTTGTTTGCCAGTTCTCTCTCTGCCCTGATAAATTATTTCCCTGTGCCAAAACCCTTAGTTTACCAGTTCTGGATGCAGACACTTCACTGACTCAGTAGGGATTGGTAGTTACACATGATTCTAAATTAACTGAAGATACAATTCAAGCTGAGCAGTCCAGGTCTGAGCTTTTCTAGACCAACCTCAAGCTCTATAATGAGCTTGTAGACAGTTCCTAATCTGCATCTGCGTGACCATATGTAATTTAGTTTGACAGGAGTTTGCCTCAGGCAGTATGGCAAATCCCCAGTAACATATATACAGACTAGAAACTAGTCAAGATGACTGAGCTTCACGACTGCCCGATGCCATGGTTCTGGGCAGGGGACCAAAATGGGCTTTGTGGATGTCACCCTGGAGTTACTATACACTGTGTTACTGTCTGCAAAATGATCCCTTTCTGTCCTGCCAGGGGGCCACTGGACTTACCTGCTTCAGTCTCTGCGAGGTAGGGTTCAGGTACTCTCTGAACGAGGTAAAGAACAATGTGGGAGATGTGGGCTGGGCTGCAACTCCTGCTCTTTCACACACACCAGCTGGGAGCTGAAGTAAGAGGCACAGCCCACCATGGTTCAACTCGCAGCATGGGAGCAACATCCCTTCCTGCCAGGAGCTGGGGGAGGTGACCACACACACGGGGTGATGTCTGGGGGTGTGTTCATTGTGTGAGCATCAGCCCCTAAAGTCAAGGTGTGAGTGGTGTGGTGCCTGCAGGATTCAGTTCCCCGTGCATTCTGGGGAGAGGGTTTATCCTTGTTCCATCAGAATGGACCAGTCAGCATGGGAGAAGTGCACTCTCAACATCAAAGGGAATTTAAGGTTAATTGAAATCGAGTCAGGCCATCTGCCCGGCACCATGACAAATCCTCTCCATCCGCAGTGCAGGGAGCCAAGGTCCTGTACATTTCCATAGCAGGTATTCCGTTCTCTAAGCTGGATGGCCATTACAGACTTTGATGAGGTAGGCACTATGAATACTGCAGAGAGGTGTTCTCAACTGTTCTGAAAGCTGCCAAGCACTTCATTTTACTTCAGTGTTCCATCACCTTGCACTTCTCCTATGGCTGTATTTGGCAGAGTTTTTCTATTGATTCTCCAGACCAGTTGTCCTCTCCCTTTGGCAAAATTATTAGTCAGGACTACAGACCCAGTTCTGGATTAATTTTTCAGCTCTGCATATAATGATCATACTAATAAATATCTTCTATTCCAATAGCATTTATCCACAATCAAGACAGGAACCTAACATGCCCACCTGGGAGCACAGCAACTTACCATTAGTTTTATAGAAGTACTCAATAGAGATCTGAATCTATTTTGCACAGTTGGGTTTTTCCTTTTGGGGAAAAAATAAAATTCAAGATCAATCTCTGTGCCAGAAAATGTGGACAATGAAAACAGATGTAAGCATTGACTTTTCTCTTCCTACCTTTGGGTAAGTGCTTCAAGAAACAGTACTCTGCAAGGAAAAATTTAAATTGTAATAAACTCCTGTTAAAAAAAAAAATCCTGTTCATCTGATTCATAGTTTTGATGATTAAAAACCCATTTTTTCACCACTATCCTGACCTCCAGACAGTTTCAGGCTAAGGTACTAGGTTTTTCCATAACACAACAATAAAAGCAGAATCTGTAGTGATAACCAAGACCAAAGATAGCCACCACAGGGTGCTCACAGAAGCAAAATAAAAATCAAAACTGCTGCAAAGAATAAAAAAATACTGCAACAGCTGAAACTTTATGCTGGCTTGAAGGCTCTACCTGCTGAAAAGCAGCTGCTTTAGGTACTTCTGTGGCCTTTTTATCATAATATCTTAAAACTTCACACCTAAATGATCATATGCACAGAGAGGCACTATTTATCTCAATTGTGTACTAGGGGACTTGAACCAAACACAAATGTTAAAGGCTTTTTCACCAAGGTATTCAGGTATTTATATCCTGACTGTTTTCAAAGGGAAGGTAGGAGCCTGAGTATCTTCAGATTTTCTAGGTCTGTGTGACTCTTTGGAGGCCACAGGGCAATGATGTAGCAGAACAGGAAAGAATTTCAGCAGGAAATTTTATCCAAATTTATTTTTAACCCTGGTCTTCCAACTACTGGTTAATACCCAATCAACTAGGTCATCTTTCTTGTGTTTCACATCATCCTTATTTCCCAATCCTGCCCTACCTCTGCACTCAGGTACAAATACACAATGTTGCCACAGCAAAAATGCTCTTTATGTCTCTTTGCAAGGTACAGACACCTGCTGTATCAATGCTGCCACACGAGCTCAACATAAGTTGTTGAAAACTCATCAGTTTTCCTTTTGACCCAAGGGCTTGTTGGACACAGCAGTTGGCAAGGACACAAATCATACAATGATTTGTATCAGAGAAAGTAGTTGCCACCCTATAACATTTTAAAGGTTTAAAATTGAGAAATGAATTTGCATGAGCTTCTGTGTCATGATTTCACTTGGGACAAATACCCATAGTGTATTTTCCATCATCTCCAACTCACTGTTTAATCTATTTGTATTCCACAGTGTTTCTTGGTTTTGTTCTGTGTAACATACAAAATAGATTTATACGGCCAACACTTAAATGACTGTAATAACTAGTATAACAATGTCTAATAATGACAAGTTGAATGAATGTACAATTTGCATACAGTGTTCAAATTCCATAATCTCCCATGCTTAACTTTTAGATGGACAAGAAGGCAGATTGCTTACATTAACAGTCTTTTTTAACATGCTGCTCTTGTAAGTTTACCAGCTGAAACAGTGAATTTTAAAGGCTTACACTTTTCTTCCCTACTTCTGTTGGTTCTCATAGGAAGAGACCAGGGTCTTCCAGGCGTCTGTGAACCCCAGGATGAAAACCATTAACTGACATGCTGAAAACTAAGCAGTGTTTGGAGGTTTGTTGAATCAGCAAATACAGGCTTGCATTAGTTATTAAATGAAATTAATATTAATTTTTATTAACTTTTTAGATGAGTGTAAATTGGTTGTAATTGTAAACTTGGCTCTATTTCACTTAGTACTCTTTGCTTGGGTAATGTGTGCTTTGAGATTATTTCCATTTTACCACACTACTAATGTGGACTAATCATGTTTTTTCTTGTTGTGAGTAAATAGCTGGAATGTTGCACAGAACTGTTTGATCAGTATAGCAAGATTTAAGAGGATGGTTATGACTTTATTTGTCTCATAATCCTACTTAACATCTGTATGAATCATTACAGTAAGGTGTGTGTTAATAACAGCTTCCACATACACATTTATATATACAAAAGTCAAAATATTAGCTGCCTTTTATTTCGGTAGATTTAAAGTGTCACTGCATTTTTCTACTGAAGCAAAATACTGAAAATATTTCACTTATCATATGTGTTTTCTCCCCCCATTGGCTTGTGTCTCACTTCGTGAGTGATACCAAACTATGTTGCACGATTGGAAAATCATGGGCCTTCTGCTTTTCAAACCCTCATGTGAGAGAAAGGCCACTTCTGTAAGCTCCCTGACAATATCCGTAAGGAAATCTCTTGGGAAGAGGAAGGCACCTTGAAAACAAACAACACCAATCCCATTTCAGATCCCATGAGGCAACAGACCAAGCTGGCTCTCTGCACACCTAGTGTGTGTCTGGACTGTCTGCCAGTGGATTTCCTGCACCACAGCTGGGCCCCCTTCAGAACTGGGGGGCACTGGGGGAGGGAGATCACCATGTCTTATGAGAACATTGCATAAATCCATCCAAGTGAGCCTCTGTGGTCTTTTCTTTCCTTCACCACCTCCCTATCTTTGCTCTTCCGTAGATTCCCCAGATAAAATTTATCTCTTTGTTGACTTAAGTGTGCCATCCTCATGGCCTGATGAAATGCAAACATTTTGTTTTGAAACAGGCCAGTCAGAATTTGATTTGTCAGGCTTTGCATAGAAAGAGGCACTAAACCCCCATGATTTCTTCCTTCTCCTCTGTGTGTCATGGGCTAGAAACTCTAAGGCAGCAGTACCATGTCTTCACCTTATGCCAGTTTTTATGGCCTGTTTTCTGGCTTTTAGCCATAACAGATTGCACAGATTGGCACTTGTCAGCAGACCACACAGGAATTAAACACTATTACACAACCCTGCTGCTCCATATTGTAAACACATCTCTCCATCATTTCAGTCACCATCTCACTTCTTTTGTATTTGGCTGGAATGTGCTAATCTTGAGTTCCAAAGTGTTAAAGAATTAGTTGCAACCTTGAAAGTGAAGGTGCAGAAAGGAGAGGAGAGTCACGGCTGAACAAGAAGAGGTTCATAATGTAGGGGTGTGTGCCTTGAACAAGATGCAGACAGACGTGTCCCTTGTCTGTGACCTGCCTGCTGGGCCTGCCTGCTTGCCTGCAAAAATCTCACCTCCACACCAATACATGTCCCAGACATGAGTTCTAATCAAGAGCCACAAGACAGGGCAGCAGGAAAATGCCACTGAAATCCTGGAGGGCTCTGCTTGGACAAAACAGGATATTCACCTCAATGTCCTCTGGAAATCCATCATTTTGCTCCTGAAACTCATGCAGTAACTTGCCTGGTGCCCCTCCCACCCTGATCTTGATACCTGCTTAAAACAGAGGCCGTGTTTTTAAAGATCTCAGTTCCTAGTAAAGTCCATATGTTTCAGGCCAAAATCCTGATCACATAAGTTAAAGGAATTTTATCCATTGATTTATGCAGGGCAGGATTTTATATTCAATAATTTATTGCAGAGAAACTCTTGAAAAACTTGTGGCATTTCACCTGCCCACTGGAGTTTACTTTGCAAATCTTGGCCACTGCTGACAGCAGAGACTGATATTTTTGGTAGTCACAGTACAAACCACGTATTTCATGTCAATTATATTAGAACATATTAGTGAATATCCAATAGGAACAGTAGATAACTGATAATCACAACTCGTATTTGCATAGTACAAAGCTTTTCCAGAAGAAGCTTTGAGAAAGATATAGGCCATAATCAATGGAGTTAGCCAAAATAAATACGTCCATGAAAAATGATTTAAAAAATTATACCTCCTCGTAAAAGCAGTTTATTTTAATTCTCTTCCCTACTTACCAAATTTGAAATATTTCACATTGGGTCAGAGAAAGCTATTAACAAATCCAACTTCTAGTGCATTTCCTTTTCTGGAAAAAAAAAAAAAAAGGAAAAAAGAAAAGGAAAAAAAGCTTAAAAGAATAGTACCCTTCCCATAAAACACGTTTTAGTTCACATTTCAAAATACAAGCTCAGGCTTTCAGTAATTTCTCATCTTGTGTATAAAGTGCATATAAAATACTGTTTAAGATGAAGCTCACTGCTGTTCAGTGGGCACATATAATAAGCAAGTGCATTGGGGTAAACCTGCCTCTGAATCATTAAGTGGTTGGTAATACTTTTGATTATATTCATTATTAAATATTCATTGTATAGTTTGCAGGAGAAGTACCCCAGTCTTGTCAGCCTGAACCTGATCTCAACTCTGTGAATCTCACCCACTTTCATGGAGCAGAGTAAAAAATATTCTACTGTAATGACTTATAAAAATCAGCCTCTCTGAATTTCCAGGCACATTAAAAAAGAGATCAAGCCATGCATCCAATGATGAAGATTTTCAGAACTGAAGGATAATAATTTCAGGCTCTTGAAAACATCTTAGAATAATTGATCAAGCCCCTAGGTTATGTACAAAGCACATTTTCACAACAAATATTACTGTAAAAATTGTACCAGACACTAAAGATAGTTTCATTATAGTTTGGAGTTTACCTACATGAAATCATCTAGAAAGGTCAACTTATATCCACGAAAGTAAGTGATATTTAAACCCTGCAGTGAGGTCAATCCTTAAATTATCTGCTTTTCCAGGGAAACACTGCAGATACTGGTCGGATTTTTCGAATTTTCAAGTACACCTTTCTCAGTTCCATTATTATTTTTGGTTCAGCTCAGCTGAACATAACAGTTTGCTTCCTCTTAAATGATGCACTGAGTGAAAAACAACATACACCAGCCTTTTAAATCACATCAGTAATACTTCCATTTTCTGAATTTTTAAATTTTAATAGAACTTTTAATTAATTTTAATAGAACCTTTAGACTAATTTTAGTTAAATTTTTTTTTCTGTTTAATCAAGGCACTATTTATAATGAAGTGAACCAAATAAGAACCAAATTATTTTCTCAGGTATGTGTACAGTATCACTTATTAAATCCTCTGCCTACAAAGCCATTGAGTTGTTCACATATCTCAGCCAAATTGGTTTAGTTTGTCTTAACATAATTTAAAAAATTATTTTAGTATTTATTTTAACAAATGTTGTCATATTTTGAGATATCCATTCAAACGAGTAGAAAATAAGTTAAGAGCTTTTCTACTCCATTGATAAGTAGGTGATTGTTTCCTGGTACATCCTATTCCTTCCACAGTCTGTGCCAATCCAGGATTGTTACCTGAATTAGCTTCCTCTAGGCAGAAGATGCTGTTTTCCAACAAACTAAATGAAAACTCCTTTCTGAGCACTGACATGGGAAGCAATTGCTAAGAGAATATCTTCCTTGTTCTGTCTCACACTGCCCCAGGGCTGGGCAGATGACAGTTGTGATCTTTCTCATTTACTGGTTATAAAACCTGGTAAGAAAAGAGAAAAACCTTCTAATGAGGTGAAATCACAATCCCTTCTTGAGCTACTGGGTAATTCACCTCACATTGCTAATGCAGTTAGATATACATGGTTTTTTCCTTTAGGATGGGAATTCAAAATAGAACTGCAAGGTGATTACATGATTCGAAAAGAGTTTTTAAGTAGTATTTACAGGATATCCTTGCTGTATAACAAACATTCAGCCAGAAGAAGAAGTGCCATAGGGAATATGCAGATATGCCTATTACAAACAGACAGACATGCAAATGAGAGATAATCATTAAGTTAGCAAAAAATATCGCTTAGGAAAAGAGTATCACATGAAGAGATCAGTATAAACAATGGTAAAAAACAAACAGAAAAGAAAAATGTCTGCATTTTTTGGAGGAAGAGACAGAAAATAAGGCTAATTAAAATGTTGGTAAGATGAGAACAGGGCCAAGAAAACAGAGACATGAAAGAAGAGTAAATACTTCAAGTATATCTCAGTTAGCTACCAAATGAAAGAAGTCAGGAAGCCACAATGATGGTCACAAAGAAGGAAAGATATCAAGAGGAAATCAGAAAAGATGCACATCAGCGGATATTGTTTTCTTTGAAGAGGATGGCAAAATCCTCCTTGGACATCAAAGGAAGTACAAAGGAAGTGAAAAGATTTATTGACCAAGCGTCATCCTTAGCTCACATACTGACTTGTCTAACTAGAAAATAAGTGAAATTCTTGGTCTTACATAATATCTCAGATAAGTACAAGCAGAATGTCAGCTCAGAGGAGCCTGTAGACATCAAGAATATCTAACAATTTCTTAAAACTCCTATAAAACGGCAAACGAGACTTCCTGAGGGTGCCAAAGAAAGTCATCTTACACTCATTTTGGAAAACAATTACATAAAGTGTTATCTGAGAAAAACTTTTACATTGGAGTAAAGTTGAAAAGGAAAAAGATTAACTTTTTCATGAGGTTAAGTTTGAGCCCTTCTGTGCTACCTTTACCGACATTTGAGATTAAACAAGAGATTTCACCTTTGTAACAGTTCTGCCTGGAATTCTAGTGAAGCCATAATCTTGTGCCTTATTAATTTTCACACAGTTTATCACAACGTCATAAATGCATGACTTCAACAAACAAGCTAAACCTGAAAAAAGTTGTTTGCATTTCAAAGGTCTCTAGTAGATTTAGATAGTTCCTTAACTGAGAAATTATTACCATGATAGCCTATATTGCAACAACAGCAACATGAATGCGTTTTCTTCATCAAAACCCTTCTGCGTGGAAATGCAATCTAAAGATCATAGGGGATGTGTTGCTCTCCAGATCTGTTTACAAGTGTGCTTTCTGCTGGGGTTATGTCTGTAACTGTGTTATCTGTGCTGCAGCCCCAGAAAGACTGAGGGTTTATTATGCTGAACATCATAAACAGAAAATGCCAAGGTATTTTCTGCCCCACAGGGCTCAGTCACTGGGTAAGTCAACAAAGAAAAGATACAGAAAATAGGGATGAGATGAAATTTTCAAGGTCCTGCAGTGAATCAGATTCTCCAGGTAGACAGTGGAGACGTGGCAACTTTGATGCCATTTTTCAGGAGTGTACCAGCATCTAGGCTGATGAAATTAGAGAAGGAGGACCTCTCAGTGTTTGCCACACCAGTAGTCTTTCCTCAGTGCTTTCCTTTAGTCAAATCTTTCATCTGTTTCCCTCTTTTCCTTGCTTGGGTGTCTCCTTTTGCTTTCCTTCTCTTCATAGTTGCCTTATGTCCTCCCTTGTACCCTTCACCATTTGCTCCTCAGGCAGGGAAGCAGGAGAGAGAGGGATTGGGATTCTCTTCTTGGTGAAAGCTCATCCCTAGTGAGACAGACTTGGGCAAAGAACCAAGTTCCTGTTCACAAAAACATCTAACTGGACATTTGTACGTCTAATTTGGCATTTGCACAGGCAGCTTACTCCCTCATAACCAGGACAATTATTTGTATGAGTAGGTGCTGTATTATGAGAATGAAAATCAGCACTTCAGTGATTTGTTTATTTAGTCTACCCCTCCAAAAAAATGGTGTCAGCTTTTGTATACATTCATGACACTTGTCTTACATTGCCAACCATCAGTAAAGTTAGTGATTGTCATTAGCAAAAGAATCAAATATCGACTGACAGTAAAAGCCAGTAAAATATTCACTTGTCAGTAAAAATGGCAAGATAATTTAGAACTTTTCATTGCTTTGGCATAAGTTCCTGGACTATTTGAGTAGTTTTAATATGAAAGGAGTTTATTTATCATAGTTGAAATGATGTGTTCTATAAAAATTGACACATATGACCATAAACAGAAGTAGTAGGAATCCCAGATTGCCTTGAAAAATGTAGTCCAAATTGCACAAGTTAAATCAAAATTTGAAATCTGGATATGAGTGGGAAGACCAAATGCAACTGGAACAAGTTTTCCAGAGAAGTTGTGGATGCCCCATCCATGGAAGTGTTCAAGGCCAGGTTGGACGGGGCTCTAAGCAGCCTGGTCTAGTGGAAGGTGTCCCTACCCATGGCAGGGGGATGGAACTGGATGAGCTTTAAGATCCTTTCCAACCCAGGCCGTTCTATGATTCTATGTGTTTGAAAAATTGTTTAAATTGAGTAAATATTTTGGGGAGTGTATTTTTCGCTTCCCCACGGAGGATCATTTTCAAAATCAAATACTTTTGGAGCCTGTGTCCTAAGTCCTTTGCGAATGTACTCTCTGATGTAAAGCGTGGGTTGCACAGTGGTGATTGCTTCTAGGTATCAGTCCCTGTATTCCCTGTGACCACCACATGAATTAACAAGGCAAAGTTCAGTTTCAACACCACTGCTTGACTCATTACCACAGCCCTCCTAGTCAGTGAGGTGCTTCACAGGGGACCTGCAAAACAGCTGCCCTCTGGGTGTCTTGTTTTGGCGGCCTTTTCCATCTGTTCTACCTGTCTCCCTCTCTGAATAATTTATTTCACCATCTCCCTAAGTAGAGCACCTGGCCTAGGGCTAACTCTTTCACCTAAATTATTCAGAGCTGAAAACTCTTTGGTTTATACTCAGATAATGTAATGACTTAACAGGACAAAACCCTTAACTTTGAAGCAGCTGTGAATGTTTCTAGGCTCTGGACTCTGTTAGCACTTTGAAAGGTTGGCTGTGTAAACTATGTACAAAAGCACCACAGAAATCCTTCCTCCTCAAACATCTTCAAAGCCTCTTTCAGCAGCTAAAACTTTGCAAAGCAGGGTTCTTTTACCTTGATGCCTCTCTGCCACATCTCAGTCCCGCAGGAAGCCAGAGGATGCCTCTGTGTGTGTGCACTGCAGCTGGCTTGTCCCTAGTCTTTATGCAGGAAAAGACACTCAAATTCGGCTGCAGGGCTGGACTTTGTGCACGTCTGTTCTCTTCACAAGCAGGTTTTTGTTCAGAAACACCAAAACCCACCCCTGTGCAGTGCTCCCATCCATGTTCCATACTTCACTATCTTTATCTCATGAGCTCTACGGTTAAAATAATTCCTCCCTGCCTCTGTTCCTAATAGCACGGAGAGCTGCCACACTCCAGCAGAAAAGAGCTGAACAAGGTTCTTGCCTTGGATGCCATATTGAAATTTCTCATATTGAAAGCTCGCTGGCAATTTTGGGTGCAACGTTGGCTATCCCCATCTGTATTGGCCGTGACTGAGGGAAAGTTTCAGCTTGCTTTTAAACATTTGTTCCATTTGTTTTCCCACAATGCTTCCACTGGTTTTAGCCTTTTAATTATGCTCAAAAATCCTATGATCAGCAGTTTTCTCATTACTTTTGAAAATCTTGTATTGATTGTTTGGAAGACAATCAATACAAGGAGGTGATCTCCTGTCTTACAAGATACTTGCTTCAGCAAGTGTCTTTATTTCTGAAAGAAGATTTACTTTAAAAAGTCATGGTATCAAGGACATTATTTGAGATTCCCAACCAAGGGATATCTTAAAGTCTTTCCCACTTCAGCTTAAGAGGGATTGATAAATTGTCCTTGGTGAGAAAATGAATGAGCAGAATATTCATAAACGAAGGAACAGTTTTTGAGGATGCTGTTTCCAAATGGCCTTGCAGTAAAATATTTAAAAGTTAGTTAGTGCAATTTCTATCTGGGTTACTCTGGGTTTACCTCAGCATCACAAAGATAGGCATGGGAAAAGAAAAAGAATTATTAAAATGAAATCAGTTTTGGCAAATCAGTGTGTTGTCACTTCTACAGTCAAGAAATCCCAAATATTTTTCACATTAATTTACAGGAACCAGCACAGTTGCTGTTGAGAGAATAAAAAGAACATACAGTTATCTTTATCATATCCTACCCAAAGCTAAAATTATTTTCAGTTGGATTTTTGTCTGCATAAGTACCAAAGAATTTGACACGTTTTGCAGCAACTAGCATTGTCTGTTTACTGTAGGGATGTGCATAATGCCCATCACTGTAGTTCTTATAGGCACTATATGAACTGTTTCATTTTCCTCTGAGAAGTTTATCAAGTATCAGGTATTTGCTTTTTGCTCCAGCTTGGGAAATCAGGGTCATGGATTTCAAATGAAGTGCTTTGTACTCTCCAAGGGCAGTGAGAAAACACAATAGTACAGACAAAAATCTAATCAAAGTATTTTGGCTTTTTGCCTCCTTTTTATTTTACAATGGGAAAAAAAATTCAAGGTGCGACTTGAATCCCTTCAGGAGTTCCCTTCCTGTGTGCGCTGGCTCTCGCCAGAAACACGAGACTGACACAATGATAAAATGTGCTGCCAGGTCCTCTTGCCCATTCAAAGACCCTCCCTCAGGTATCAGGTGCCTTCCCTGAGCTTTGAGGTCAACCAGACACCTCCCTCGAGGCTTACCTGGGCTGAAGGATACATCTACCTGAAAATCCGCTCAGGTAGAGCAGCTGTTATCTGAGCTAGGATCAAAGTCCCCCTCTGCACTCCAGAAAAACATCTTCCAAGCTGGTCTTCTTTCTCCATGATTCAAATGAATGTTGAATGAGTCTCTGGGGACAACAGTTGTTGTGCTGAGGAGCGAGCTGTCAGAAATACTTTATCATGAAAGTTCAGTTCCTTTCAGGGCCTTTTATTATTAATAGTCATCGCTGCAGGGGAGCATTAAACACAGACCCTATTTACTGTACAAATTGATATATTATAAACCACAAAAGCCATCCTGGTGCTTTGCTACTTCACCTTCCTTTTCAGCGTGCTAGCATGAGGGAATCTTTAACCTTTGTGTGGCTAGAATACAGACAATGAATTTTGGTTTAGTGTGGCCAGGCTGGATTGCTCAGAGCAGCTCATTTTTTGAGGACCACTGTCTTGAGGCGTGGGTGGAGAACAGTGACATCTGTACTATATAAAAGGCGAGACATTTTGCTCCATAGTGACACTGAGTTCATCAATACAAAAAGTCAAAGGCATTTATACCCCTGAAAAGGCCACAGGATGTCCCCTAAAGGAGCTTATGTTTTTGTACCAGATTTCAAGCAGCTCCCGCAGCTTTCTGCTGCCTCATGCGAAAGATGGGCATGTTATCTGTAGGTGGGTAACAGCCTGATTTCTTCAGCAATAGCATGTGACAGAGGTGAGGGAATAGCTGTTCCATGGTGTAAGAAAACGTGGCAAGATGAGTCCCAGCTGTGGGAAGAACCCAGCCTGATTCCAGCCCATCGTGGCTGTGGTGCCATAGGCAGAAGAGACTTTGCTGGGTCAGTTTGCAGTGCAATATTGGATTTTAGCAGCTAGGCAGAAAACTCTCAGAACCAAACCATACAAGGAGCAGTAGAAATGAAACCCAGCAGAACAGTGACAGCCCAGAGGCAGGGCAAGTAACAAACAAAAAAATACCATGTTAAAAAAAGACAGTCTATTGCACTTAGTAGCAGACAGGCCCTGGCTTTGCACTTTCTGTCCTCTGCACTTTGGAATCAATTTTAAAATACCTCCCAGGCTTCTCCAAAAGCCTTAAAATCCTGCTGAGGAGAGCCAGTGCTCTCCCATCAGCCAGTGAAAGCAGCCACGTGCTGCAGGGGCAGGGTGGTGGATGTGTCACAAGGACACCACTTGGCGAGTTGAGGAGTCAGGATCCTGCAAGGATCCTGAGCAAGCTGCAGGCGTGAAGCATGGACTGGGGGAGCCACGGTGTCACCATACAGTGAGGCAGCAGGGGTGACACAGCCCGTGCAGGTGTGCTGAGCCAGCAAGTCACAAAGCACCTCCTCAGCAAGGTGTGATGCCAGAAAGTCACGAGAGTGAGTGACTCCGCAATTTTAAAAGAGCTGAAAGCAGTTCTAGAGAGCAGTTTAAGTGCAATGCACCCATGCTGAAGAGGCAGCACTGTATGGCTGACACAGTGTGGCCTCTGTGACATGTCTCAAAGGGCTCATAGCCCAGGGAGAGTCCGTGGGAGACTGTAGCTCTAAAGATTCCCAGTTGTTATAAATGGATAGCAGCAGAAGAGACACAGGGAATGGGAGGGATGCGACGCCTCTGTTGCTCCTGCACTCCCGAGGGTGGTGTCCCTGGAACAGGTCTGAGGCACAGCCCCAGGGAGGGTGGATGGGGATCCGTGGAGCAGCTGCTCTGTGTGGAGAGGGCGTTGTTCTCCGAGGCTGTTGATCTGGTCTCTCATGAATATTGTATTCAGTGAAGAGAGCCAGACAGCAAGGGGGTGGAAACCGCTGCTTTTTAAAGTACAGAACATGTACTCAAAAAGAGTGTTCAGAAGTGCTTCTTCCAACCTACAGTGTGCTAAAGATTGGTGCTTGGTACATTTCAAGGATGAGAAAAAAAATCACACCACTCAAGTTTAGCTGTGACTTTTTTCAGCTGAAGAGTTCCTGATATCCAAAAATGTTGCGTGTGCTTCTGACTAAAGCCCTTAGTAACAACCGAAACTTGAGCCTTTTCTTAGATAGAAAGCATATACTGAGTCTTTTCTTGTTACAATAAGAAAACCCCAAAAACAGTCCTGTAATTTTGTAACTAGAGTTGGACAAACTTCTGAGAAGGACCACACACCAGATTAGAATTTTTAGATTTGTTGTGAGAATAGTTGACATGTGTTCCCTTCCCTTTCACTGTCCAATCTTTGTTGTAAAAGTGGACTCATGTTGTGCCAGTTGAGATTAATATTATAACATGAAAGGGCTAGGTTTGTATCATTTTCCATGCTTGTTACATTCACTGATGTGGGAATAGAGTTATATTCTACCTGAGCCACTTTGTGTTTTATGGGCAGGATTAACAGCACACAAATACTTCACAGTCTTGGGTGGGTAGAGCACCTGCCCATTGGCATCGAATACTGTGAGTGTCAAAGTATCTAAGACTTTCTTTCCGGCTGTGAAACATCCTTCAGATTGCTCTAGAAGATCTTGTCCTGTTCTTTACCCTGGCACCTCTTTTGCTCTTTTCTTAATAGAACATGGCTCACGACTTCTTGCTCTGCCACAAATTCCCCTGAGGATGTGTTCTGTTCCTTCCATTCAAGCCTGTATTCCACTCAACAGACTCTTATTACCATTATTGTCACCGGATATAGAATTGGTTATGAAGTTTCACTACTCTGTTCACTGGGCGCACAACCTTATTAACGTGAAATAATGCTGCATCCCACAGCCATAATTTCAAATATTCCCACTGTTCCGATAGCTGATACTATTTGTAAAACCAATTATTAGAGAATTTCATTATTTTCATATGCTACTTTTAACATCTAATTCTTTGAAAGTGCAATTATAGTGCAGTTTATTCATTAAAAGCAAGACTAATGTTTTATGTATTTTAGGTGTAACTTGAACTCAGAAAACGCCAAACTATTTACATTAATACAAGCCCTTGGAAGCCATTTCAAAATGATATAACAGGAAAATAGTTGATACAATGGTTAGATAACATCAAAGAGTGGGTTGGGAACACAAACCATGATCCTTGTGAAAACTGATTCCTGAAGAATTAGCCAAGAGAGTTCCAAGTGCATTTCTTCTTATTCGTTGAAATATGATGTTTGTTCTCATTCTTCAGGTAGAACCTGGCAAGTCTGTATTTGCACTTGTTGATCTTTCCCAACATAAATCTCTCCATTGTAGTCACATCAACAATATGTTTTCTTTACTTTAGTAATAAAATTTCTGGTAACATATGCTCTTTTAGACTCTGTGTGCAGTATTTATCAAGTTATTGAGGTTGCAGTTACAGAACACTTCAGTATAACATGCAAAGGACAATGGAACCTTGCACAGCTATAAGATCTCTCTGATCTTCTTTTGCCATCAATTAAAAACTGCCTACAGGTGTAAGAGCTCTCTGATCTTCTTTTGCCATCTATTTGAAAGAATGTGTGAACTTTACTTCAATATGTCCTTATAAGCATGATGATACACCCTTAACCATAAGACACACACTGCTCTTAAAACCTCTTTAATGTAATCAGCTAACAGACCTAATCTCCCATTTTGCTGAAATAGTCCCTGGATACGTAACTGCGCCTACTCTGAAACGGACACTGTAATTTCCTTGACAAAACATCAGCAAAGCTTGGGATACTAATCTTCATATAGGTAACATTTTATTTAATAACTTACTAGGCAAGTTTCTAGAGGAAAGATTGAATATGAATTCACCATTTTCTGGGAAAAAAAAGTCTCTGAAAAGCTTGTTGGGAAGTTGATCTGTGTGTTGCTTAACACTTTCACAGCATGATAATTACTTTGGGAAAGTGTGTGTGAGGAATCACTTCTTGTCCAGACCCACTTAAGCCTGAACAGATTGTCAGGGATGTGCCTTTCTGGGTCTTATTTTGGAGGATGATGAAAACCCACCATTATCTTTTGGATATAGTTTGTCCCAAAATTCCGCTGTAAATGTATTTAAGTACAGACATGACCTTACCCAAAAGGTGTGCTTACCTCTCTGTATGTATATACACAACTGAAATACACTGACCAAGAAACCAAGGTGGTTCACAGATGCAAGACTGTGTCTAACTCTCCTAACTCCAGGTAATACTCAAGAGTTTAATGCACTCATCACCACTTGGGCTGGAATGAAGTGGGATGCATTTGAACAGAGGCAGATCTATAGAGTTTCTTACAGATTTAGCCTGACCCCACTAGGTCTGAGAAGTTGTTTGGGGTTTGCTACGTACCCAAACAAGAGAAGAAATTACAAACTTGGATAATCCTTTTCTGAGTTACATACTGAAAAATCAAAATTCCCCTCCAGATATGAGCAGGAAGTGCAAAAGTATCAACCAGTCTATACTGAGGGTCTAGAAACTCTCACACAAATAGTAAGTATTCTTCCAGTTGGGTGAAGAGTTGTTTTTCCAAGTGAAAATAGGAAAGCACCCCAAAAGGTATTTACTCATATTTTCATAGTGCCAACAGCAGCATTCCTAGAAAAGACATAATCCTACATGAAGATCTTGCCATCTAGGATAATCAAATTGTGATAATCAAATGTGAAGGAGATGAAGTCACTATGTACTACTTCAGAAGTAACCAATAAATACCAGATATACCACACTGAAGAGCTCTTTGTGTACCCACTAACACAGTAATAGATATTTATCTCAAATAAGCCATTTAATAATTTACTCTTTTTACTCTTGATAGAAAGTGTATGCCCATGCACATTTCATAATATGTGCAGAATGCACAAGTGGTCTAAAAAATATTTTTAAAATAATCATCGAATTATGCTTTTGGAAAATTAAATATGAAACTTGGAATGTGAAACAAACAAATAAGACAATTTAGAAAAGATTAAAAGCAATTGTTCTGTTACCTTGGCAACACATTCGAAGTGCAGCCAATCAGCAAAGTTGATGTATTGTTTTGACATACATGCACATATTTCTAACATAAATAGCAACAGAGACTTAATAACAATAGGTTTTAAAACTAGGAACTGATGTAATTTTAAATGTGTCAATCAGAGAAACCTATGAAAGTGTTTCTTCTATCAAACTGACAGTAAGTATATGCTGGAATGGCTTTATAAGAGATAGCAGACTTCTGACAGGTCATACAGAAGATGCAAAATCTGTAATTACATTCTAGTTTCTTGGATTGTGTCCTTTCGTATGTCTAAAAAACTTTGAGAAGAAAATAAAACTTGAAGGCTATGATATATCATTCATTTCTGTAAACAAGTAACAAAAAAAAGAGCAGCGTGTCTGAGAATGGAGACGAAATATCAGACTGGAAGAATCTGCCTAGCCCTCGAAATAGATGCACTTAAACTTCTTGTCTTATTTTATGATTGACTGGTGCCAGTGAGGTTCTGCAGTGTAAGTTTTCAAGGATACTAAAAATTAACAATAGGAGAAATGTACAGAGGAAGATTGCTGATGGGATACAGAGCCTTTCACCTCTCGGTCAGTGGTTTGAATCTGGGCTGTGTCAGCAGTAACAGGAAACCATTACTTTTTGACAGGTGTCAGGAGTGTGTATGGAAGGAGTGCATCAGCCATCCTCCTCCAGACCCTGATGGATACGTGCCCAAAAGCAACCCTCAAAATGAGAATTCTGCTTGACAGCCTAGAAATAAAACTGGTGTCTCCTCCCTTTCCCAGAGAGCATTGTCCCTCTCCCCCAGTCTAAGACCACACTACCATGGACTGGCCTTTGAATCAACACTGTGCTTAGAGGGCTTCAGTTCTAATTGAGCAACATTTAAAAATCTCATTTACAACTAAAATACATTTGAACACATTTGTATATTTCTTCATGGGATCAATAGTCTTCAGGAAAGCTAGGGTTTTACCTTAGGTCTTTCCACTTCCAAAACCCAAACCTTAACAAAAAACCAAAAAAACCCCAAAAAAACCAAAAAAGAAACAAAAAAAANAAAAAAAATAAGGCACACATTCATAAAATCCTCAGATACAGAAACAAGCACCTTATTCTGTCATTGGGTGGGATTAAGTTACCCATTCTGGCACATCATCTTTTTTCTTTTACTTTTTCCAGATTTATATGACTCTCATCATAGCAAATGCTCAGAGAGAGGAATTTCCAACTGGAACACATTGAAAATAGAAAGGAAATAACTCACTATAAACAGCACTGAGGAGAAACAAGTGAACATGCAGGGGAAAGCATGATTCTTTGTCAGAGTGTGAGTGGTGTACTTTTGTCTAGCAGCCATTATCTTTCCTTAAGAAACACTGACTTTTACTTGGAATTTCAATCTACATTTTGATTGATTTCTTTCTCAGGATATAAGAAGAGTGATGGGAAGGACTGGGGATAAGGACAAGGAAGAATAAAACAAGATAAAAAGTTTCCAGCCATGCTGTCAGGTTTGGTGAAAACATGCTGAGGATTAACTGTTTCAGTGCTGTGGAACCTGCATGTTAATGGAGGCAAAAGAGATGGAAAGTTTCCTTGTGCATCAAACTCACAAGGCTTTAAGCTGCCAGCCTTGTGGCAGAATCTCTGTACCCAAAACACTGCTGAAGTGGGGACACTGACAGCCACAGTCAAGGGTTGACAATGAACAAATACTACACAAATACAATCCTTAAAACGAATGTTTTAGCCATAAATTACCACTTCCCGTTTGGTGGTACTTGGCTTTCTGCAACATATTCTATGGAGCCTGAGGTAGGGCAATTCTAATCTGACACATTGTGAATATATTACATCAAAAGATTTTTTTTTTCAAAAGGTCTACTTGTTAGAATTTTGTCAGGTCAGCTTGGACCTGAGCTTAATACACTGTGCTGTGTGTTTCACCACAGTCAGTGTGCTCCCTATGTAGATAGATACTTTATCTAGACAAGTCCAGGTTCTTGTGATCAGGATTTGATTCCTCTCCCTGGTCTTTCTGCTTGAAATTCAAATAGCAGCACTCCTCTCCTTCCTTCTGATTAAGTATTTTCATAACCCCTTTTGCACACTGTTTCTCTCACATATTTGTTGTACATATGGAAAAGAACATATGGAGCCAGAGGTCTACGTAGAGCACTGAGCCCAGAGATGGTTGGAGATGAACTAACTATATTATTTTGTAACTGGAAACAGAAAAGTAAATTCTTTAAGCTAGAAGTGGAGCAGAGAACTGTCCGTGAGAGCCTGATCACCTTTATCTCGGAAGGCAATAATCTCACACTGCAATTCCTGTCTTTCGTGCTACAACATTAGAGAGACCAAGGCTCGATTTAAGAAGTTGCCATGGCAGAGAACCCACATCTCCAGGTATCACAGGTTAATTTTCCTCCTTAAAATATAATTGATTCTGTTATGAATGTCTTTAGTTTCCATTTTCAAGCCACATATCGTTATATCTTTTTCCTCTAAGACTGAAAAGTTGACTAATAGCAAAAAATCTCAACACTGTTTAATGCCTATTAAGCCAAGCAGAGAGTGATGTGTAGCATGCCCAGTGAGGAGGAGTTGTGTATGGTGAGCATTGCATGGGAGGCAGGAGGAATTCAATAATTGTCCCAGAACACTAACAATTTTCATAACCTATAAAAAGATGGATGTCTTTTGTAGAACTCTGGTACACGTATTTTCTTGTTTTACCAAACATTTCAAAAATATAAATGAGTGCTGACTTATATTTCTATAAACCTAGTTAGAATTTACATCTCCTACAGTCTCCTCCCATACATTTAAATCTCCATCCCACACTTTAATACTTTCTTTTCCCTGCTTTTTTCCTTTTACCCATTATTTTCATATTAAGAAGCAATGATGGATCTAGGAGAGCTCTGTGTGACTCAGCTGATGTCTTTTCCTCTAGAAAATGACTCCTGTAATTGCTCTAAAAGCAAAGCCTCCAGAAGTGATTACTCAGTGCAGGAGGTCGGACCAAGCAGCGCTGCTGAGCAGCAGCAACAGATGGATCTGGGGGGGTCTAACAACAGCTCTGAGTGCCAGCAGAGTCAAATTGGCTGATTAACAGCACTCAGGGGTTACAATAAACACAGGGGTGCCAAGTCCAGCCCCGTCGTGTCTGTCCTGGCCACATCTGCAGTAAAGGACATTGATCTGCTGAGCTGAATATTCTGCAGGTATTGCCTCGTGCTGCTGAGCAAAAATCCCTTCCATTCCCCAGTAGCAACAGCTTAAGCTTTGCCAGCCTGTGCATAGGAGTTCATGGGAATCCACTGCTCTGCTGCTTACTAGCTATTTCCATTACAAGATCCCTCAAGAGGTTCCAGTAAGGAATGAAGGCTCCTTGGGCTCATTAAACTACTTGGAAACTCCGAAAGATGAAACAGATAGTTCTAGTCCTATTAGGTTCAAGGTAAATTTCAAATTTGAACATCAAGGAGTTCAGGCCTTTGTTGCTATTTAAATATAACTGTATGGAAAATGAAATCCTGCTGGAAAAGTGAGTGTAAAGATGCCCAGAAAAGAGAGAAAGCTTTAATACAGTTCTTAAAAAGGGATTTAGTGCATGCTGGCTGCTATTCTGTTAGTAATGTTTTTTGTAATCAAATCAGAGCCAGAACAAAATGCCACATCTTCTTTTATGAATGGATCATTAAAGGAAATAGAAAAAAGAAATCTGAAGAAAAAATTTCTCAAACAACAATGAATTAAAGTCCTTAAGCTACATAAATTCCCATGAAATTTGCACAAGGTTGTATCTTGTACACATCCCTAAGCCAAACACAAAGAAAAAGGAAAATATATATGTATGCCTCCATGCAGGGGTTCTCCTCTGTCTTTTACAGGATGAAAAAAAAAATCCACAAACTTTTACTTCTGGATCTTTCACTGAATTATTCCAGAAGTACAAAGACAACACAGTGCCTCAGTCTGTCAGTAGCAAGGGGGCTCAGTGTTTATAAACCACATTTTCTTCATTTTTGATGCCTAAATAGTTTGCAAGCACTGACTAAGCCTTGTGACTCCTTTGTAAAGAGCAGAGCATTATGAAACCGTTCTCAGCAGACAGGGACAGGCAGGCAATGCACATCCAATGGAGACAAATAGGAAAACATCTGGGAGAGCTACTGCAAATTTACACTTTCACCTCAAGCAGAGCAGTGAATTGCTTTGGCCCAAAATGTCACAGTAGTTATTCATTAATTACACTAAGACAAAGTTAGATAAATTTGAAGACATATGCCTCAATTCCTGCCTATTAATGGGAAGAATAAATGAGCATGCTCAGAATATATTTCCAAAACACAACAGTGACTGTAGACTTAGAAACATCCAGAGTTATTACCTACACTGAGATTCCTGGTAGTTAGACCCATTCTTTAAACCATCAAATCTTCTAATTTATGATAGTACTTTAAAATAGTTAATTTCCTAAGCAGAAACATATCTTAATATTATGAACATAAAGTTCTTACTGATGTAATATATTTGCCTTTTCTATGAATCAAGATGAAACAGTGTATAATAGTTGTAATTATGTTGTATAAAAATGAAAAGACCTAAAGGAACAGTAGGTTTCTTAAAGTGTTATCTACCCCTAATTGTAATCTCACCTGAACTAAGGAACAAGGCATTCTACACACAGTCGTGAGCAAGTGCCTGCTATATTTTTGACTGCATATTCTTTACACTTTTCCTTCTCAAACTAATTTGTGACATCCTGCAAAACCCTATCGTTCCATAAAGTTGAACACTATGTTACATGAGGCATAGTTCAACAGGAATGTAGGTCAGTTTTTAACTGTCTTTCCTTGAAATTAAATAGGCTTGCATTTTACATGCAAAGGGCCACGGAGGAAAAATATAAATTGTGTCTAATAGTCTTTACAAGTGTGCTAGGCCTTTTAGCTTAAAAGCTGCCAATATGGAAATAATAGGACATATTAAACCATGTAAAACAGAACAGAAATGATGAGATGAGTCTGAGATGTGTGATGGGTCAGAGGAACCTCTGAAGGATGCTGAAAAAGCCCTTTCAGATTAGGTGGATGGGGGAGCACAGAAGGAGAGCACTGTGGAAAATTAAAAAGATTTCACATAGCTGGGCTAGAAAGGGGATTACGTAAATAAATAAGCTCCCCACGGTAAGCAATCTCCATAGCCCTGGGTGCCTGACCCACCACTTGGTGACTCCTGCCTTTTACAGGCCCTCCTGATGGAGCAATTTGCTCCAGCTGAGCCCTGCCTACCTGGGCTCCCTTGTAATCCTCACCGAGGGCAGACACCTGTGGCAGCTCAGGGACAAAATATTAACCCTCTCCTCCCCAGAGTCTGGGGGATCCGTACTGCAAAAGTAGAAGTCAAAAAGCTGGGGAAGAGGAATTGGTTTGTGTGCTAATGCTCTGAGACTGGCCCATGGGAAAAAATGCTGTCAGAGATACAACTGCACGGTCAGTATTTTGGATACCAAAGAACTTTGGCTACCAAAGAATTCTTGTTACCTCTAAGTTATCGACCAAGACAGGTTGGTTGTAATATATTTGCCATCTACAGTGCAAAGCTAAACAAAGGTCTTCACCAAATGAACAAACTTAATTATTCAGACAAGTCTGGGGGGAGATAGACCAATTGACGCAGAGCCCAAAGTTAATTATCACAGAGCTTAATAAAATCTCTCTCATTTCTAGGACTGTAGCAAAATTTTGTTGTGAATTTGCAGCATGACAACGTAGGGCACAGAACTGGCCATTAAGTCTCTCTAGATGATCTAAATCCCTTCACCTCATGAAGGCACACCACCCTCACCCTCATTTTCTCCTCTTACACTTACTTAATTTAACCAAAATAAAATACCAAAGGCAAAACAGTTGTCAGTAACTTCTGTCTGCCCCACAGAAAGTACTGCATTAGCAAGCTGACAGCAGAAGTGCTGAGCTGTGTTTCTGCAGGTCTGACACCCTGTAGTGCATCAGGAACCTGGGGGATTTGCTGACAGAGGGGAGAGGAGACAAAAAGGGCTGTTCAGGCTGCACGGCTGGGTGGGGAGCTCCCTGCCCTGTCTGGGGTGCTGAAACCTGGCTGTTCAGGGGAGGCTGAAATGTGCAAGCATCCATGTGGAGGGATGCCTTCACTAGGAGAGCTTGGGAGAACAAGAAGGGTTGTTTCCCCTCTTCCTTGAGGGAAGGTAAAATAGGCTGTATGTCAGTGTGGCAGACAAGGGTTTGGCTGCTCAGCCCATGGGTGTCCCCCCTGCCAAGGAGACTTTCCTGTTTGATGATTTCTGGTAGCTGACTCAAGACCCCATCACAGGATCTGACTTCCAGAATGTACAGAGGATCCAATGCACCGAAAATCAGGTCAGACAAAGATAACTCAGAGGTAGATCTCCCAAATCACCAGCTCTTCCTGAAAGCTGAAATCCCAATCCCTTGGTTATACTTTCTGTCTCATTGTTCCTGTGGCATCTCTCACCACCTTCACCTGAGACAAAGCCTTGGCTCTAAAACCCATCCAGACTCCGTGAGACACATATAGGGAACCTTTGAGGATGAATCAAATGAAAGAAAGAACAATTGTTTCTTCCAAGACTTCAGGGTGTTTGGAATCTGTGCCCCTCTTATTCAGGATATATTTATTCATTCTTTTCAAAATGAAAGTCATGTTCTTTTGATTTGTGGGAGGGGTTGCTGCAGCCAGGAACTGAAGCCTCTCTTTTATTGTTGCACAAGATCTAAAGGAATAATAACAATTAATAACACCAAAGAACTGAAAGGAAACTGTTTCATCTGAGCACTTAGGTGAGGTTAGGTGGATGAGGCTTTAGCTGCAGGGTCAGGTTTAGGTCACCTTTAGAGCTGGAATCAGGGCAGGTTTGCAGTGTTGCACCTGGTCTGCAGAGCTTTGGTGAAGGAGCACAGGCAGTAAATGGAGCTCTTGCCTTGTGCCCTGAGAGCACCTTGCTACAAGCCATCTTCTCCAGGAAGAAAATTTTTTTTAATCCTGGATGCCCTGTTTTATCAGTTAAAAGTTAGACTCTTTTAAGATGAGGCCCACGTTGAGAGATGAGAAATTCCAGCAGCTGACATTTAAGAAAAGTCTCTGAGTTATGTGCATGTGCTTGTATCGAGGTGAAAGCCCCTTGCATACACAGACCTGGTAGAAAAGAGCAGCCCATTTGTTTAAGTTTCCTGTGTTCTAGAATCTTTGACTAGAAGTGACACCTCCAGAATGAGGACCACTGCAAGCTTACCCAGCTCAAAGTGCTTTTCTAATTCCAGAAGTCAGATTTTGCTACCTTTAGATTCATCCCCAAAGCTAAATCTGATCTTGAGGAACATCAAATATCAGCAACCTTTCTGTTTCCTATGACTCTCATCACTATCACTGCCATTAGAGTGCTTACAGCTCAACCACAAAAAACTTTTTGACCAAAATCTATTATGCTATCTTTTTAGGACAAAGTTGAGAATTTGTTGATGAGGATATTAAATATTCTGCCCTAAAAAATAAGCAAATGAAAATCAAGTCCAAAGTGTTTTTCAGAATACTTGGATTTTACCCTAAAACATATAAGGTTTTTTTGTTTAACTTTATTTTAGGTATCCCAGAAAAAGCAACTGGTAACTAACTGATTGATTTAGCATCTAGAAATCTCCCTGTAAGTGCCCAAGTTCATGTAGTACTCCCTTTGGGCTGCATTTTGTGTTGTTTGCTTAGTTGTCTGTGAAAGCATTAAAAAATGGATAGATTTAAATCCTCCTTATTTTGCTTCAAAGTATCAATCTGTATTGGAACCCTCTTGTCCATTCCCAATTAAAAGAAAGATCTTGGCCTGAAAGATCTTCACTCTAAGCACACAGGAGGAGCAAAAGAGGAAAGGTGTCACTGTCTCCATTTTACAGTAGGGCCACAGAATTTTTAAGTGAGTTTCCCAAGCTAATATACCCCCATTTTTGTAGAGACCATAATGTATCTCCAGAAATGCACAGAATTTTACCTACAAAAAGAGGTATGCTTTGGAGGACCCAGGGAAGGCCTGGATCTCTCTATGTTTAAGCTTGGCAGTTAAAGTAAGTCCTTCAAACTTTTAAACTCATTCCAAAATTTCAGAGCTGCACAGCACGCATCTGAGAGAATGATTTGACCGCAAAGATCAAGATGATGTAAGTATTGTTCAAGAAAAATACAGTTGAAAAAGATTCTAAAAAAGTATCAGGGGCACTTTTAAAGTATTTCTTTAAAAATAAAAATCATAAAACTACCTCTGTTGTCTCCTGCTGTTAATGTGCTTTTATTCAGGCATTTGGAAACAATATTACTTTGTAGAGTAGACAGCTACTGTCAAGGGCAGCTTTCTCATTTGTGGTCACTTGTTATGTACTGTGAGTTTGAGAACTAATAATGTGCATTCTTTAAGATGGAAGAGAAAACAGGCCCCTGACTGCACAAAGAGGTAGAATAATTCAAAATAGTTGGTAACTTTGATGCTTTTGAAAATTTTAGTGTGGTAACTTTTAATTAAAGCTCGAAATAAACGTTTAACTTGTCTTGCCGTATGAAGTTGCTTCACAGACATTTATCAGCACACATATATTTAGCAGCTGCCATTCAGTGTAACATCCATGTCTATCATTGTCTACTTGAAGCTCTTTTCATGCACTTCAAGTGTATTATGAAAGAGCAATTTCCTTATTAACAAGAAAACTCTGAATAAGTTACTTAAGCAACCGCCCCACCAAGTACTGAAGACAGAACACAGACTGTGCGAGGACCTGGCTCGAGAGCACAGTTGAGAAGGACAAGTGAAATTGTTAGGCTAGAAGGTGAAAGCTGGTACTCAGTGCCTCTTCCAGTAGGAAAGATCCCATCCACCCTTTTTGGCCTCCTGCAGTGGATGCATACAGCTTCAGCCCGGAAATATACATGTAGATAAGAATGAATCCTCTGAAAAGTATTTAACAACTGGGCTTATTCTTAAAATGCATCAAGAATTATGATACTATATAAGCTTTCTAAAATTTTTTTTTTCATGCTAAATGCAGTTTCTAGCAGTAAAAAAAGTACTGTACACCATGGTCTCCAGCTCAATTTAAGTTTCTTACAATTGTGTTTTGCATTTCTGTTTCTGTCACAATTGCTTTTCTGTTTCCACTTGTGGAAGAAATCCAATAGTACATCATTAGCATTATTCCATATATGCCATAGATGTTTTTAAAGGTCAATTTGTTTATAGGAATACTTCCATTGAGGATTAATGATGACACTGTTTTGACCCCTCTGACCCTGATGGGCAGGAATGTACTTTTCAAGCGTCCAGAGCCCCTCTTCACAATTTGTCTAATCCTACATCTCCCCTGCCCTGGCAGGCTGTTTGCTGTTAGCGGCCACAATAGACAAGCAATAGTACCATTACAGGCTTCTCTAACAAAAGACTTTCATGATCATTTTCTAGTGGCTTGAAGATTGACAAGATCCCCTCCTGTTACCCAGATGCATTTTCCCCTCCTTCCTGGTGATTTCTTTTCTTGTTTCCAAGGAGGAAAGTGCCTTCCTGAGTAGCGACCTCTCTCTCTGCAGAGAGACCTGCTAGAAACAACAAACATTGCATGTTAAACCTCCTCCGAGAGGGCATTATGTACAAATGGAGTGCCAGGTCTTCTTTGATAAGGTGTACACCCGTGGCACAACTTAAGAATCAATTCAATTATAGAGACACAAAAATGCCTTTTGAAGAATGTTCCTGAGTGAGTGAGAGGCAGAGAGCACAGCAGATATATGAGTCTGACTTTGCCAAAGTTATTTCAAGGGAAGGAGTTGCCCGGAATCGCTCCAGCAGCCTGATTAACTAGCTGGGCACTCATCTGTTGGTGAAATCTTGAGTGTGGAAAACAAAGCTATCCCCCTGGCTTTATCACATCACTTGCCCTTCAATGTACTCAGATTTTCACTTTTCTGCAGGTTTTGCTTACTTTCCGTACAAAACCTGAGCTATCTGAGTAGCAGGTTTATTTTTCAGAGATGCAGTGTTTGTACCTCTCACTGGTACATGAGAGCACATCTGATAATAGAGCCCTCCATCACTCAGGCTGGATGCTCAGAGAGCGAGGTGCCCTTTCTCTGCCCCAGCCAGCAGTCACTTCGGAAAACTTCAGCTGTGCCATCTTTGTGCCTCATTTGTAACATGAGTGGGTCATGGTACTGGCCCACGCTGGAATATTTTCTGAGGGTTGCAAGTATTTTGAGATCCCTCATAAATAGTGGTGCAGATCAAAATAGTAATACAAATGTTAAAGCTTATTTTTTGCTTATGATTCATATGTAGGAAAAAAAAAAAAAAGAAGACCAGTGCTGACCTTTTCATACGTGGCTCTTGACAAGGTAATGCGCTTTGGAAGTGTGCGGTGTACTTTAATGTACTCTGGACACTTTACAGGAACATCTAATTGACATGCTAGTGTTTGCTTTTCATTTGCTAAGAATAGACATTCCTCTCTATTGTCATTAGTAGAAGAGGAAGAACAAGAAAGCCACGAATGACATTATTTCAAATCCTTGGATCTCAGGCCCTTCTCTTGCTGCAGGGCCGCTGATGTCACAGGGTGGGGTTGCTGGGTGCCCTCGGGGTGAGGATTGCTTGATTCATCCTCTCTTGGAGCTGAAGGGGGAATCAGCAAAGGATTCCACTGAAGACAGGATGAGTAAAGAAGATTTTGTTTAAATTTGAATTAGGCTTAAAATGAGATTTTATGACACACACAGGGAGGTCTGCGCTCAAATTTGCACTCATGGTTTAGTTTTGTGTTTAGTTTGTTTCCCTGAAAATGCTTGAGAGCTGCTGTTGTCACAGGTTTTCCATTATGCTGGTTCAATATTTTGTTGCACATAATTCAGTGAAGAGTTGGGCTCGCACCAAGAATCCATAACAAAAGTTAGATCTAATGAGGAGGATCCAACTTCTGTTGAAATTGAAAAACATCGAGATTTTTGGTTGAGTCAAGGTCACCATGTTACTTCTTTACTTTCCTTCATTTGAGCAATTGAATTTATTGAATGTGTCAAGAGACCCATCCTCAGTGAAAAGCTCAGCAATACTCTAATATCTAGTAATTACATAATAGAACCTACACAATGCTGAAGAAGAGAACAAATGGAACTTTCCCTAAAACGGCATGTTTTTCCTTCTTGCTCTTTATATAATTATAGAAATATATAAATATCAGCATATAATCATTATCTCTAATTATATTATGACATGTTTTTGTATTATTATATTAGATATTGTATTGTATTATAATGGTATATCTTAATATTAGCATTATGTAATATACAATACATAATACAGGTTTTAAATACACTCTGTGACACCATTCCTAAAACAAGTTAAGTTTTGATAAAATGTTCCTGAACTGCTGAGGTTAGCTGTATTGTTCTTGTTTGTTTTTATGGACTCCATGGTTAGTTTCTCATTGGAAAATTCTGTTCCCAAATTAAGCTGATGGTCCTTCAATTATAAAAAGGTAGATTGTTGACCTCTACCTCTAATGTTACGTGGGAAGAAAAGGATCACAGCGTATCAATGCCAATCTAAAAGCAAAACAATACTGGATTCATTTGCTCTCTCTTCTCTTGCAAAGATTGTTTTCACAAGAAGAGTTAAACTGAGGGCAAGGCAACAAAATTTGTCACTATTTTTTCTCCTTTTTCTTTTCTCGGCTGATCTCCTCTATTTAAATGCAATTAGTGTTATCCTAATGTCGTCTTTTTATCCATATCCATGGCTTCTCATCTTACTGTTTGCTAATATGATCCTTTCAACCAAAAGGACATCAATACACTCAGCAAACTTATTAACCAGCTATTCTGTCTCACGGGGAGGCAACCGGGCTGCAAAGAAAGGCATGAGTCACTGGAAGCTGTGAGACACCAAGACTTTGATGCTGTAGGCAAAACAAGCTGCTTCATGACACAGTTTGTAAAATGTTTGCACGGGAGCAAAATTCTGCCAAAAAGCATTCAGGGGAGTTTACACAGTGCAGCATACAAACTACAGAGCATCCCACAATATGGGATATTTACAGACCTTTAACAACGATGAGCTTTCCTTCAACTGCAGTGGTGCCTCCCTGGCAGATTTTGACCTTGGATCTTTTTCTAACACACAGACCGCAATTGCCAAGGGAAACCTCAGTTTCTGTTCCTTTCTCAGTGCAATGTTCAGAAGAAACATCTTCAGGTACCAGAAAGAATACAGAGGTCTCTCCAGTAAAACCATGTATTGCCCCTACTCTCTTGATCAGCTCCTTGGTGCCAGTTTTCAAACAGCCTCAAAAGCAGAGGAAGGAGTCATGCTGGCTCCTGCAACATTAGCCATTGGCAGCATTGCTCCTAGATGGGAAAGCAGACCTCTAAGTGCTTTCACCAACCTTGGCTGCCCCTGGGCTGAGGCACTTTAGAAGTCTAATGACATGCAGCTACACTGCACCAGTGCGGAAAGTTAAGGAGAATACAAGCAAAGTGCCACTGAAATCTTGGAAGGAGGCGGAAAATAATAAACACTCCAACTGAAATTTGGCCTGGACACATGTTATTTGGTCTAAGTGCATGTTTACATTTCTTTGAAATGTTCCTAAACACTCCGTCTGTCTGAAAAGAAAATTTCAAAACCGTGATGAAAAAATCTGGTTCAGATCATGTGTATTGGTTTTAAAACCAGGCATAACATTGCAGCCGGCTCTTTTATCCAGAAAAGGTGCAACTGTCATATCAATTTAGAACTTCAGTCATGTTATTTTAAACCTGCATTAGTAAAACCTATAACAAAACATGTCTCTGTTGTCCACATCTTGCATCTGGAGCAAAGTTATGCTTAAGTCTGATCTCTAAACCCAGTATTGAAATTATATCTGGTATGTTCTGCACTTTGTAACATGGTCCATGTGGACTTTTTCACTGTAGTGATAACACAGTTCTATAGCCCACCTGGTAAAAACATTATACATTAAAAATGACAGTCAAAAGAAGCTGGTGCGAATATTCCAGAATTACATAGGAAAAGGTTGCAATGTAAGGCTAAAACCAAACATTGACATTTATAGGCACTATCTGGCACCCTACTTTTAGACAAAGGTATCTTACAGTGTCATTTTAAAGGCTTAGTACTGCGCTTTTGAGCTGGGAAATAGCATAAGACCACTGTATTAAGGAGCTGAAATTTTGCTGACATTTTGGAAGCTCTTAGTAGTTGGTCTCCTACCACTTGATAATAGTCTACAGATGCTGTGGAAAAACACTATCAAAAGGCAATTTTTATATATAGAACCTCTCAAATCACAGCCAAACATGACTTCACACAAGTAATCCACGAACTTATGTTACATATGGCAAAAGTATTTATAAACCAGGATTAGAATACAGAGAGGTGTCCAGGTGAGACTCTGTTGTCACCTCTTTGCACCAAGTAAAAGCAGTAAAGCATCTTGCAGTGCTGGCAAGGCCACTGTTTATGCCTTGTGGGTGCCCACAGTGCCTGGTGTAGGTGTTACACCAGAGATGAGACTCTGTGCTCAGGATGGGCCAGCAGTAGTCCTGAACATTACGGTTTTTATCCTTCCCCGTTTTATCCCAGGAGACGAGGGCAAAAGGGTTCAGCCTTGGAAACCTTCCTTGAAAAGCAGGGACCCAAACTGATCTCGTGGTGTGATGCTGGAAACAGCATCTTTTTACAGAAGAATACATTTCTTCCTAATTTTACCCTTTCTGCAAGCAGAGTGAAAGCTCTTGAGACTGAATTCCTAGCTGAAACCAAACTGTATAGAGAGAGTTTGTATGATAGACTGTGAGGCTTCAAAGCAGATTCTTCTTGGGATCCTGCTTCCTGTCGTTCCTGTGGTCTCAGGGCACTGGGGCTTGCCAGCAGCCCTGGCTGCACTGTGCACAATGGTGTGCACCCAACAAATTTGATAAGCCCAGCTCCCTGACACTGAGCCCCAAAGGGCTTTAGGTGTTTCCTGTAGTGCTGTAAGTGTTGCTACATATAAAAATATTTAAACCAATTTTCTTGCGCAACACAGAGGTAAATCCTCTATTCGACCAATGAAAACCTCACCTTTTTTCTTTTGAGAGAGTGCCCCCACAAAAATTAAGTGAGAAAAATTGAAAATTGCACAGTACTGTCTTCCATAACACAGATTCCCATCCACAGTTTCGTCCCATCTGAAGAACTGATCATACGGCTAAATGTTTGCAATGGCAGCTATAAATATACACATCCATTATATGACATACACACAGAAAATACCGACTGAAGTACTTAAAAATAGTAAAAACACCTGACAGATGTTGTAACCAGTAAAGAGATAAGGATACCTTATAATTTGCTAACAAACAAATTTAATATTTCCAGGTACAAGATATCAAAAAATTCCATAGAAGGAATTTGTGTGTGTGTGTAGACCTTGTTTTCACAACTTTAAAACTTTAAGTACCTGGCACGGTGCCAACTTTTAGGGGCAAAGAAATCACCTGTCTTATTTCCAAGCTGACACAACATGTTTTAAGTAGGTGAAGGCTCGGTTTCATTACATTAGCAGTGTCTCTAGGTGCTCTTTGATGCATCCCTCCCATGCTTAGTAATTTAGTAACAGGTTGGAAATGAGCAGAGGGGTAAAACGAGACTCCGTTGCCACAGCAACTACTGCACACCTCTAATTTTTGAATCAACAGACAGCAGAAGTTGATACTTTGCCACAGGTTATGAAGAAATATCTTCCAAAATGTTCTATGAAAGCAAACTTGTTTTGTTCGAGGAGTGGCACTTCCAAGAGAACAATTTCCTAAAGATTGCTCAGATCTGCTATCATTGAGCTAAAATGCTAATAGGAAATATTTAGCATTATTTTGACCAAAAATCTGGCCACTTGCTCAAGTGCAAAGCTCTAGGAAATAATTCTCTCAGCTACTTTATCTCCTAAAAAAGAGAAGCACCTTCCGATGGTGTTGACGCTGAAATTTTGCTCTGTGTGACAGAGAAAAATTAAGAACAACAACAAAATAACTTGGTTTCATCATTCAAGTGAGTACGTAATGTAGAAAAAAAAATCAGAACAAAATGAATGAGACAAGTAAGATTTCTGCCTTCTCAGTATTACAAACATCAGGACAAGCTAAGGCCAGACTGCCTCAAGACACTCACCTGACTTACTCTTTCCTGCATGACTGGAGACTTTGTGCCCAACAGCATTTCCTTTGAGCAGTTTTGCTACTGGGAAAGTATTTTTTTATTGACCCAGGGGGAAAATGAAATGCGTTGCCCTCAATTTCCTGGCGGATCCTAACAAAGTGAGCGCAGATATGGAATGAGCTGAGGTTGGGCGGAACTGTGGCCTTGCTGTTTTGTGATTTCTGCTTGGACTTTCTGTTCCTCGACTGCCATATCAGGATGTAAATCCTCCTGCCTCATGAAAGACTTGGAAGCTTCAGGTGGAAATGTGAAGCCACAGCAGTGGAAACTCAAAGCCATCAGAGCAGGGACATTGTGCTAAGACAGCCTCTACCAAAGAGCTTCTCTCAGCACAGTGACAGAGCCCACTTCAGTAATTGCATCCCATTGGATTTGCTCCACAGTACACTGGGATAAAGACTTTAATAACACAGGAAGCAGCATTTTAATAATCTTTTGCCTGATTTTAAGTGCTGTTATGCGCTGACTTCTACCAAAATCCTTTCACTATACAGAAAGCACCATATTTTAAGGGGTCAGAACTCTTGCAATGTATTTAAACTCCATTTTTGCATATTTCATGTTCCCTTAAAAGTGCATTACTATCAGTTCTGCTTCACAATCCAGTTATTCAGAAGTGAAATAGAGGTTTCCTGACAATCTACTGAATTAAAGATTATTTTAAATGTGGGCAAATTCTTTTTCTCTCACCTCTCATCTCCCCATCAGGTGTAACAATTCCCAGGACCTATAGCAGCTTCCATCAAAGACTGCCAGAGTTTTGTCATTGCCTGCATAGCAATTGAAAGCTGTTTACTGTGGGTATAAAATTCTGCCATCCTGATCCAGAGGCTTTTTGCTGCCACTGTGACTGCCTGTGCATGGAGTCATCTTTCCTCTTATCAGCCCTTTGGTCTAAGCTACTCTGCTCCCTTTATAATCTGTGGCTGTACAGAGAAAACCTCAGAAAGGGCAGTTCATCACAGCTATTTAGACATGTATCTTAGGATGGGATGCAGTTCCCTGGAGAGGTATCTGCTTCTCTTCATCAATAAAAAACCACCTCACTGCCTAGTTCAGACTCCACAGCCAGCTTTCAGATGCTGGGGGTCGATGGGAAGAATCCCACTCAAAACCTGATGGAAAAGGAATCAAGGCCCTGCAGGGTCAATGGGGGCAGACCCCAGTCCCCAGCAGAGCACCCAGAACATGGCAAGAACAAGCAAATCAATGACCTCTCTTGCTGGAGAACGACGTTGCTTTGTACAGCATTTTTTCAAAGGGTCATCCAGTTTTCCTCCCCCAAGGAAAATAATATGTCAGTAGGTAGTTGACTAAGGGGAGCTGGAGAGAGTGGACTGGGTAATCTCTGATGTTTCATCCAGGACTTGATTACAAAAGAGTCCCTGCAAACTTGCATGTCTCTGTACATACATGTGATGCTCGCAGTAAAAATGGCAGCACACAGGGACATTTAATGACAGCCTGAAAGAGGATGCACCAGGCAGTGGGGACCTGCATAATTTGTATTCTCATCAGTGCCACAGATGGTCAAAGCAGACAAGACTTTCAAAATCTGACAGCTGATGTAATTTTTTTAAATATCAGAACAGAACATATGGAAATGTGACTCCATTCCCCTGCTCCCCTGCACTCTCCCAGTTTAAACCTGTACTGTACTGAACCAAGTGCAGCTACTCTGGAATAAGACTGGAGTCAGTAAAGAAGAATCCAGCCCCTGAGATTTAAAGCGTTTGTGAAGAATTTTCAATTACTGCCAGTATCAGTCTGAGTGCTCTAACAACCTGTACGAATCACAGAAAGGAAAACAAAGAACCACTCATACAGATGATCCTTTTGGCAAACTGAGTGTGTGAATGTGTCTGAGAATCTGCTTGCATACCTTTAATACATGGACTTAATATCTTAAGAATATAACTCCTTCAAATTCCTTAAATTTCAAGAAGGTTTTACTTTCTTTTAAGAATGGGATGCATTAATAGCAATGTAGGCAGGCAAATGCTTCTTTAAGCATTAAACTGTTCTCCAAAGAGGAATTAAAACATGAGATTTAGAGAATGTGTTTCCTAATGTATCAATGGAGCAAAAAGGAAAAAAAAAATCAGTATTTTCAAGTACTTCTACTAATGTGCTTTTCTGAACAGAGCAGCCACACTTGCTGCCTCACTAACCCCAAGAAGGAGATGCAATTGTACTGCAGGCAAACATAGAGAAGCTGGACAAAAGGGACTCAACCATGGAAAATATTAAACGAAACTTGTGGCTAGAATACAGATGAGCAAAGCCTAAAACTGTTGAAGTATTTAAGATCAATGATAGTATTTAAAAATCTATCAAAGGCAGGCATAACCACTGGGCAGTGAGTTAGCAATACTCAAAACTTTTATTTATCAAGTTTGTCAAGAAGTATGTGCTAAACCATTTATAAAGCCAGCTGCATGCATCATTTGAGTTATGTAGATAATGCTGATTTCTAATATATTTTATCTTATATATATAATCTAGTTGCTTATTTGTATTTCAATGTTACATTTTTTTTTTTTAATTCCAGCTGCTAACATCTCAATGACTGCATCACAATATCCTCTGACCTGCATCTGTGTGCTCAAGGAGTTAGTGTGGGACTGTGTAAATACCCACAAACCTACTCCCTATCTGTTTGTCTTTGTGGGAAACCAGATGCACAAGAGGATGCCTCACAATCTTCCAGGAGTGCAAATGTGCATCCTACCTAATCGGGCTTTGCCAAGGACATCACACCCCCTCACCAGTTTCTTGGAGGGCTTTGAAATGTCAGGTGGATGATCCCAGTTGTAAAGGCACCATTGGCACTGACATTGCTATGTCCTCACACAGCTGGGTTTTCTAGGCCGTGCTCAGTGCATTTACGCATTCAGGAGGTAGGTACAACACCTCAGGTGAGTGAAAAAGCATCACACTCAGAGTCACAGTCATCATGAAACTCCTTCATTTCTATTTCTCAGACTCAGTGATACCTTCATAAAAACTGTAATTAATTTGCAATTAAAAGATCTGTTTCTTGCTCCCAGTTCAGTGTATGCTTGGCCAGAAAATTAATTTCTTTTCTTTTGAGACTTATTAGACCACAGACCCATCAAGACCAAGAGAAAAGGGGATCCAGTCTGTCTCCTTTTGCTCAGAGAGGATGGTTTATCCAACTGCATTCAGCTATACCTGGGTAGTCTCTCTGAAAGCAATGGGTGGCACAGATGTCACTGTGAGTCCAATTTGACCTGTAAAACCTTAAATTCTGGTGATAATGTGCAACAAGGAAAGAAGCCAGCTGGAGCTGGAAGCAGTGGCAATTAGAAATAAACATCTTTGCACCAGCAAAATAAACACATTTGATGTGAGAAATCAGTGAGAGACAAACATTGAAGCCCCTGATGTTACCCTGACAGTCCTCTTTTCAAGGGAGAATTATACTTTTTTAAAAAAACTGCTTACAGATTTTCTTGCATGGGAATAATGCAAGTTCAAAACCAAAGGGTTTGATATAACCCATGCACAGGCACAGCTGGAAGACAGAGATCAGGATGAACTGAACAGCAGAGCCTGTATGACAGAGGGGAGAAAAGTGGTGAAAGATTTCAGTTTTAGTCAGAATAGAGTTTGGCAAAAATTCTCTTTCAATTCTGTTCAATCGTATGCTTGAGTAAGTTATTCACCCAGGCCAGTAACATCTGTTCAGGAAAGGGGCCAACTCTAAAATGTGTTTTTTCATCCACAAAACAAAGCGTAATCTAAGCTATAAATATACATGTTTTTACTATGCTGGATAAAGTAACTCATGAAGAAAAAAAAATTCTTTAGTTTAGGACTTTTTTGTTTCTAGGGACATTACTCATCTGATCCTGGATCCTTTACATATTCAGGAGGCTCACTGCTTTCAGCAGGATCCTTAGGACTGCAGAGAGTTTTCTCAGACTCAGGGGTGTTCTTGCCCCTTATGAGATCAGAACCTCCCAGGTCCACTCTCCACTGGCACATTTTCCACATCGTGCCTGTAAGAGCCATTTAGTCTTTCTGACACATCACCACAGACAAAAAACCACTCCAAAAGCCCCATTGTCATGTGAAACTAGTGACAAACTTCAAAATAATTCAAAATAAACAGAAAATAAGACGTTTTCCACTTTGGATTTTTTTTTTGAGATGCCTGATGAGGTCAGTATATTTTAATGAGACACTTTCAAGCAGACACGTACACACACAAAACAAATACTACAGTGCCTCTAGAAAAACCACTTTAAATTGATAGATGAGTGTCGGCCTTGAAGAACCTGGCCATGCAGTGGCTTGATAGCACAGAAAGCAAGCAATCTGCAAGTGCAAGTCTGTTTCTTTTGGCAGCAGAAGAACTTGCTAATGGATTCATCATTTTCTGTTCAGCAGGAGCGTCAAACAAAAAAAACATTTAGGGCTCTATTCATCTGAGTTTCCGGGTCTACCCTTGCCAGCCGTGGAGGCTCTGTGGCTTTGTGCTCCAGAGCTCAGTTCTGACTCATGTTTCCCAAGTTTGGAACTGAAGGCCCCACAAGACCTGGAAATCGTTGTGTCAGTCCTTGTCCTCCCTTCAGTGCCTCTGCCTGCGCTGCTGCAGCGCTTTGAGGTCCTGCTGACCCCACCATCAGTGTGGCCACTGACCATCTTTACCTGGTTTCCTCATCCTCTAACACGTTCTTAGATGGCAGCTGACTGATGGCAGCAGATCCTGGAGCTGATCAGCCATGAAGAGCCACAGAAATGCACCCACTGGTTCAGAAGAAAACCACTAGAAAATTAATTGCAGTGAGAATGAGGGAACTGGAAGTGCATTGAAGGAGGAGACCTCCAGCAAGCAGGAAACGGCACCAGAGAAAAAGGAAGAGAAAAAAGCCTTATTTAAAAGATATTTGGATTCCTAGGGAAAGGCTTATTAGTGCAGAGGCTGTTAAATATGTTTGCACATTACCGTTCATCTTGCAGGAACCAGGGAAAACACCGATACCAATAAACAGATCATGCACTTGGGACACTTCATCCACTTCAAGGCAAGAAGCACCTTTGCCTTCTGCCTTTTCAAAAACATCTGAAAATAAACAATGTGAAACTACAATAGCTTGTCTTTACTATTTACTTTTTGCAGGGCACTCACATGGTGTCTAATGTGCTTCAGATGAGTATTTTCTTTTTAATACCTTGGAATCAGCAAGATGGGAATTTTTCTGATGGAAGGATGGAATAAAGAGAAAGGGTCTTACTGGAAATCATTTCACCATTTACTAGCAAAATACTTTACTGTACAACAGCAATAGTTCATGGCAGGGGCTAAAATTACAGCATTACGCTGAAATATGTCATTAGGGTTGGCTTGTTGCTGTCATTTTTTCCTTTAAAAAACTGACTCTCTGCAGAACAATTTATAAGAGATTTCAGACACCCAAAATATTACTTTAACTCTACAGAATCATATTTTAGATGTCTTGTTTCACTGATAGTTTCAACAAGGAATGCACAGAATGATCAAACCACATATAAGTAGCAGCAATTATTGGTACATTTGAGATGAGCACAGCGTGAAGGATAAGTCTAAAGAAAGATTAAGACCCAAATACTAAGGGAGGAAAAAAAAAGAAAAGATTGAGCAAAAAGGCCTGAAAAGCAGGAAAGGACTAGCTGTCTGCAGGAAGCTTGTATTCTTGTGAGAGTGCGAGTGACCCAGTGTTGGCTGGAATGTTATCTCTATGTGATCTACAGAATTTTTCTCTTAACTGTGGCAACTGAAGAGAAGTGAATTAAAGTCTTAAAGAGAAAAAAATCAATAAAGACAAAAAAAAAAAAAAGGAAAACATGACAGAAGAGCCTTTCAATGGCTATATAAAATGCTTCTCAAATGATCATGGGGAGAACCCCCAAATTTCTGTGCTTGCAACAGAAATACCTTGCAAAAAAACCAACAACCCAAACACAAAAATGAGGATCTTTTTCCTTTTGTTTTAAACTATATTTGTCAGTGAGTTTCTCTATTGCATCACTAGGGCTGACTCATTAGGTCACAGTAGGCTTTTCACTGACGCTTCTAGCCCCCAAAGTAAACTTCTGCTTGTTCTTCCTTTGCGATCTTGAGTTTTAACCCAATTTATCTGTTGGAATAGACAATATTTAGCTGGAAACTCCAGTGAAAAAGTCCAAAGGATAATATCTGTCTCCTTGCGGCCTTGTCAAGCCATAAAGGTCAGTGGAAAGGTTTACTCCAACCACCCTTTCCTGCGTTCGGTTTTATCTTTAATAGAGAAGTCCTGCTCTCTGTGCATCTGAGAGTCACCCTTTAATAAACCTTTGTAGGTTCCTTTGGTTTGAGCTGCACTGAGCCCTGCTGTTCAGGCTCTTGCTATAAATCTGTAGCCCCTAAATAGAGCACCTCTCTTCTGAGCGACAAAGCTTTGTATACCTGCTGTCTGCAGCCAGCTGGAGTATTTCCCTTTTCCCTCCAGACTTGTCTTAACCTTTTCCCCACCAGCTGCATGAAATGCGATATATCTTTCATTACAATGTTAATATTAGGTTTTTTTCTTAATCAGTAGGAATTTGCCATTTGTATTCTGCTGGGTGATCAAGGTCCTTTTGCAAACTCAAGGCGTATGAAGAAAACGTAGAAGGTCTTAGGTTCACCACAGCAGTTACTACCATAGTAAACAAAATAAACAGACCAGGATGTCCACGTGTTCCCAGCTTCCATCCCTGCTTGTAAGTTCAGGAAAGGCAAACCTTCCTAAAACTGATCATTTTTTAAGCCCTCAACTGAAAAATCAAAGATTACTGCAATAGAGTATACAGCTATAAAAATAACCTTCCGCTTCCTTCTGTCTGCCAAAACACCATGGAAGACCAAGAAGTCCAAGTCCAAGAGGACAACTAACTTTAGAAAAGGTAAACACACCCATGAGCGTTTGAGAATGGCTGCCAAAACAAGAGCATCCTTTCTTAAATTCTAGGGAACAGACTTTCAACTATTTTTCAGCGTTGAAAATATAAGCTACCCAAAAACATAAGACCTGGAACCACCTCTACTTGTCATTGAGAGGAAACAGAAAAAGAAGAAAGTGTCTTAGGAGCTTTAACAGAAGAAAGGCTTTGTTTTTAAACAGAGAAAAAGAATAAATTATGTTGCTTCTCAGCAATAGTCTACCACCCACCACTGTATCTGTTCATGAGGAACTTTTTTATAAAATAAGCAGATTTACAACAAGGTCCAGGTATCAATGGAGTAATTCCTGTCTATTTGATAACACCAGAATAGCACCACAGATCCACAAGGCCTGCTTGTGCCTACAGGTAATTACCTCATCACCCAGCCTCTGTGCTGGGATTTACCTCCCTTCTGTGCCCATTTCTAACACAGGTGAAGTGACTTTCCACTTACTGCCCAAGGTCATACATCTGGTAAATGATTCTAGGATAGAATATGGCTCTCGGTGCCACTCAATAACCCCTTGGAGTGTGATAATAGAAATTTGCCCAAACAAAAAGAGAAATGTATGAGCAAGAGGTAGAAATGAGAAAGCTGGTTTTAAAAAAAAGGCGGTGTTACTCATGTGGCTTTTCAAAACCAACTGTTTAAATACACAAATACTGCTGTTCAAATTTCATCACTCTACAGAGTTCAAGGGTCAAAAGCAGGCCAAATATGAATCACAGGTCCCTATGTTTTATCAGATGCCTGCATTACTGGGTGCTGAAAAATATTGGGTGTTGGTTTTTTTCTTAATTCTTTCTCCTGCAATCTCTAGCACATCAGTATCATAAATTGAGACAACTGTCATTTTAAAATATGAGGGAAAGAAACATTTATTTGTATATTATAAATAGGTGGATTATTTAATAGTTCTATCCACATTCTTTTAAGGTTTGGCTTGGAAATAGAGATAAATTCCCTAAATGCAGCCAGGGCTTACATCTAATGTACATCCACATTGCTCATTGGTAAATCTCATCTATTTTCCAAAACTGAGGTTAAGATATCTGAAGGTCACTAAAAAAAGGGATAATTATTGTTAGGACTTGATTGTTCCTTGGACCTCAACTGCAGGTGCAGTATTTAATTTCATGAATTACCAAAGTAAAGGTAAGCAGAAATTCTTTTTTCATTAATCCAACAATCTTACTGACGTGCAGCCTCTAAAGAAAAACACTAAGATTTTATAGTGTTGTGAATAAAGACAGGAAGTCTAAAAGATGTTTAGTGAAAAAATTGAAGCTGTTTTCATTAGTATTTGCCATTTCCTGCAGGTGGGAATGCTGCCAGCACCTGGTGCGGGAAGCAAAGGTCTAAAAGTAGAGGAGAAGACATTGTGAGGGCAAACTGTGCCAACAGGTGCAGGGTGTTCCTTGGAGCTGGGTGCTGGGAATAGGACAACAGACAACTGATGGATGCACCGGGTAGATGGAGGCAATGTCTTAATTACCTGCTTTGTTTCAGACATTGGGAATTTTAGTTCAGTGGGAAAAATAAGTGTTAATTAGACTAGTTACCATAATGGCACGCCTAATGGCCGATGGCAGCACCTTACCCTGGCAGAGTCTGTCACACAACCAAGCTGAAGGCTTTGTGGGATTGCTGACAAGATCTTGCTCATCCCAAATGCTCTGTTGAACACTTAAGGAATGAGGCCCCCCCAGGTCAAAACCAAGTCAAATGAGACATGTGGAGCATGTCTGGTACAAAGATTTCTCTGGTACTCACACATCTGCTGTGTGACAGCTAGCAAAGGAGTACAAGTTATTGCTGGTAGAGAACAGGTTTGCCATATGTAACATTTGAACAAGTTAGGCAGGTTTTAACACGGTCATTTCATATGTCATGACAACTTAAGAGCAAAACAGTCACCACAGCAAGTGTTACATCAGATGTGAGGCGGCTGCTGGGTACTGGGCATGGAAGAGTTGTCACATGAAACACAGCTACTACTGATCTGGTAGTCAGGGATAAGGCTAAGCTGGTATCATGTCATAAATAAATAAAAATGTCAAGATTTTTAAGCCAGCTATGTTTTTTCATAGTGAAAAATTAAAATTCTGTTTGAGAGCATATATTTTGCATTTATCAGGTACAAGGGAAGTCAGAAGGCTTCTCAAGACACTTTGATTTTGAGATAGCTTCCCAGTGCAAACACTGCCATGAATGAGCCTAAGTTCAAAACAGAGATTGATATATTTACTAGTTTTCCATTTAAAACTAGGAATTTCCCACTAAAAAGCAATTTGATTTTTTTTTTCTATGACAATTTTTTCTTTCTAGTTTTCACAGTGGAACGCAGCAGCTGGCTGCTCTCTTTGGTGGTGCTCAGAGCAGCCCAGTAAATCCCTGTGAGCTGAGGGAGAGGTCTGTCACCCAGTCAGGAGTACAGAAACCGAGAAATACCAGTTGCTCAAGAAGGAGTGAGAGCAGTCCTGAAGTTCCAGCTCTGCCCCGGGATGTCAGAACTGGGAGCTGGCCACTGGGAGCCACACCAGTTTGCACTGGGTCTTGGTCTGGTTTGACAAGTATGTCATTGGAACTAGGACTTCTCCATTTTTTTAACAAATAGGAATGTTCTGATCAAACAGTATCCTATTAAAATATTCCTTCCCATCTCCAAGAAGGGCTCTATGAAACTTTGAAGAGATTTTGGGGTGGTGAGAGAATGGGAGGATGAGTGAGAAGATGTGAGGAGCACTTCAGGACAGGGGAAAGCTAGAAAAATGAAAGTATGGGAAGGGAGGGAAAGAAAACCTTTTGAGACATGAGAAGATAGTAGGGAAGCTACACTCGGGGAAAGAATTTGCCAGCAGAGGTAGCAGTAATCAGGGAGGGAAGGTTTTTTCTCTTTTCTTACGCAGTGCTTTGACTCCTGACTGCTCCATCTAGCATTTGAGGCCTGCAGCACGATGGCTTTGCATTTGCTGTGTGCAGAAGGAGTGAAAGATCCCGTTGCAGGGGGATTGCCAGAGCGAAACTGAATTTACAGTCCGTAGCATCTCCTATAGTCAAGCCCAAACCGAACGTCTCCTCTTAAGGGTTGAATTTAGCTGGGAGCTCAAGAGCAGGACCCACATCACAACCCTAGCACTGGTTCTCTATCTCCCATCAGCATCCTCAGGGCATCTTTCCAGTGAATTACACTTTCTAGATCCCATCTCCCAGCCAGAAGCAGGAATACAACTTCAATTAAAAGAAGAGTGATGCCTTCTCGCAAGATATGCTGACTCAATGACAGTCTCCTTCTGTCCTCTGGCAGGGGAAATAACACCAGCTGCAAAAGAAAGAACTAATAGAGATAAATGACTGGAGTCACACGCAGCCTTCTCAGTTGTCTTTTGAATGGTGGGACGTGAACATAAGCACTGCACCCTCAATTGGCCGAGCTGGAGCTGGAGCCTGGCCCTGCCCTGCCTGCACGGAGCCCTGCAGGAGCACAGCAAGGTGGACACAGCCCTCTAAGTAGCCCAGCCATTCAACATTAGTGAAGCCCTTGGTTTCTAAACACTGAGCTGCACCGAATTTGAATGCTCCACTGATGACTGAATTGGTTAGGAATACAACTGAACAGCAGGCTGAATACCCAGCGAGGTATTGTGGGTAATTAGAGATTAATTACAATCCCATAGTTTGTATCATGGTTCAGGGTCAGCACGGGGTCAGTGCACATGGCAAACTTAGAGAGCTGTGGCTGGATGGATGACGCCAGCTCGGAGTGGCTCAGCAAAGTGAAGCGTATAGAAATGAGGAGCCAGCGAGGCTGGGGAGTGGACTCACAGCCAGGGCACTGGCGACAGCAGTGACACTGAGTTGTGGGACCTGCAGGCACTGAGAAAATGTTAACAAGCAGCAGAGAGAATACAGCTGCACTAACTATCCAACTGCAACCCTGACTTTTCCAATTAACCTTTTCCAGGCTTTCTAAGATTTGGGAAATCTGGGGCACTGTCCTGTTGTCAAAGAAAACTCTTAAAGAAAGAAAAGTAGTGAGGAAAACGGCCAAAAAGGAAAAAAAAAAAAAAAAAAAGAAAAGGGAAAAGAACTTCTGCTATTTAATATGGCTATTAAATTTTTATTTAAGGTTAAATCCAGAAAAATGTTTTGTCAGGCTGCAATGAGCTTTTCGGTAGATGGCATTCATAGGAAGTGTGGAATATATGCCTGCAGTTCAAAGCCCATTTATCATTAAAACCCTTTCCCTCCCATTGCCAAGAACAATTTGTCATATTTTTATCAACAATCAAGATATGCAAATAGCCTAAGACAGCTGAAAAGGCAAATTCATAACCCCAATATGCAAAATAGACAAATGATAATGTAGTAAGTGGAAGATACAGAACAGAAGCGTTCGGTGGAGAGAGGAATAAATCAATATAAAACTCCCAAGTGGTCATTTTTGGCAGTTAATTATTTGCAGGAAGTTTTCCTCTTTTAAATAAACCAATTTTTTTTTTTTTTTAAAGATCGTTAAACTAAAAAGCGAGCTTGTGGCATTCAGAGGAGGGTGAAGAGGAGACTGGTTCTTGCAAGGGACAGCTGGTATGTAGAGGATATACCCGTCCTCTTGTGTGCCCCCAGCCGTATCCGCAGGTGGCCCCTGCCGCTGGGCCTTGCTGAATGAGGATCTGTGTAAATTCCCAAACATATGAACATCAGTTCCTTTCTGTACAACAAGGGAGTATTTTCCCTTCTGCCTGGATTTGATTTCCAGAGGCATCTGTGCGTTTGCCCAATTCCTGCCCAGTGCTAGGAAGCATTTCAAATTATTCTTCTTAATTTCAAGGGTGGCAGTAATATTTATGCTGTTTCAGTAATAGATAAAAACATTCTTTTTCAGCTCTGGTTCTCTCAATATGGGGTTCTTTAGAAGTGCAAAGTTCGTGATTGCAGTGACAAAATAATACTGGGGTTTTGTTCATAATTTCCATCTGTACGTATCAGAGCTTTTAATACAAAAGCAGGTCTCTGGAATTACCTCTCTTGGCAAATGAAAACAGGGGAGAAATGGAGTGAATTGACCTCAGCAATGCAAGAGGCAGGAGCAGAGATGAAATCATTACCAGTCTTGACTCCTGAACCAACATCCTTGCACCAAACCCCAAGGATAACAATCCATAAAAGCATCATCATTTTTACCTTCCAATGTGCTCAGGGTTACCTTAGAGGTTCTTCTTCAAATATCTAAGTCAGAGAAATGAGCCTATAAAACTCCCTGACTCCTGGGTGGGGAGAGGTGGGAATGGCCAGAGCAGCTGACTGCAGGAGCACGAATGTAGAAGAAGAGAGAATAAAGAGCAGCTCGCCTGCCCAGAGGGCTGGGAAGCCTGAACCTCCCAAGGGAGAGGGTGGCCAGCTGGAGGTAGCAGCACGGCTATTGCAGAAGGAGAAATGTTCAAATGCAGTAGTTTGAAGACCAGAAGTGGCAGTGATCGCAGCCAGTCCAGCCCTTTCCCACTTGCTCGAGTCAGCTGTCCCCTGAGCATGCAGAGATCTCCCTTTTCAAGTCCAAACAGTGTTTTCTGCAGTCTGTACTCTGCACAAATGCTACACAGTTTACACAAAGGGATTTCACGCCATAAAATAAGTAGTCTTTGAATTTTTCAGCTAAAAATACCAGTCCACCCTTTCAGTTGTATCAGATGAACATCACAGCTATTCTGTTTGTTATATTTATGAGGCTTTCTCTTACACTTTCCCTAATAACAGGTGATTTTGTGTTCTTTCATCCCAGGGTTACCGAGTCCCACAGAGCCATTACAGTGCAAAATCAAAGAGCTTCTGTGTTTAACATTCTAAAAATGAATTAAAAGTATACTAAGCGCAATCTGAAATGCTTCCTGTAAAAATACCTCTCTTCCACTAGTGTATAAATATGCTTGGACGTGTAAACATCTTACCCATGGCTCTGGGGGTTGGGGGATTTCCTGACACTAAGCACTAACGCTGAGTGCATTAGTGCTTAGTGGGAGTGCCTGACCTGCCTGTGCCAAAGGATTAAACCCAATGCCACATTTCTGCTTACATACAACACTGAGCTGGGATGGGAGCAGGTTAGAGAGATGCTGGAGGGAAATCACTCTCCAGTCCCTGCCATTATATCCAAAATTAATTCATGGTTAAGGAGAGCTTCATGGCTTGAGATGGTGATGATCTCTCCAAAGATCACTGCAGGTTGTCCTTTTGTATTTCATTACCATGTCCCTGCACTCAAAGTTCAAACGAAGCAATGCCAGTCACAGAGACAGACGTGTGCACACCTTGGGCATACACACGAAAATGCCACATACAATCTGCATTTTCTGTCTTACAAGACTTAAACAGATTAAAAATAAGGACTGACTGGGTCTGTAAGTTCAAACCTCCTAGATTTGGAAGGAACAGGTCCATACTAAATCCTAATAACTTTGCATTGTACCCAAATGCAGAAAGCTGTCTTATTTTCTTTAAAAAACACAGAATTATGCATTTACCTGTGAACCTCTCAGCCCCACAAGACGGCAAGAAAATCTGACTTATAACTCTTAGCAATTTTTATTACTGTCTGTGAGTAGCAATTACTTCATATGAAATATGTTTACTGTTGTCTTCAATTTCCCTCTAATGTAGCCAGCGACCCACATTACACCTGTGCAGGAATCCAGTGCTGATTCATTCTTTGTCTCTAGGAGCCACCATGGGAAAGGTGCATTTTTGGCCTGATCCCAGTGCACAGTTGGAGCTGAATGCTGTACTGGATTTAAACATATTCATTGTATACAAACACAAACTCTTTTGACTAATCCATTTCCTTGATTTCAGGGATGGTGAGCCAGTTTGTTCACAAAAAAAGAACAATTCTTGCAAGTGTTTGCCTTTACCCAGAGACTGATTCTCCAGGGGCACAAGAGAATAAAGGTTGCAGAGCATCCACAGAGATCTGCCATTTCTTCTACAGCTCTTTATTCTTTTCATGCAAACCTCTCCAGATAGAGCAAGAAAAAACATGGGTCAAAATGTTTGTTACACTGAAATAAATCACAAAAATACCACTGATGCCAGGATTCCTCCCTGATTTTCAAGAAGAATTGAAAATATCTTCAAGCAAAGATTTATCCTGCAGTAGAGGTGGACAATGTATTACCAGTATTTAAGCAACAGCAAGAGAATCGTGTCTTGGAATCAGACATTTAATGCAGTTCAAGTACGTAAAGCATATTTGTAGAGTAATGGATAACGGCTTGTAATTTTCCACTGATTTTCATGATTTTCAATAGAGCTGTGCATTTAAAAGCTGTGAAGGGACACAGCCTTTTGCAAGCTCTCTCTCAGCTGATGACAGGGCTGCATTTTCCCTTAACTTCTCTTGCGATACCACTGCTGGCCCTGCAGCCAAACTTGTGGCTGAAACATTTATCATTCTCAGATCAGCACCTAAATGTAAAAGCCAACAGAAAAACATGACAAAACTGGCCATATGTCAAAACTTCCCCAAAATTATCATTGATCTCTGTCTCTATAGAAGCTTCCAAAGGCGGAGCAGGCTCCTGATGAGCACAGAGCCATAAGCCTGTGTTCAGACAGGGAAATCTGCAGAGGAAAAACAAAGCCCAAACTCAGGCCAGACTGACTGTACAGCTGATACGGGAGAGCAAAAGCCAGGGAAGGAAGGCACCTCTTATTCTAAGGTCCCAGGTGCAAGCACAGGGAAAATCTTCCTCAACAAAGGAATCAGAAGAACAATTTCATTAAAAGGCAAAGAGGATTAGCTCTGCCACACCTTGGGAGCTGGAGACAACCAAGCAAGCTGGCACAGCCCTGCAGAGCACCCTGACAACTCGCTCCATCTGGGTCTAACACAGGAGAGCTCCAGGAGCTGCCTGCATGGGCTGTTTCCTCCTCCCCAGACTTCATAATAGCCTCTTTTCTGCCATTGTAACTGTTGTAAAGATCATCATCCCAATGCAGTCTTCTCAGATTAGAATAGAAATGATTCGTTTTGAAATGTGAACTTTTAGATGCAATTTGAAATTTCCCAGAGAATGGAAATGCTGATTAGCAATAGGTTCTATAGGACACTAGCAAAGGGCAGATGTGTCAAAAGGAAGAGAAAGGCACAGCTAAGGATTGGATAAAATAAATTGAGAAAACACACCAAAATGTATGTCTTGGACCCCCCTCTTAAACAGAAACTCACTGTACCAGGAAAAGTTGTTTCAGTCATGAAATAAAAAGTTAAAAGAATGTGCAGTTGGAAAATTCCCTGAGCCCTACTTAGTGTCTTTTGCTAGAGACTTGTTCTTGTTTTGAACTCCTACTCCTGTGCAAGCTGAACCAGTGTATTTTTATCATGTATACATGATTACATTGATATATTATTAAAACAACCTAATCACTACAGTGGAAAAAGGTAATATAAAATAATTAATAAATAATTTGAAAGTAAAGAGCATATCCATATTTTACCATCCCTCATTCAACTACCACTAATAAACTTTATTAATCACCACTCTTGGCCAGCCAGTGGCTAACCACTGTGTTACTTGAGACTTCCCAGACCATATTTCAGAAATTTAAGAAAGACAACTCATGTTTCATGGAAGTAATTAGACAGGCCCAGTGGCTAATTATCTGGGAACATTGCAAGAATGATTGACTGTCATCTACTTACTATGAGATGAGGTGTATTTTTTCCAGAAATATATCTTGATGTTGCATTTATACAAAAGATCAGGCAGACGCATTCACAGAGAGGTGAGAGCAGCAGCGATCAGCAAAGTGATCCCGAGCAAGTGGAAGTCCTGGTGGAAGCATCTGAACCTGAGTCTATCAAACTCTATCAGCAACATTTACAATCCCATCGTAGCAACCTTGCCATTCAAATTTCCTCACATCCTTGCACCATCCCAACCCTGCTCCCTGGTGTTTGTGCCGCTAATTTCAACGGGGATAGGTTTCTAATGGAGCAATGCTAAAAGAGGGGAGATGATGAATGTCAGGGTCTTCCAGGAGAAATCAAAGAGGAGAGAACCGATGGATTCTCTGTTCTATTTGGTGGTGTAGTGCCCTTTGGCATTGTGATAGAGTCATGTCTTCTGGGATGTGACCGTAGCACACAGAGACAGATTTGGGTTTAAAATTTGCTTCAACACATTTTGGAATTGCAACCACCTCTTCATTCATTCATATAATTTCATCTAAGTGACATCTCTGATGGAAAGTCAACAAGGTCTTAAAAATTTGAAGGAGTTTTTAGCCGACAGTAAAACAATCACATTCTTTTCTTAATCAGGTGTGTGTTTATTACAAACTCCTGAAACTCAGCTTGGTAATTTCATATCTAAACCAACTCCCTTTGGAATTTTTTTTTTTTAATAATTTCAAAGCAACTTTGTTAGAAGCACTGGAGAACAGCTTGCTGTCTGATATTACTTTCTACTTCATTTTTGCAGATGGCATACCAGCACAGAAAAAATTTCAGACCAAATCACTCTTCCATCTGCTTCTATCTTTGGTAGGCATTTAAGCAGAACTTACTTATTTTAATCTTTCTGTTTGACTGACATTTTCTGAGTGGGAGAATGACATACAGTACCAGTTCACAATTCTTTAATGGCCAATTGAGAAATTAGAGAAAAATCATGATCTCTGAAAGAATTCCTGCTCCAATAAGATTATTACTGCAAACACTAATGACTTTCTTATTATCATTTCTGTATGACAGAAGCATCAACTGACATTACTTTACAGGCAAAAATCACTGACAGCTGCCATCCTTAATCCCAGTTTAGGCCTGCTCTAGGCAAATCCTACATTCCTATTATTGAGAATTTGATTGAATAAAGGGAAGGTCAGCACTTTCAACACAGACCCCAGACAACTCATTTTTCACTTATCATTTTATGTTTGTGTATGAACCACCTACGTTATTAAAAGATGAAAAAGTTTATGAAGAAGAGACACTTGTATGGAACTCTCTGGTAACGATACTGCGGTTTGTTAGGGGTAATTTTACTTACTGTTCTTATCAACACTGATGGACAAATTTACAATCCAAACAGAGCAGTTCAGAGTTCAGGGAAAGAGGAGGCCACACAAACTTACAGAGGAACCAGAACCCATCAGTAGCAGGGATCAATTCTCATGGCTGTGAATTTGCACCCCAAAGGGGTTGTGGGAGTCTGTGAGCTTCAATGCTGCTGGTGAAGTTCACTCTAAAATCACAGGTGATAAACAGTTTTTTGTAAGGTTGTAATGAAAACCAAAATAGTTTCATGCATTTTACTTTTGCATGTACAGTTTTTGGGTAACTGCATGGACAGAGAAGTACAACTGTCATGGACATTACTATTCGATGCTGATTAAATGGGTATTGTTAATGATAAAAAAATAGAAAAGGGATTATTTTAATTTTATTTTTTAAGAAAGTTGCACACCTATTTTTTATAAACAAATACTTTTTAAAAAAGTGGAACAAATTACTAAGTTTACAAAATTTACATATTCAATTACCAGGCTTTTCCTTGATAGTCAAATAAATCAGTTTTTTCTTCAGCCTCTCATAACCGTCATGCCAGTGGCAAGTACAAAATCTACTTATCTACTGGCAAGTGCTCATGCCTGTTTAGTGAGGCTGAGTGATTCATTTGCACTGTGGTATTCATGTACTATAGATAGGCTTCATAAAACCTTCAATGATTATAGTTAATAAAAGTGAGCTCCAGTGACAGCAAAATACACTGAGGGTACAATTAGAGACTAGGTATTGGATGAGTAATGAATATGAAGCTAATTAAAATTCTACTACTCACCAAAAAATGGCTGCTAAAGTGTGATTCAGTGCTCCTAATAATTCTTTAAAATATTATTACTGTACACGTAAATAAATCCTTAGGCAGTTCATTACCTACTTTATATAATGGGATAAATTTCACTCTTTAGAAACTTATGGATGTTTTACCCTATTTTAAAAGCCAGACATAATTTGGCAGAATGGACACTTAACAGAACTCTAAATACCTATTTATGAATATTTACTAATCATTTATTCTTCTTATATGTGTCAATGCAGCTGAATTAACTGGGCTTGTGACTGGGCAACTAAATGTAAGCCAACAATTTATTGGCAGATTTTGCCATCATTTTCTCTTTGAAAGGTTTGATGGCTCTTCAACCTGGACATACAGGTCACATCACGTAGCTCTGAAAACTTTCCCAGACAGGTGAGAAAATCCAGAGGTGAAGGTACCTCCTTGCATGGTGGACTCTGTCCAAAACATCCTTAGTGAACTTAGAAGGATGATACATTCTATTCTTCCATCCCCTATCTGCACCTCATACACAGATACTGAAGGTGTAAATCATTAAATGATGGTTAAGAGCTCTAATGCCCTAGCAACACATTTTTCAGGCTTGGAGGGTCTTTTGTTTTCCATTTCAAAACTAATTTCTGTGTACATTTCTCAACACATTTTTCACTTCAGGGTTTTTGCAAGCATTCCTTCCACAGTTAAAGGGGAATTAAATCAGGAAACAAATCGGGAAACTCAGATACCAATTTGCATCTGAAGACTCTGACTTCTCAAACTGTTAGTTAGCCTGGGTACCTAACTCTGGGCAGAGCTGACTCACAGTGTCTGCTCCCACACAGATGTATCTTAGGCACAAGAGTTACAAGATGAAACAGAGCAGCCTGCAGAAGTCTCCAGAAGTCTCCAGAAGTCTCCAGAAGTCAAGTGGAGTGACTGCATGTCAGGGATCACTTCAGCAAAAGCTAATTCAGGTCCTGTTTGAGGCTCATACCCCAGGGTTGGACACCTAATCAGACAGAAAAGCTGCCTTAGACCTCCATGCACGGCTACAGCCAGGGTAGAGGAGTCACATCAGGCACAGCTCTGCATTTCTAATCCTCTCCTAGCTAATAATTAGTGTTCTGCCTTGGACAGGCACAGGATTACCTTGGAAAACAAGAAACAATGCAAGAAGCATTACTCAAGCAAGTCCAGATGTTACCCATGGTACCTGGAGGGCATTCATGCATGACACAGTTTCCACAAAATCGTTTCCCAAACACACCAGAGCTACTGAAAATAAAGCACATTTCTAAATTGTTATAATGCTCTCTTGTTTACAGGAATGCACGGACAGAAAATGCGTCCCTCTGTTCCTAATGAGTGCGACCCAACAGTCTTTTGTGACCCATCTCAGTGATGTCTCTACAAGAGTAGTGGCCAAGTAAACATCATCTTCCTCCAATGCCAGCAAAGTCTTGTTACCAGTGATTTTAGTCAGTTGGTTGGTTGGAGGTGTGATGGTGGACAGAAAATGAGGCAAGAATCAGTGCTGAATAACCTGTGGATATTGTTTCCTTCCTACAGACAACAGATATCACTGGAGAGAGACTAGGCAGGGGCTGTAGTCACAGTGACATCAGATTATTTTTAATGTTTCTTAGATCACACACTTTGGACTGTGTACATTACATTATATTACAGTGGAAGCTCCTAAGGCTGAATAGTAACTTTTAACAAATGAGGATCGATTGTTTTCTTTGAGGTGTGCAGATCAGATATATTTTTGTCATGGTCACTGTTAATGGTCACACACTGTCTAAAGCAGATTCAAAGAAAAGGTAGGAAACAGAATCTGGACCTGTCAATGGTCTGTACTGTTCTGGAAAGTTCCAGTAGCCAAAAAGGCTTCAAAGATGTCAGCAAAGTGCACTTGCTAAGGAAGTCAGTGTTAGCCTTCTTTGCAACGGCAGTGTGCAAGAAGGAAGAATAAATCAGCCCACCACAGTTTGAATCTCAGAGCATTGGCTGAATAGATTTGCCTTTGCTTAGTCTCTGTCTTTGACTTGTTCACAGGTATAAAGGCAACTCTGGATGGTCTGAGGTCAAAGGAGACCTGAATGTCTGGACCCATCCCTGCCCTGTAACTTCTGAGTCTTCCAGGATCGTCTCTGAATGCAGAAGAGGCAAATATTATACCATGGATTCACCAGCAAATCTTACAGTGTCAAAAGTGAATCTCACCTCTGCAAAACTGCAGAAGGCCAGATTCGGTACAGGAATTAGGGTAAAGTAGGTTAATGCAACTACCAAGAATTTTCTTTCCTTCTGTTTCTATCATCTAAGAAAGGGACAAAGAATAAAACCAAATGCTGGTCTTTTGCTAGACTGGTTATTTTTACATATTGCAATACAGTGCAGTGTTTGCTGAGAAAAATATAAATAAAGAAGCTTAATTTCATAAGCAAGATTGGTTTAATTTTGCCAAACTGGCAAGGGTTACATTCTTTGGCCCAGCCTTAACTTCCTTCTGAATATACCATCTCATGATAATTTAAATTTGCCAAGAACTATTTGGTGAAAACCAAACACTTGAATTTCTGCTCACCTTGCCAGTTGCCCTGCCCTTTGCCAATAACAAAAGGTTTTAAGATAGAAACTGGACTATTTAACCTTCATTAATCATTCATACTGTTCAAACACATCATCCAGTAACTGAAGAGGGGTTAATGGTAGCTAACTTGAGGCTGTTGTCAAAAGTAGGTTTAACTTTCTATGAACTCACTGGACACAAAGAATGCAGCCTGCTCACTATTCTGAATGTCACCAGCTCACAGCAAACTGATGACTACTAATGGTAATTAAATACCTCTGCAGCTATTTGTACCAATAACAAAGAGTTACTGTCAGAACTTGAATGAGGTCCATCTGCCCATTTTTAAAGAATGTTAACATTCTGTAAGTGATAAAGCAGATGGCAACCCAAAAAGGGGAGACAAAATCAAACTTCTCTATTATAGTCCCTTTCTGGACCTGCTCTGGATTCCCTAACGTTTCTCCTCAAAGACAGAAGTTTAAGAATAAAACTTGCCTACAGATCTGCTTTTTCACGCCAGGTTGCCCCACTATTTCCTTTTATCAGAGACTGTAAATCCCCAGTTCCAGTGAGCTGATGGGGAAGGGCCATTTTACCGCTGCTCTGTCCACCCTCACTTCACCATGGACAGGGAACTTGGTGCCAGCCGGATTTGAACAGAGGGTGGAAACAGAGTTTCTTCTCTTGGTAGACTGCAAAATGTGCAGGGGTCAACTGTGTGCATTTGCAAAGACAGTGCAAAGGCTCTCCCAAACTAGCCCAGTACAGTTTTATTAATGTGCTTGACTCTCGTGACATTTGTGAGCAGGTATGGAAATGAACTTTTCTTCTCTGTGCCTTAATGATAGTATACATTTTTCTAAAATCTATCACCCTAGGATTTACACTCCATTCAGGAGAATTATTTAGACTGAACCCTTCTGGGTTTGTCCTGTTAATTTCACTTGCGGATAGATTAAATATTCAGCCATTTAGTGACTCTCCTTATCTATTCAGAAGGCAGTCCCCACACAGCAGGCAAAGCTTTGATCGGGCTGGGCTGTTACCCACTGCAGAATAAACACTTTATCCAAGTGACTCCTTGGTGGTAGCAGCTGGGGAGTGATAGGCAAAGTCAAAACTTCTGCACTTATTTACTGTATTTGTTGACTCCCTGTTCATAACAGGCAAATTTATGCTAATCAGAGAAAAACCCTTGTTTCACCTGCCACATCAACAGTCAGTCCTACAGTGCATCAGCAGTACCTCAATAACCAGGTATCTCTTCTCTGGGGAAATATTCTCACTCTCTGTAACCAAGTCCACATCTAGCAGCAGGAGCGCTGGCTATGGTCCACCTCTGCCCCATCTCAAATACATTTGTAATGTTCAATCTGAAAAGACAGATTTTTATTTTCTCTGTAGGGTCACCTTGGCAGATTACTGTATTGATCCAGTGTAATGAAAGTACACACTTATTACTACCATTTTACAAATACTGTATGTGACTCCTCAAGGTTTTTCTACTGCAGCGAATAATACTACTGCCTGCATTTAAATTTTCAGCTTTCAGCCAGAATTAGAAACTGTGAAAACACTGGTTTTGATTGCAAGATTTTCCTATTTTCAAAGGAAGGAGCAGCATTGCTATCATTACTTTAGATATTCTTCACATTTCTTAAGCTTCTGCCTCACTATTAAATAATTACTCATACTTTTCATTGCTATGTTTGAGAAATGGTTAAGAATTTTTTCCTGAATTAAAATGAATAAATTAGAATAATAAATGAAATTATGCTCTGGAGTAGGGAAAGCTAGGGACAATTTAGAGATAAAATTCTCATCTTTTATAGCATCATTTTCAACATCCCAACTCTTGTCCAGATAAAACCCCCAACTTTTCTCAGGTCTTAATTCAGGCAGGCTCTAAGCATGTGCCATATAATAGTCCTGCTGTCCTGGAGAAGTGAAGCTCTCTGAGGTCAGCAGAACTATCATGTGCCCATAGCCATCCAGTTTGCTGTCTGTCTTGCTAAATCAGGAACTGATATGATGTCTGAAATATTCTGTCTGTGTTTGCATCTGCTGCTAGTGTTAAATGTGCTCGTGTGATGGCTGAGGCCATTACTGAGTGGTGCCTGCGCAACACCATAATCCTGTGCATGTGGTCAGAAGGGATGTTCACAAGTCCTGGGGCACAGATGTCCCTCTGTACCCATAGCTGCCTGTCCAGATGTGTGCTTCCTTCCACCAAAATCTGCAGAACACACATCCCAGCTGATGGCATGCTCACACAATTTCTGACAGTCCATTTTGACCGCTAGAAGCACAGTGACCTCCCAAAACTGCTACTACAAGCACATACTCAAAACATTATCAATTTCACACTGTCTTGTATAATTTAATTTTTTTCCTTAGAGACAGCAAAGTTTCTTTTATAAACAGATCAGAAATTCCATGATCACTCAGTGCAAATCCTTTTGTTGTGTTAAATTTGTTTAAAAGCAGCTTCTGGGGACAACATTTGGACCTATATTAATTCTGGCAAATTTAGTACTGTACAGCCCCATCACCCCAGAAAACTGGCAGAAGTCGTGTAGCTAACATTACACTGGTGTCAGACTGTGTATCCACAAAAGCTCTTTTAATTTACTTAAACTGACTTGAAGTAAACTGATTCAATTTCTAAGTGTTGATTGCTCTGATGGAAAGAAGGGATGTTTAAGGTGAAGGGAAAATGGGCCACTGACTTCACAGACCACTCAATTTACAGCACACTTTCTTCACTACTGTTTGTGTTTGACTGTTGTGCTGCATATTTTTAATACAGGTGCAAAAATATAGAAAATAATAAGGTTTTTGGCTGTTCTAGTGAAGTGTTCAGCCATAGAGTCACCTAGATTCTCATGGGGGGAAAGCAGCTGTGGCCTAACTGGGTGTCACTGACCTTCAAGGACTGACTTTATAGATTTCATCCTCACTCTTTTTCAGAGGACAGCCCCCTCCCCTTTGCTCACTGTGGCAGAAGTGTTAGATGGGCTGTAACAGACCCACAGCCTCCCAGCACTTCACAGCCCTCACTGTACTGCACACTGAGACTACCCAGGATTTCGGAGACACGAGCTGGTGAGCTCAGACCCCACTACTTCAAAAAAGACCCCCAGGCACTAGAACTAAAGGAGAGTAGCACTTCACATGAACTGAAGCACAGCTGACTTTCCACACAGGGAAGAGCAATATAATTTTTTAAAAAGTTAACCGAACTTTTTGAACATCACCACCGGTTCATCTTTGAGATCACACTGAGCTCCCTGTGAAGATCTGGGCAGCTTCATATCCTGGCTGGCAGCATTGCAGTGAGTCATTACTAAGCAGATAATGATCCAAAAGGAGGAGTAAACCTCTCCTGTGCTGACGTAAGGAAATGTGTGGAGATGTCAAACATTGGTGCTGCACGTCAGGCCTGTCTGAGCCTGCAGGCTCCACAGTCAGACACACTGTGCCCTTGCTGAGCCCTCTGAGCAAACATCACAAACTGCTCACAGCCTTCCCTGTGTGGCCAAAAGCTGATGTATGAAGGCGACACTGAGGACACTTCTTGTCAAAATGAGGGGGAGAAGCAAACCTCTGCAAATATCAGAGGGCTCGTCCCTCCTCAGCTCTGCAACCTTTCCCTGAAGGGAGGCTAAAAGTCAGCATTCCAGAAGACTAAAGCTGCAGGGTTACTCTGTCACCTCTTCCTTGAGGAACCAATCATATCAAATTTACACATTGATTTCATTAATTAACCAACTCAAATACTGCATGGGTAGCTGGGAAGCTCTAACAAAGCTGTGCACCAGGCAGACACAAGGCAGCCAAATGAAGTTACAGAACTTCTGCAGTGAATGATTTCTCCCTGTGATTAGATTGATTAATGTGCTGGTAAGCATTTGTTTTGTCGGAACAAACTGCAACAAACTGTTGATATGTCTGCAGGATGTGTATTCACAGTGCTGCTGAATGGATTTTGAAGCTCATTTGTGAAGTTGTCAGGCTCAATACAGATAAACATTGTGTTTGATATTGTTTTTGTGGGGAGAGATTTGCAAATTACATTGTTAATCCATCTCTGAAGGGAAGAAGCATTTATTGCCTAAGAAAAGTGAACTTGTTAGATGACGTGTTTTGAAGATAAAGTGCAAGTGCACAATATTTTTCTCTAGTGAATGTTGAAACTTCTTCCTCTGCTCTGGGAAAAATAAGCAAACATTTCCCTAAAATAGCAAGAAGAAGCTCATTATGATTGCACAGTTTACAAGAGCCCTGTTTATGTTCACTGCTTTCTGTCTCACTGTGCTCATAAAGTTGTAGTTTGATCCTTAAATTCTTCAGAACATCAAGATGCAATTTATTGCTGTTCAAACTGCACATGACAGTTCAAATAATGTCCCCACACTTGACTAGAGATTGACACAACATATTAAACCCAAGTATCTAACTTCATCCTGTAATGAAACACCTAAAATTTATGAGATGAGTTCATGTTCTTTTCTCTGCTCTTTGTGCACACGTACAGAGCTACACAGTGCTAGGGAGCTCCCTGTCACCTTCCTTTCAGTTTGTTCAACTCTTCAGAAATTAAGATACAGTTATGTATCGTCACTGATATTGTTATTCTACTGATAGCATTTCTGAGGCTGGGTAGTGACTTTGGACAGTCCTTTTGACTGTGTACATGTCCTGTGCACCTTTAATTACTGCCCCTTTTCCCACCTATTTTACCTGGTCTGATCAAAGGTGTTATCCATCCCTAAACTCCTTGTTTCTCTGATACCCTTAGACTGAGAGTACAACATAAATGTAGCCCTACAGATAATTTCACTTTCAAAAGATGTACTCAAATACCTAAGCTCTTAATGGTGTAATAGACCAACTCATGGACATCTCCCCATAGAAGAATATTATTTGAAGAACATCTTAAAAAATATTTGCAAAATGGTTCTGGACATAAAAATAGGTTTTTTATTTCTCACTGGTGAAATGAGATATGTGTGAGAACTGCCAGCAAATTAACATATTCCATTGGTCCAATATCCCTTGTCATAGTCCCATCACACAGTACATGGACATGTTTTATCCAGAGGTGCAAAGTTGCACAGGTACCACTACTGAGCTTACTCACTATCTTAATTTCTGAATAACTCCCCTGACAGCAAAATGGCATCTTTTCCTCAAAACATACATGCAACTAATACCAGTCATGCAGAAATCAATGCTGAAGAACACATAACACCATAGAGATTTATCAGCTGTGTTTGTAGTTCACACTCTCTTTGTAGAAAGAGCTGGCCTTATACATAAAGCAAAATAATCAAGGTCATGCACATCACAGACAACAGCAATAAAGGTTTTCCTGCCTGTTTGTCCTTTGTGCCATTATTAGAGTATTTGCAAACAGCAATGAAATTCTAGCACCTTGAGTTACTCAATGAACCTGCAGAGACATTAGCGCTAGAGTCACATCACCTAACTTGAAGTCCATAATTCAGTCAGATAATCTCAGTTATCCCTTTAAAATCACAGGCTTCTCCACAGAATAAAGCAAGGCACTGAAGTCCTGCTGCATAGGGTCAGCCAGAGACTTCTCTGCTCTGACTGTAAAGGATATATAAAGTGACTAACTTAGCCAGCTGAGAGAGGTGCCTAAAGCTGAGGTATAAATACCTCCCCTAGGATGGGTATTTTTAGAAATGGGTTGCTAGAACTATTAATTCTAAAAATAAAGGTTACATCTTTACAGTTCATATTGCTACTTGCTATTTAATACATAAGATAGTTCTGCTTTCACCCTCCGGTTTTACTGGAGGTTGCTTTGTTTTCCTATGGATAAGAATTTTCTCTTTCCTAAGTCTGCCCCAAATTTTTCTGCAAATTAAGATGAAGATCTCTTGGGCTGCAGAAAGATACATTGGGTAAAAGAAATTCAAAGGACCTTGTACAGTTTGCAAAGAAAGAAATTTACATCTCCTAACACCAGCCACCACTGAAGAAAACCTTCTCAGAGAGAAACAAATCTTGAGTGATGCAGACTGTAGAACAGAGACACGTTTGTGTAATGCACAGGTTCACTGACATGCACTGCAGCAGGGATGTGTCAGAGAAAATCCATAAGAAAAGAGTGCTTTTTCCTCTGCCTGTTTCCATTCAGGTCATGAGATTGTGGGGAGCAGGACGTGGAAAGGAGGAAATGCTGTTATTCCACATTACAGACACAGAGCCACATGAAAAGTCCACATTAGATGCAGCACTACACCTTGGAGACAGAAGCTCTTGGCTCCAAGTATTGGATCGTTCTGTCTCCTCTGGATTCTCCTGGACCTCCATCTGCCCTTGCACCGTCACACTCAATAAATAGCAGACACTAAAACAACCTGTACAAGGCAGGCCTTACAGCCTTTGCTTTCTCTGCAGAGAAAACTACCCTGAAAACAGTGAAAAGAAGAAATCATGTGTCAGGGCTGCTTCTATGCTGGCTGAAATGGAATGGTAAAGCAAGGAAGCATTTCTACATGTACTTTAAGGAACCCAAGGGATTACTGTGCCTTCTAAACAGCACCCCTGGCAATTTCTCAAGCACAGTGAGCATGAACACTACTCAGACCTTTGTGCATAAGCTCACACCAAGAAAGAGCTGGTCGTGTTTCTGACATGACTGGTGCTTTGGAGGGATCCTTGAATACAGCTATGTCTCTTGCTGGTTAATGAGGGCTTTGAAAAATTGCTCATCTTGGCCAGCACAAAAACGAGCATTCATGGAATGGAAACCTTCCCCCTTTAACTGAAAAGCTCTATGTAAGCAAAAGGTTGCTTCGTGTTTGACACTGTTTAGCAAAGCGTGGCAATGAGTGAAGTCTCCTGCCCCTTTACAGAGCTTGGTATTTAGATGCGTTCTCTTTTGTGCTAAAAATAACAAAGGGAGTATTTGGAAGAAATCAGAATAGATGAGCTGATACATTATTGATAGAAGTTTCAAGCAGCCTGCCACTCTGTTTTGTTATGTGGTTGAAGCTCAATTTTTAATGAAGCAACTTATGAAAATCTGATGGGGTGAAAAACATGACCTCTAAATGATACTGTACACAGAAGTTCCCATCAGATAGCTGAACTGCCCTCTTTCACATCCCATCAGAGATTTACCTCAACTTGACCCTGTGGTTTACAGGCAAGAGAGACAATACCCTGACTCAGACAGGAAAGGTGGCATTAGAGAGATGCACAACTCTGAAAGAGGACTAAACAAACTGGCCTTTTCTCCTATTGTGCATATTGTTCCATCATGTGCATACTGACTAATGCTCCATCCTATTAGAAACACACCTCCAATTTGTTGAGAACATGTTTACTAAAACATTGTTTGTACAGAAAAATCCGTGGGAATCACACCATAAAGTGCACCAGGAGTGGAACAGCACGACAAGGAGGTACCCTGAATACCCAGGAAAGACTGGCAGAAACAGGTTTTAAAACATATGGGCATGGCATTAACAGAAGCCAGACCTGGAGCATTTGTTCTTGATGATGCAAGAATGAAGAATTTATGCAACTGGGGGTTTTTTGTCTTCTGTCTAAAATAACTATTCTGCTATCATTTTAACTTATTCCTTATTCCCTACAGCTGTGATAACATCCTCAAACCGCAATTGGAGAAACTGTTCTTCCATCTTCTAGATCCATTTTCTGAAATCTAGAAATAAAGCACATATAAATAATCTTCTTTCATTCAATTACCTTCTAATCTGATAATGAACCAATATGTGCTTCTGTTTACCAAAATAGCAATACTTCCACTATGAATACTGGCTAATTTATAGTTGCTGCCCTGTACACAAAATGTAATCGACTGGCCTGGAGTAAAGTTACATTTATGATAAAAAGATGACATTCATGCGGTTATATTCAAGAGTTTACTACCCAGAATAAGGAAAGAATTAATGGAAAATGCTTTCATAAAATTAATTATAAGATGTGATCATATGTCAGGGAGATAAGCATAAATGATTCAGCAACACAATACATAAAAAAAAGAGAAGCTCAGCATATTTCACAGAGAATACTAAGTCATGAATATAGAACTTTATACAATAAAAGCCAAATTTTTCCCTGGCCTTCATGAATCAATTTTAATGAAGGCAGTGGAATCACATCTGCAGATTCCAAGAGGGATCTGGCTGTAAAGGCTCTTTACCTGCCCAAGTAAAATGTCCTTATTCAGTTCATGTTCTCAGAGACGTGATGGACTGGTACAAAATCACCAATCTGTCTTCAATGAGTTTTCTAGTTCTTGAATCAGCATTTTTTAATTCTTTAACATATATTATTGCATTTCTAAATTATACTGTATGTTTCTCTATTGTACCAATCTTCAGAGAAAATTTAGAAATACTATGGAGCATTCACTGGCACTTCATAAGTGAAACTGTTAAGGTACAATACAAACATCCTATAACCCTCCCATATTATAACTCATGAGTGTGAAAAGGTATTCCTAACATATTACTTAAAGAGCATCACTTGTTATCAGTAATCTCTTCACAACAGAGTATAATCACTTTCACAATGGAAGAACAAGGGAAAGGGGAAAAGAATGAAAGAAAAGAAGTAGGACAATACTTGTCAAGAAAAATGTCAAAATGAGAACCTTGATCTCCTCTGAGTTACACTACCGTAAATCCACCAAGAGCAGAGAGACTTTTGCTAAGTGTAGCATTCAGAAATCACCTGGCTCTCCAAAGTGACCTACATTCAAGTCATGCTTAATCACAAGACCCCTCTTCTTGCCAGACTTCTGAACTCTGCTCCAGCAGGATATCTTTTCTTTCTCCAATTTGTTTTAACCACTACACTTATGTGCCTCTTGGACCGAGATTCACAGACATCTCTTTTTAAATATTAAGCACCAAATTAAACCTCTTGTTTTGCTACCTAGCAGAGTGGAAGAATGACCTTGTGATTAAAAGGTCTGGACTAGGATCCAAAACTCTGGTTTAATTCCTCACTTCAACAGAGGATCCTTGTATGACTTCATACAAATCACTTACTATATCTCTTTCCACTTCAATTTCTTGTCATAAAATAGGGATAAATGATTATATTATCCCCGTGGCCATGCCATGAAGATTTGCCTCTAGCTGCCCAGGGCAATGGTGTGTCAAAGACAGCAGCAGGCTGCAACGATGACTTAAATTCCCTTCCTGGAAATTGTCCCACATACCTTGCTAGAAAGCTTAGGCCTGCTACAAAATCAGTTAATATGATTCCCTTCAAGAAGAATTAGAGCACATTTACAAAATGGGAGCTGAAGGAAGGCCCTCGAGCCCACTGGAGCAGGCAGAGCGAGATGTGCCATGAACACATGACCATTCACACTCAGCCACTGCTCTGCAGTGGTGTCATTGCTATCACCACTGGTACCGACTGCGCTACTACAGATGTTTTGTTTGTAGCAAGGGACCCCACTATTTGATACGACCTATCATTAGAGTGCTACAGCAGCACAAGTTGGCTCAAGTTTGAAATAAATCTAACCAGAAATGGCCCCAAAGGGGAAGTTCTGTATCCTGCACAAACCATGCTGCAGGCCCTGGGCTGCTCCTGCTGCCCGTGTCCTCCGTGACTGGCACAGGGCACGGGGCACAGGGCTGGTGTCCCGTCACACTGTGGGGTGCCATGGACAGCTAAACATGAGCAAGGGTGAACAACGCCACTCCACAAACCTGGGGTCTGGGATTCCCTCCCCCTCCCCTGATGCTTTTAGGGGGTTAACTTTCTCACAATCAGGTATTGGGGCAATCTAGAGTTTCAGGCCCACAGCCCGTCCTGCAGCTTGAAGCGAGGGAGTTAAGCATGATGCCCCTGATAATTTGTGTGTTTCTCATGCAGTTCTGTTTACCTCAGAGAATAGCTCAGATTCATGTGGTGGCTCATCTGTTTGTTTCCCAGGAGTGTCCTCCTCATCAGGTACAAATGACTTGTTGTTTCCCCGTCCTGTCTGCCTCCTTGGTGACGGATAGATGAGACCCGCTCCCTGTGCTCTGGGACTCTAATGTGATCTGGGTCGCGCTTGTGGCAGGCGGGGGTGGCTCGGGGGGAGAGGAGTGCAGGGAAGGGGCAGTTAACACTATGAGAACTAAAATCTCTTTGTAGCTGAGCGTGTTTGTGTGCATTTCCAACCTACCTGCAATTCGCTGCCAGCTGCTTCACCAGCCCAGACTCAGGGGAACAATGGCTCGGGAGCAACGCTAGCAGAAAAGGCAGATCTAAAAATAGATCTTTGTAGGGCTAAAATCAGGGGGGCAACATTTTGAGAAAGCGTTATTTTATTTGGTTTACTAACAGGTATATTTTGTGCAGAGTGCAAAGTCACTGTGTTTGTTGCCTTGGACTCTTCGAGCACTCTTGAAGGCCCAATTCTATCCTCACTTAGAGGCAAACGGAAAGTCACCGATCCATTCCTTTTACTTACTTACATTTACAGTTATGCAACTTATAGCCCAAGTCACAATCTACTGTTTTGCTGGCTGCCTGCCTGATGACAGAAGATGCAATTGTATTTATAAAACCAGCCTACACTCCTTTCATTTTTTCTTTAGAAGCTCATTTTTATAGGCAGTCTTAATTTGGCAGTTACACTTCAGCAGGGATCACATGCACATTTTTTCTTTTGATTCACATAGTTTCAGATGCCCTGAACTCCATTCAAATTCAACTCCATGCACAGCGAAGCCAAGTTTCACCAGCACTATGACTGAAATCATACATTTCTGGGAACATCACAGTTTCAACAGAAAACCTTAAACTGACCCCATTTCTGTCAAATCTGGCTAGAGATTCATCAAAAAAGTTCACAAAGTCTTTAACAAAACCAAAGTAAAAGCTCAGTCTCGGCTCTTAATGATATCCACAGGAGTTGTGTTGCTGACAGCAGAGGCAGCAGGATTGGGATCCCAGTTAATTAACCTCCACATTTTACACTGCGCACAGAAAACATTTCACACAATTCCACTTGTCTCAATCAACTGGCTCAATTAATAAAAACAGGTCTGGGAACATTCTCCCACTGGATTTGGGGCAGCATCTTGGGCTTGCTTGAATTCTCTACATTCTCTGGTAGGAAATCCTGTTGATTTCATTTTCATCTTTCTCTCCCTCTCAATTTGAAAATAGAATCTATGATTTTCCATCATTTCCACTTAGATAGAAATATGTTGTGAAAGGTAATTTTATTGCTGAAAAATAATCTTCCTAATGTCAGCCATTATTTCACTCTCAGTGTGACAACTAGGGTAAGTGTTGGAAATCACTGTATGTTTCAGCTAAAGTATCTTGACAACACAAACGAAGAAGAAAAAGGTAGTCTTTTTGTTAATGAAAACTGCACTGTTATTTTGGTCTATAATGGAGAGATTCATGTAAATGATTGCCTGTCGTTTATACTAAAGAAAAATAGAAAAAAAAAAATCAGCAAGCAGGAATAGTGGTTTCTTTCCTTCCTCCTTGATTTTGCTCTTATATTTACTGTAATCAGCCCTTTCACAACCTTTTACCTCTGACATAACATTCATGGTTCTCTTAGTAAAATAAATCAAAATCCATCACCAGACTGAAGCTACCAGCTTTGCAAAAACTAGGGAAACTGTAGCCATGCACTTTTAAGAGTAAACGTTATCCTATTTATAGATCTATAGGCATTTTGTATGTAATATTATACAGTAAAACCATCCTAACCCACATCTCTGCAATTAACACAGCCACCTGTATGTCAAGTCAGAGTGGAGGACTCCTTCCTTTGGGGATTGAGGGACAGATGATATCTCCTACTGCTCTCATCCCTCAGGGCTCTTCTGCAATGCTACATTTCTCCCCTTTCCCCACTGCACCTGCAGACAAAAGAGCTGTCCAACTATGTCAGAATTGCAAAATTCAAATTCAGAGACAGGGAGAAAGAAAAATGCCGATAAAGTTGCATTACTTTATGTTTTTTTGCCCAACTTGAAAGTTGAATAAAGGAGAGAATTTAAAATTTTTCGTAGCTTGCTCCTCTTTCTTACCTCATGAGTGAGAACATTGTTATTAACTCCATAAATAGGCTTTCAATTAGCTTTAGCAATCAGGTCTGCAAAGTCCAGGCAGCAGAGAGGGCTGCGAGAGAACTGAAACCGCAGTGGGCAAAGCAAAACCAGCAGCATCTTCAGCAAAGATGCTTCAGAATTTCAGAGCTCTGATAACTTCCTGTGTCAATTACTGTTCTCAGCAATTTATTCACGTTTTAAAATTCTCCTCTTAAAATTCGAGGTCATCAGATCTGCCCTTTGCAATCATATTACAATCTCTTAAATTTACGCTTTGCATTCAACAGAGAATTTCTGATGAAGTTTTTCAGCTTGATTTTCCAACTATCCAGAAACTCCGGTTAGTGCTTAAGCAGATGGAATATGTGAAATTTTTGCTTCTTGGGTTTATAGATTGAGATGATGCATGCTGGTATTGCATTTGGGCAAAGCTTACTCACACAAGTAGTCTTTTCTAATGGAAATAGCTTCATTTAAGGGGGAGTGAGCAAAGAATTTGCAGAATTGGATGAGAATTCCCTGAATCTATTCCTGGTGCAGATCTAACTTTCTTTTCACTGCCTGATGAAGAAAAACAAGTAAAAACAAATTAAGAAACACTTCTAGAATTTTAAGAGAATGCAGGACACAAATTGACAGACAGCAGTGACTCATTGCATTGCAGTTCTGTAGAACAGCAAGAAGTCCCCAGGCTCTTAATTTTAGGAAAGTAATCCTGAACTTCCTGCTGGGGAAAAGATGGAGCAAAGCCACTTTGGCTTGGCTTCCTACCTAAGAATACTGCCATATATATATACACACACATAAGAGTTGCCTATGAAAAGCACAGTGAAAATACAGGAATTCTATATGAAGAGTTTGGACCAAGTCTGTGTCAGCTTGTTAATACAAGAAAAGCTGTCTTTCACTTTGCTGAAAGACACCATTTTGTTGCTGGGGCACTGAGAGGCACTGAGAAGGTTCACCTGGTGAGGGAGAGAAACTAAGATTTGTGCGCTGATTCTTCTTAAGTTGCTTCTAGGGTTTTCCTTTTTACGCACAAAACAAAAGCAAACCGGTTGAAAAAACTTGGGCAACAACGTGGCAGCCTTTCCCATGTCAAGCAGCACCACAGGGAGAGGCTCTCTTGTGCCTTAGCAAGAGGTTTTCCCATTAAATTTTACTGCAGCAGTGTTAAGCAATAGGCACGGACCTTGTTAGTCTTTACCTGCTCTGCAGTCCTTTACCTGTCAAAGTCCTGAAAAATAAATTCATTTTTCTATGCTAATTTTAAAAGCAAAGACAACCCCTTCCTTCAAACGACTGCTCTTCCCAGCTGAAGAAAGACAAAAAGCCTGGCAGTACTGAATGCTACTCCTCTTGCACAGAAATGAAGAGGTCTTCCATAAGCTGTCAGAGTCTGCTGATGTCCAGGAGAGTTCCCAAAGCCCTGAAAGTAAAAGCTGGAATCTCTACCTCTGCCCAAACATGTACATGGTTTCTGAGCTCAGGAGTGGTCTAGCAGGGAATTTCCCAAAGTAAGAAGTTATAGCAGAGGCAGGTAAAGATCCACAGTTTGCCTCAGGCTATTTTCCAGCACCAACAGACTGCATCTGTAGGGGCACGTATCTAAATCAGGGGAGCCTTCACAGCAAGAATGTAACCAGCCACAGGAAACCTCCCCTGAGTCGGGACATTCACAGAGGCCTGAGCCATCCCACCGTGAACCCATGCAGGTGCCATCAACCTGCCCGTCCTCCACAGCCTGTCTGAGCTCCCAGGAATGCAGACCTGCTGGGCACCGGCTGCTCACACACACACAGATGCCCACCTGGACTCTTGACATGGGGAAACATAACTCACATTGATTCTCTGCAATTTAACCCAAGCGCCACAGCAGAAAGGAAATGAAATTCGTTATTTCCAGTCCTTCAGACTTCCTGCCCCTCTTCTGCTGTAGGCAGCATCCCTGTTCTCATGCCATATGTGCTCCTTCCCTTTCTCCTCTGTGAGCAGCTTTTTGCTCTCACTGGTTGTTGCAGGCCAAGGAATCAGCCTCAGATGGTGAGGAAATTCCATCTTCTCACTAATTCTTTGGCAGGAGTAGTTTTAGGGCACAAATACCTTGGAGCAGACCCACAAACAAGAAACTAGAGCTACAGACAGAGCAACATTGACCTGTGCTTGCCCGCACAGCACAACACATTTTCCTTGCTGGGGCAGAGGGAAGGGGATGGTGTCAGTCTGTGAAACAGCACTTACGTGCAACATACAGCAGCAGAGTAAAAAGCTCTGAATTTTCACCAGAGTCAATTTACCAGCAGTTCCAACTCAGTTGTTGGGAAGGCAGAGAGCAGCAAACAGCCCACACAGCAGGAGCACGGGCAGCACGTGCCACACCCCTGCTACCTTGTGCAAATCGAGTGCTCCTCTCATAGACACAAACACCCATGTTCTGTCCTCTCTGCCACTGGGGGTAGGGTAGGAAAATGGGCCGGGAAAATACATTCACAGAACTGTAGAATGGTTTAGGTTGGGAGGGACCTCAAAGGTCATCTAGTTCCAACCACGCGCAGGGAGATAGTTATTCTTATTGCACTATTTGAAGAGAATGAGGTTTGAAAGCAAAACATCTCTCTAGAGACCTACAGAAGCTGGGGCCTGACCTTGATGCACTGTTACCTGTGACTAATGTTAACTGGTGCAAACAACCCCACTCATACTGCTGCTGAAAAATGCAAAACAAGGACCAAAGATTTTTCCTGCAAAATTGTGGCAGAAATTTAAATATTAATTTGCTGTTGCTTTCTATTAATACCAAGCAACAGGTTTAAGTGACCCAGTCATTCTTGGGAATTGATTTTAAACCTCACACTCAGGCACTTCTGTGTGGCAAATGTTAAACCAGCATGGAAAGGTGCTGATATATTTCTACAGGAAAGTCCTTAAGTACTTAAGCCAGCAGTAGAAAAAGCTTTCCAAAAAAATATTCACTTTTGGGATTAAGTGGTATTTCTTGAGGTTCACATTTTAGTCGGGACTATAGTACCAGCAACCAGAACAATCCTTTATAAATTGAACAGACTTAGAAATACAAGGGCAAGTCTTACTTTCATATAAAACTAGATAAGGAAGAAGGACAAAGGAAGCAAAGGCCTCAGTACTTTTGAAATTCCATGAGTGTTATGCACCCAACATCACACTCTGAAATGTCTTAATTCTTTTTTCAGCTTCTAGGGATTTTTTTAAAATATATTTTGAGAAACAACAGCCTTGTTTACAAATCCTACCAAAGATGGTGCTTGCTTGATATTAGGAGTGCAGCAAAACCTCCAGCACCACTCTACCTGCCTGAGACAAAATCTAGTTCTGCTTAAGACCTTTGCACTCAGGAGAGGCTCCTCCAGAGCACAGGAGGCAGCAGGGCACACCTGACTGTACAGAGGGCTGATCCCACACTCGGACACCCCTGTCAGCTCCAGGCATCCTGCTGGTTTTGGCAGTGCTGCATTTCTAAGCAGCCACTCTTCCAGGACTCATGAAGAATAAAGTAAAATATATCCTAAATATGATGGCCCGAAACCATAAAAGGGTTTGAGAACCCTTTTTAGGAACAAAAAAAAAAGGGGGTTTAGGGACAAAGGATTACTATTCACTACTTGTTTATATAAAATCCAATCTCATGTAGTTCATACTCATCCATATATAATGGAATGTAATTGTAGGGAGAAACTGTCTTATTTTTTCATGCAACATGTTTACTTGTGAGTGGATAATGGGAATAGCAATGGGTTGGCTGGGCTTGGTAATAGAATGCTTTGCAGGTATGGCAAAAAACCTAAGCCACAGCAATTACGAAGCTGAGTTCGCTGTTCCTCAGAACAAAATCTTTATTAGCTATTCAGGTGGGTATTTGTCCAGCACCCAGCAAACAGGGCAGAGATTTGGGGTGGGGACGCTCTATGTTTCTGCAATCTTACTCATAAAAATTTGCAGTTTGCTCATGGATGATGTATGACCAGGAAAATTAGCTAATTTTCATAATAAATAATTTGTTGCAAATTCTTTTCTCATTGTCCTACAGAGACTTGCCTGATTGGGAAAACTTTCAGTCTTTTCAGAGTCTTGAAATTCATTACCAAAACATTTTTTCTAAAAAAGAGAGAGAGAGAGAGAGAGGTATTTTGCCCATTTTTTCAGGATCAACCTCTTTATTTGTAGGAAAAACAAAGCTAACAGGCTTGAAGGAAGGAATTTTCACATTCTTTTTAGAGAGTCTACTTATGAGGAAGAAAAACCTACTTTTCAAATCTATACTTAAACTCAAAAAAAAGGAGTGTTGCCTAAAAGTAGCCATTTCCCTACTTTCTCATGCTAATGTCCTGTTTATAACTGACACCTTTACTGCCTACCACTATATCAATTTCACTTCCCCAGAGAAAGAAAAACCAGATCCTGTGACTAGTGTACTGGATTGATAATCTAGCCTAATGCTGACAGATAAATGCACTAATTTTCTTCTGTGGTTGGCTCCACATTGCAGAGTAAATCTGCTTCTAACAACTGTCTCAATAGGCTCTGTAACCTGTCCAAGAGATGATGTCAAGTGCTACAAGGGCCTAGGGCTAGTATGGCAGGTAAGAGTTACCACTGGGATAAAGTTACAGGTGAGGTTTTGAATGAGAGGGTTATTTTAAATGAAAGCCTGGCTGGAAATACAGATTGCTTTTTAAAAAGTCAGAACAGTAAAGGAATAAAGAGCAACTTTTATAATTTTGGGGGGTCTACATCCTTTGTATGAAAATCAGCATGTTCTTAGCTAAGGTATTGCAACATCCAGGAAACACAAGGAGTTATTTCTCTGGGTGGTGGTACATGGGCAAATGATGTGCCTTGCCCTGTGTTTGCTGGATTTGGTGGTAGCACAGAGCCTGTGGAGCACCGGGACTGTTGGTAACTCAGGAGCAGAATTCAAGCCTGAGCAGCGTTCCCTGGGCACAGGAGGGTACTGGAGGGTACTGGTGCCTGCTCCCAGCTCCTGTGTTGCCAAAAGCCTCTGTGCAGGCAGGCACCAGGGCTGACTCCAGATGCTGTGCACTCAGACATCAATGACTGTGTCGAGGGCTCACTGGACATACAAACTACCGACCATGGAAGGAGAACCACAGGACTTGTTATTTTAAGATTTAATTCCAATGAAGGGGAAAAAAATGCAAAACAATTAACATTTTTCTTTTTTTTAATCATTTCATGCCAAATATTTGGGTAATTTCTAAGAATTTCAGCAGCAATGACAGAGCCAGGAAGGTCTTAGTGTTGCTTTGCTCTTATTGGTTTTCTTGCTGAATTCCAGGATCACTACGCTGGTTACTACCAATTTATAGCACTTCGATGTTCATTTATCATTTTGACCAAAAGAGCAACTTTGGTGGGCATTTATTGATTCCCTCTGTGGAAAAGATCACAAGCAATAGCTTTTTAAATAAAAAGGGTCTTTGGGTTACATGGATAACCCTGGCACTGAGGGATACGTCTCTAACTCTGCTCTCATGTCTAAAATGTTCAATCGGCTCCCACTCCTCTAACCTGAAACAAAAATAAAACCTCATTTTAATCACATCTTTTTCTCCTGATTTTCACTCCCCACCTCCTGACCTTTCCATGTGAAGAGGATCACGCAGAACATTTCAGCTTTTCTTAGGCTAACTTTTGCTCACTTTGAATAGCACTTATATAGGTCAATAGCATCACTTCCCCTTTCGCCCCCCTCCCCATCACAGGAGAAATACAGGATCTAACCTCTTTAATGCATCAGTTAACAGGATGACTTTTTGTTTGTTTATGGCACAGGAAGTTTGATATTTAAATGAAACTAAATATTCAAGAGAGAAACTAACTTTATAGATTCTGCTTTTTTCTTTTTCTTCATATTAGTACAGCACCAAGCACATCTGGCTCTGCATCAGGCTCCTTAGTGCTATTTCAATATGACTAACAGTAACAGCAGGACTGCTCGGACCACAAACTACAGCATTAACAATGGTGGATCTATTCTCATTACAGAATATATGGCCAAAATATGCTACATTAATAGTGTGTACTATGGCATGCACAAAATCCCCTGTACATTGTAGGCAAACTATAGTTCACTGATTTCATTGCTACAGAAAAATACCAAAAACCAGCCAATCCCTGAATGAAGCAGGTCACTGATTTGGTCATATTCCAATATGTTATTGTTATGATCACAAAGAGATGATAAAATGTGTGTAGGAGGACACAGAGAGAAACTATTCTTTGACAGCAACAAAGGTATAGATATTTTATACATTTTCTGAAATTTTCTACGATTAGTATAGATTTCTCTTCTTTTTTCTTTTTCTTTTTTTTTTTCCCTGAACATTTCTGAATGCCCCTGTTTCCTGAGCAGAGGAAGCTAAAAGTTTCAGTAACGTTTCAGGCTGACTGTTTATCTTTTAATTGTGTATGACTATTCAGTGAACCCAATCCTGCTCCTGTGGAAGTCTAATGAGAACTTGGGTACTAAATTCCCTGGGAACTGGATGAAGCCTCCAACTACTGACTTTGTAAGGCTTCAGCCATGCAAAACCCTGCTGGCACAAGTAACGCAGAAGAGCAAAAATAAAAATTCTGCTTCTTTGAAATGTTTAACCACAGCTCATTTGTTAATACAGTAGTTTAAAGGTGAAAAAACACCCACTGATTCTAAAAAGTATGGAAAAACGTATTATTTTTTGGACGGCGACGCCTTCACTAGCTGTTAGCCTTGGAAATATTTAGACATAAATCAATTTCGTCCCAAAAATAGAGTCCAAAAGAAAGGACCGTCGGGAGGGGGAACAAAGTCCGGCATTGTGCTCCGCGGAATAGTTGTCGGGCTGTGTCACTAGAGGGCACTGCCACATCGTCCCCAAAGGCACCCGGACAAAGGACGCGGGCGCCCGGCTGCTTGGCTTGCACGCTCCGCTTTATGGCTTGAGAAACAAATTCTAATCGCATCGCAGAAATTATTAATTTTTTTTTTTAATAGTGCGACTTCAATAACCGGCCATATTATTAAACAGTTAGTGCGTGCAGCCTTCGCGCCTTCTGACTCTTTGGGCTGCAGAGCTCATTAAAAATAGCCTGCACTGAGTTAGCAGTTCTCATCAAAACAATTCAAGGAGGCTGTATTTGGGAATTACGCTGCTGAATTAGCACAACAAATAAGGAATAATATGGGGCATAAGGCAAAGGAAACTTACACTTGGGCCGCTTCCTTTCTTTATATGCAGTGCTGCCCACAGGCACCCTGCCCAAATGAGCTTGGGGAAAGAGCTGAAACTGGAAATCACAGGGGGGAAATAGGGGAGAAATACAAGGGAACTCTGCCTTTCTCTCAAATAAATGCTACTTTCAACAAGTTGTAATAATTGCCTAACCACATTTATTAAAATAAATGTGCCGCACTGAAGGGAAGGGGCAAAAACATTTGAACATTCCAAGTTTAGGCATTTTTAAATGTATTTTTTAGGTGTTTTCTTTGATGGGTATGCAATGCTTGTTTCACTCGGTGTTAGAGGATAAATACAAATGAAGGTTTTCTTTCAATACTTCTGGCTGAGAGAGAGCACAGAGGTCACTTTCAAGGTGACTAGATTTTTGTTTGAAAATGGTGAGTCCCCTGTTTCTTGAGAAACTCTGCTTTGTAGTCCATTGCTATGCACCTGAAAACTTCCCACTGACTTCCAGGGGAAATTTGGCTGCTCAGGAATGTGGGATCGGGCTCTGGAATGGCAATTGCATACAGAGAACTTAACAATGCACAAAAATTTAACCCTTCAATGGAACCAGTCACAAGCTTAAACCTATTCATGCATATATCACCCTGCTCCAGATAGAAGACAGTGCATTTGCTATATTAGAAGATTATAAGGAAAAAAACCCAGTGAGGTGGTTTGGGTTTTTTTTTGAAAACGGTTCATCCAAACATCTAGCTTCTTAAGGCTTCATCTGATCTAAATCCGACTTCTGAAAGCTCTTGAGACTTGGCATCTAGTTCAGGGCACAATCCAACTCCCTTTAACCAGATAAGAATTCAGCCATTTATAATTGTAGTTAGAGGCAAGCCCATGGCTATAAAAAGACCCACTAAATTCCTGCACTGTGCTTGGAACTCTGCAAGTACTTCATTAGTGAAATGCTGCTGCTAAATTTAATTTTAAAATCAGTTTATTGGAAGTATTAAATCTGACCTGCTTACGGCATCCATCAGGTGGAATGGTCACCAACTAAAATGGTCTCGTTTAAATGGGGCTGGGAGAAAAGCAGAGATGTTCCTGACTTGGAGGCCTCCTATGTCAGATCCCAATGGGCATCAACAGGAGTTACTTACAAGCTGTAGACAAAACGGCACCAAAGCTGGGTGAGTGGGTTGCCTGTGAGGCCAGAATGTCTGAGCTCTACTAAGTGCTGCTGAGGAAAACAACTTCAAGGCCACATGTGATAATTGGGAAGAGAGTCCAGCAGCTGAGAGGGGATCCTGTGGCTCATGGGATGAGCACCAAGCTCCAGATTATCTCAATATGGCTCTTCATTAAAGGAGCAATAAGAGACCCTTTGGCTATGAAGAAAGTGCAACTGTGGTAATATTAAAAAAAAGAAGCCAAGTCCTAAGGTTTTGAGGATTGTGTGTTTTCCTGTTATGAGTTATGGAAACCTAGCTCTGTGCAGACAAGCCTGGGAAGGGATGAGTGAGCAGAATGCAATGTCTTTCCTAATATAAACAGATTATTTTGCACTATGGCAGATTTAGGAATGTAAAATGTTCGCTCTGTAGCTAGTTAAAGGCTTACCATAATTGCTCTACCACTGCTATTGCTACAGGATTCTCTGTCTTGTCTGGCTGGTGGATGTTGCTTGGTTTCCAGACTCTGTTTGCAGGGATTTCTGGGGAAGGAAAGGGAAATCTGAGGACAGACCCCAAAGCTGGTGCCACAGACATTCTGCACTGTTCAACAGTTCATAACTCACTTAATCCAGGCTGAGAACACGCCTTAAAAACACACAGAATCCAAAACATGAAAGGGAGCTTTTGCCTCCTCCCTTTCCAGGTGAGCAGCTGTTTGGGCAGCACGAAAGTATGAGACACGGAAAAACCTAGCCAGGCTGAAGTCAGCAGCAAAACATGACTGTATGCCACAAGATTTGGAGTTTCACCCCAGCTGAGCACTAAAAATTGAGTAAATTCCCTTTTCCTGAGCCTGCATCTCAAAACAAAGGCCTCAAGCCCAGCGACTGAGCATTCAGCTGGGGCCAATATGCTTCTGCAGTAAGAAACCCAACAACAATTTATTATGTCCAAGTGAGATACTCTGCAATCTAAGGTCAAAACTCTAGCTTCAAGCAACGTGAGTATTTTGCACAGAAAGGCAGATGTAGGTACCAATTTAGTTACTAATTCATGCGTCAATACGAGATCAACCCCAAAAAGCAGAATCCAAGCACTCCCAAAATTTGGACAAGAATTCTAGTTTGGGCTTGCAAGCAGGTCTGCATGTTCAAATGGATAGTCAAAGACAACCTGGCTTCTTTTGTCAGAGAACCACTTTCTTAACTCTGCCAGCAGCGCTTCAGACTGTCTGACATTTCGTGTGGCATCTTTTTTTTTTTAACACAGAATTAAAGGGAAAAGAAAAAATCCTTAACCCAATATATTTAGAGATATTGTTTTGGTTTTGCAACTTTTCTGCTTCCAAAAAAGTACTAAGTAATCTGTTGACAAGAGAAGGAAAAATATATTTAAGTAAGGAAAAACATGCTGCTACAGTAAAACTGTGTCAGATTCTATTAATTCAGTTTTTCATTGTCTGATATTTCCAGGCACAGTGGGCTTTTTGGTAGACCTCTGAGCTCTGTTTTCTAACAGAGGCATAGCACAGGGCCTGTCAGGAAGAGGCAGTGCTCTCATTGTTATACACCTCAAAGAGTCAATGTAATCCTCATGCCTTCAGAAGAGCCAGGACTGAACCCCAAAACAACAGCCCTGTCTTCCTTTAAAAGGGTGAGCAAAGCTCAGCCAAAGCCTTGTTAGTGCATGCCTATGAATTATTCCCTCATCAAGTGGCCGATCACACTACATTAATATCGTGGGCACATTCTGCTTTGTTAGCAAACCTGAATTCCACTGCGGCACTAATGAAGGACCAGTCCTCATGTAAGACATGATATCTTCAGGATGTGTCTATTCTGCTATGAAATTATTTTCTTTTGTGAAGAGTATTATGAGATTACTAACTGGAAAATATTTAAACACAACACAAGGGGGAAAATGTCTCTTTTGGGGAAGTTGCATGAATACACAGTAATGTAATTCCAATAAAAGCAAATGTATCTAGTCAATATTAAGCATCTGTTCTTAGTGTGTGAGCCAAGGAAGCACTGAGCCTTTTACACGGCACTCCTACAGAAGTTGGTTCTTTATTTGTAGAGACTGAAGCAAGAAGAGGCTTTGGCAGTGCCTTGTTCTACCCACAGTGTTTTGCAAAGTCTGCCTAAGTGGCATCAGGGTTTCCCTGTTAGATTAGGTGAAATCGGATTCTAACCAGCTCGATATTGATTTTCACAGGTAGCAAAACCAAGAATAACAACAGGTTCCTTGGTATAATTCTGGAAGTATCCCAGGCTGGTCCTCAGCCTCATGGGGCAATCCCCCCTCATAGGGGATTGCTGCACACAGCAATACTGCACTTCAAGGAAACACATTTTGCCTGGTCTCTCCTCCTTCTGCTTGCATTACAAATGAGCACAAAAATCCAAAATAGGCAGGAAAAGAGATCAAGTTATAGCCGGATGCGTTGCACTGAATTGAACATGGTGAACCACAAAACATTTTCTAAAGTTAACTTCTATTTCAGCCTCAATAATATCCGTCTACCTGGAGGAATGTTTCTCTGAGCTTGCGTGTCCCTCAATAACGTCAGAAGTAGTGGAATAAATTATGAAGACTGTGTGCAGTGAAAAAATGCTGAATCTAATTTGTATCTCTATCTCAGAAAAATTTCTACCTTTATTTTAAATTTCAGAGCAAAAAGAATTCCACTCTGAATGCCTCAGATTTAAAAGGTGTAACAGGTACAAATCAACGCATTCAGTTCTAATCCCGTTTGCCTGACTATTTTGCACAAAACAACCAAGTTCATCCAAAACAAAACTGATTCCAAAATTGATCCAAAGCTTTCTGAAATCATCAGAATTTTTTCCATAAACTTCAAAGAGTTTTCGATCTGGTCTTTTAAACAAGTCATTAATCAATTTTAAAATTGGAATGCTGATTTAGCATGCAGTTAAGGGTTTGATAACATGAACACAAGACCCAGGATTTTCTAAAGTCTTCAGTGCTGTCCAAACTCTTCTCTCATTTAGGTCAGCAGAAGTCTTAACATCAAGTGTTTTTGAAAATTCCTCCATCCTGCTTAAATTTAGACACATTAATCTAGTACCCAAAGAAGACTATGCATCTCACACGGGGCCTGATCCTTTCCAATTTACACAGGAGTAATGCCATATGCTTACCAGCCTTGGTGGGGTTCCTCAGTGTCCACTTCCACAATATCAAGAATAATTTATAGAAAACCCATATCAAGATGTGTTATTCTTCACAGGATGCTTACATATATTCTTCCTCACTGATTCTATAATATTCCTTGCTTGGGTGCTTTGGGTTCATTATACTCTAAGCCACTTCTTTTTCCTTTATTATTTCATCATTATGTGAAGTAAAACTCAATTTTAAATAAGCTTGTGTATTCCACTTCACCAGTGCTGACAGACAAAATGTCACATATTGCTCCTTTTTTGTTAAGAAGTTACTATTCTCTCTCAGTTGCATAATCCTAACACAAAGTAGAGAGTATTTGAGGGTTTGTTTAAAATTATTCACTTTCATTATACTGCTACAAGTGGTGCTGACAGCAAAACCACTTGCTTGCCTAAAATAAAATGAAACATAAAGGATTTCTTTTCTTATATATAGGAAGTTGTGCAGGCTACCTTACTGCATTCGTTAGTTTTACAGAGGTAATCTCACCACCTCAAATTTCACTCCATTTCTACCTACTGAACACCAAGCTTCAAGAATTATTGCATACAATATTTTTAATTTTCATGTGATAGCAGACAGTTCTCTCTGCTGTTCATTACTGGTTTTATGATGGGTAAATTCTGCCTCCAAGAAGAATTTGTCTTCCTTCTCCTTGGTAATAATCTGCAGGAATTCAACAAGCAGAATATAGTAGATGAGGGAAACAACCAGAAAAAAATCCTTCCAAAATTTTATAGTTATAATTAAAGAAAAAAGGTGTTCAACTATTTATAATTTAGAATGAATGTTTACTTCAGCAGTTGCCCTACTCAGCAGCATTAACATCAAATAAAAAACCCTTAGCCCTGTGTGTTTCCCGAGGTTGCTAATCTTGCTTCTGCCACCACACCAGTCAAATAGGAAGAGATCAGCACACTGCAGTGAAGGGGACAGTATGTTCAGTAATTTTTGAGATGTCATGCATGCAGGTCCAGCTGCTCAGCCATCGTAGCTGTTAGCATTTGGCCTTTTGCCATCAGCTGACAGCCAAGCAGAAAATAAACCATAAGGGTTAAATCACATCTACTTATAGACCAAAGTTGCTGGCCCAAGGCACACTGCAATGGTGGCCAAGGAAAGCAGGAGCATGGGAAATCAGCCTTTTACCACAACACTCACAGTAGGAGCAGGCCAAGCCAATCACGAGGTAATTCCTCTTAACTGTGTCTCCAGTAAATTTCTCATGAAACAGATTACTTCTGCAGCATCACATTCTTGTCATATATTTGATCTATGGAAAGGTTTAAATTTTATTTAAAATGTGTTGCAGAGATAAATTCAATTAGTCAATCCAACAACTCTCTCTTGGCGAAAACCTACTCTCACTGTCTCAAAAGTTGGCTTTTGCAAAGTGAGCACACTTTTGACACTAGAAATTGGGCTAGTGATAACACACACATATTTATCCATTACCTCCTGCATAAGTTTTTTGGGTTTATTTACTTATTTGCTAAGCAGTTATTTTTTTATGTGGCACTAGGAAATCTGAACAAAATATTTCAAGGGACAAAGATCACTTAGAGAATTTTCCAGCTCCAGACTAGATGGTTGTGGGCTTTGGTGTCACAAAAAACTCTGTGGCAACATTAATAGAGGCAGGAGACTTTAGCCACTCTCCTACTGATTTCCTATGCTGTACTAGAAAACCCTCAGAACTAATAAAAACCAAGGGGTGTTATTTTCTATCAGAAAGCATCTGCTCAGAAAAATCAAAGATCTTATCCCGTGCACACTGTTGCATACAGTGCCTAAACTGGCACTCTCTGCTACCCCTCCTGCAGATTCAGAACAGCACCCAAAGCACTGCTATGATTTTTACTACTATTTTTCATAAAGATGTGAAAAAAACCTGCAGTACTGTTCAGTTCAGGACTAGAGGAGAATGTTTCTTGATCAGGCTTCTCTACTTTTGCAGATACTTGATTATATAAGACTGTTAAATAGATAAAGAACATTCAGTTTACAATCACAGTCCCAGGGTACAATAGGAGGAGTAGTAATACAGACATCTGATCTCAAGGAAGGTACACACGGGTAACAAGAAGATGTGTTCTTGTGCTTACATGTCCCGTTCATCACTTATTGAAGAACACTCACAGATCACATTGGCTTCTCGTTAACACCAAGAACCAGTGAGTTCTCTGAGCCTCACCCTTTCCTCTCCCTCTGCCACACAGTGAGGCAGACAGGCACGGATGCAAACTGATTGTTGATTTCTAGAGCTGAGCAGCAAGTGTCTGCTCTGTGGCCAGGAAATGGGTCTGAGTTAACGCTGCAGTAATTGGAAATCCCGTAAATGAGGCAAGGCAATTCTCTCTCTGCACAGCCAGCTCTGCCCTCACACCTGAAGAGCTGGTCATGGGATAGAAGAGAGGCTGTTTTCTTCCTGGTCCTGCTTGAGGAGCTCTATTTCTTCCAGCAAACCACAGTCATTCAGGTGACACCTTCCTTGCAGAAAGGGAAAAAGAGTCTAAATGACTCCAGGAACCAATGAAACCAGAAAAGCTGCAGAGTGGGCAGTAAAAAACAGCACAGTGAGTTTGCTGTAGTAGTAACAGCCAACTATGTCAAGGAGTGGTAAAGGATCAAGAGATTCTGTAGGACCAGAGAGGCTTGAGAGGTGGCATTGGTTGAAGGAACACACAATGCTAAATCAATGCTAAATCAATTGAGGAAAACATATTCATTTGTTGTTCAAAAGTACATGCCACCCTAAATATGAAACATTGTTAGTGGAACTGAAAAATACTGTCCCTTTACTTTATTTCACTATTAAAATACCTAAAACCTTGTAGTCCCAAATAATTCAGACATAGAGGATAAATTAATCTTAATTGACAGATTAGGAATGTTTTTGTGACCAAAAAGATGTGACAGATATTAGTGAATTAAAGGCAACAATATTAAGGCTCTTGGAAAACCTATTTTCTAAGTATCCACAGGGTCCAGAATCACTGGGACATAAGAGAGTAATATGTACAAGAAACAGAGCCGCATTTAATCCTCATGTCTGTGACAGGTGGAGATCGTGAGAGGAATGCTCTTATAAATAAAAGGGACCCATGTTGTTAAGCTTCTCTCCTCACTCCAGGCCAGGTAAATCTCACAAGAGAGATGTGTGTTCTGAAAGTGCTGGAGATTATATAAAGAACCAGAGAAAATGTAAAAGCTACGCTGACCCAAAAAGACACAGAGGCAGCAAACAGCACTAATGTTTCTGTGGATGCAAAGCCCAAGGCAACTTGTCCTCTCTCATTATAACTGAGTGGGATTGGTTCATATAAACTCTGGATGTTCATATACAAAGGGGTTATTGCACGGCCTCTGATTCATGGTAACTGTCTGTGCATGTGCTCTAAGCTGAGAGCTCAGGTAACAGGAATTAGCTAATTCCTCTCTTTCATTCAGAGCAGAGGGCTAAACCAACATGAATTACTTCACATTTTTCAGAAGCTAAAATCATGCAAGGAAGATTGTGTTAGATCGGTTGATGTGCAGGAAATGTTTACCTCATATAAGTCTTCACTTGTGTTTATGTCTTGGTTTCCTCTTTATTACTGACTGGGGCATACTTCTTTTATCTGCATCTTTACACATGTTCAAAAGGAGTCCTTGACACGCATACTGGAAAGGAATAATCATGGCTGCTAGATGCCAGAACTCTTTATAGCTATAGCAGAGAGACAAGGCAAGATACCTTGCCTTTTAAGCAAAGGTGAATGACTATATACTCAGTTTCTGCTGTCACCTGGGGTGCTCATCATCTGGGCTTCTCCCTGATTGTGCCCAGCTCCGCTTCACTTCTGGAGCTTGCATTCTGAATTCACCGGGTTGCTCAAACTCCACCTGTGCCAGACCATCTCTCCAGTTCTCACCAGCATCTCCTATTCCTCCAAGTAAGACGCTTCAGTGCTGCCTCAAATCAGACTGATTTTCAGTGCCACTGACTTAGGACATTGCTGGCAACCACCTGCCAGTGCTGATCTTTTGGCTGGTATCTGACAGACATTGGATGCAGGGGATTATGTTGTGCTCCAGCTTGAGAGATAGATCCTACCTGCAGGACCCTGTCACCACTGAAAGTTTCACTAGCTCTGAATCACCAGAATAATACTGCTCCATGAAGAAATTTCTAAAAACAGAAGCTCAAAATTTAAGAATGTTCTCCCCAGGCTGACATTATCATTCAAATATCATTCCTTGTGATATTTTTCATTTGTGAATCTGAATGTACTATATAAAGCTGGGGAAACTGAGACAAAAAAGAAGGAACATGTTTCACCAGTGTTGCATGGAAGGACAGAAGAAAATTCAGAAACAGAAAACTCAAACCTTGCACTTCTACATTCAGAGTTACTCTGACAGGTCCTGCCTACGTAACGACAAAATTAATATCTAAAATTATTTGCAACTCAGCTGCATGTAGCCTTATGTGAATAAATTGATCACAGAGAAGCTTAAAGACACAAATGCATTTACTCTTTTTCCTCCCAAAGATAATCTATGAATTTGAGTTGCAACTTGTTCCTTCCAAATTTCTATGCCTAAAGAAACATTCAAATTATTCTCTTCTAATATCTATGTAATAGAAAGAATGATTTTCATCATATCATCATTTAAAATTAAACCTAGAAAGAAAGAATCCAGGGGATTCACTGAACTTCTAGCTCTTTATAATTTGTGGGCAACTGCACACAATTATATTACAAAGCCTAAATATAATATAAAATATAAAATATAGCTTGAAGATAACTTAAAATAAACTGAACTTGACTGTGTTGGTGAGCTATTGTGATAAAAAATTAACATGTTTGGGGAAGTCTGATTTGCATTACACAGTGCCTGTAATCAAATTACCTCTAAATGTTATGCCATGTCACACTGTGTTTGAGATGTTGCTGTCAAAAATGCATACATACGCTTTGCAGTTTGACTCAACCTGGCTCCCTTTTAAGCGATCATGTATGCCTCTGAGCCACTTCAGCCAAACGGTGGTAAAATACGGAGGTTGGCAATTCAATTTCATTCAACCTTTCAAGAAGGCAAGAGCAGATAAGCTTTGCTTGTTCGCGTCAATGATAATATTCAGCGCAGCCTAAATCTAATTCAATAGGTTCGCTCCCGCTCTCTTGTCACATTGTCATTTCCGAACCCAGTCCCCCGCCGCCCCCTCCCTGCTCCAGTTGCAGCAAAACTTTGTGAAGTGCTGAACCCACAGCCATGGGCGCCTTCCCAGTGGATGTGTGCGGGTCAAGCCCAGCCCTGGGGCCTGCACGCGGGGCTGGGCCGCTCAGGTGGCGGCTGCCGGACATCGTGTCCGCTGACCTCATTGCAGCCACAGATGTTTACCGCACTTTGGGCGCTCCGCAGAAAGCAGAGCAGCAAAGTAGGCCAGCTTGCGGGAAGGCTGTTACCCACAATTCATGGAAAAATGCCGGATAGTTCCCACTAGGTTGTGGTCGGCTAGGAAACGGCAACTTATTAATCTTGTGTCAGAGGGCCAGCTGCAAGCCTGGCAGTTACCATATTTCACCACCAACTCCGTGTCTGGACAGCCATTGTCTATTTTTTATGAAAAACTCCACAAATCAGCTGCTATTTTCCCCCCTCTACGTGCAGAAACGGCGCTTGGGGGCTGAGGTGGCTCTGGCGCATCATCCACACGGCGGTCAGGTTTGCTAATTCAGAGCGACTGCTTAGTTTCCAACTTTAATGATATTCCCTCAGCATATCACTATGGTTGCCTGGCGACCGGATTTCAGCTAGGCCTCTCATTTGATTCCCACACATCAGACCCTGAAAAGCACTTTTTTTCCTCCCTCCGCTTTTGATTCCGGCTCCTCTGAAACCCTTCCCCCTGCGGTGTCGGTATGGGTGGGCAGCGCGGTGGCAGAACAAGGCCAGGGGTGACGGGAGGCCTGGAGGCTCCTGGTCACACATCAAGGCCTGGAAACAAAGCCGCCAGGAGCCCTTCCTGACAAACACAAATTCCCTTCAGAAAAAGCAAATTTGGTCTTCCCTTCGTAGCGTGGGTGTCATTTTAAGACTTTCTTTAGACACTTTACTAAATCTGACGCTTTCCATTGTTTTTTGGGCCGTTTCTCACAAAAGGCTTCCTATTATCAACAAGTTGCTATTGGAGTAAGCAAACAGCTTGTGAAGGCCTGAAATAATCTAATAAGCAACGGGCTTGCGTGCTTTATGTACCCACACCTTTATGGGATACAAAGTTTGTTTGGATAAATAATTTCCCACTTTTTGCTCAGTTTCAATTAAAGTATCCCTTTTAAATTAATGGTTTTGTTTAGCTGTGCACCCTTCCCCCTCCTGTATGCACAAACTCCCTCTACACAGTATAGTAAAGCCATAGATACATTTTTCATATACTACTCTGGCCAAAACAAAAGAATTTTTAAAAAAAATTGTTTCTTGGTGTAATTAAGGTCTGATCAATAACATGGATACAAGGGCTGCACTGACTTTCTTATTCTTCTCTTGGCTACAACTGAAAGTCTTCACGAAGTTAAAGGACGGAAGCCAGATCAGCTTACACCAGCTGAAGGCTTAGTCCTGAATGATTAATGTGCTGTGGCAAAAAAAAATTATGTTAGCTATAATGAATGTTTTCTAAACAGTTTTACAAACAAAACACAAGATTTTTTCAGTAACTAAAAAAATATCGCACTAAAATAACTTATACCAGATGGGGAATCACCAGATATATAATAATAACATAAATAATTTTCAAATATTACTGTTGAGGAAAATTCAGTCATCTGGATAATTTACTAAAGGTTCAATATGAGCACTACAGAAGTAGCTTAAATACAATGTTCTACTTCTTGTTTGCATGGTTTTCAGATCATTCCCTGTACAGCTTGCTAATGGATATAAAAATTCTTAGTTATTTGTCATAAACCACTACTCAAATGTCTATTAGTGATGAGCACAGTCACACCAAAGTTAATGGCGATGCATCTACAGCAGGAGTAGGTCAGACCTTATTAGCCTATACAGACCTGAACTGCCTCATCCTTTGTACTGACTGAAGTCTTGTGTTGTTTAGAGATCCTCAAAAATCCCCAATTCCCCAAGTTATTTGGTTACAGGACAACCTTAGCTCATTATTTTTAAAAGACATTCATAGCCTTTATGCTTGAAAAAAATGTAATTTTTTTTGTTAAAAGACAAAACAAAACAAACCCACAAAACCAACCAAGACAGCTGAGAGTTCCTTATCTTAGAAGTTTTCATTCTGAGATTTCCTGATTTTTCATAAAGCTTCCACAGTGCAGGGAGGGACACAAAGTTTCTCCATATATTATCTGGCAGTCCTGACTATCACGATGAGAGATATTCAGGATTAATTTGATATGATCACATCCCAGGATAAGAGTCTGTTGGGCATGGACTGTCCTGACAATGACCAGCTCAGACTGGAGGTCTCAGTGCTGGTCTGCAGTCCCATTTGAATATTGCATGATGATAATATGGAACCATGTTAGTTTCCAAAACAATGATGCAGTGGGATTTCAGAGCGTGCCCACAATTGTTCCCCCACTTGTCAGTCATGTGATATCACAACAATGTGGAGAGGACTTTTCAAAGGTTCCTTTACGTTCTATCCTGGGCTTCCCAATCCTCATGGAATATAGAGCTGTCTCCTAGAGTCCAGCCTGTGTCTGAACAGCATTAGGGTTACCTGGCGCCTCACGAGTTTTGCACTCCCTGTTACATTAGTTTTCTGTGCACCATTTATTGCTGGTTACATCCTCATTTGAGACACTCAGCTGAGGAGAAGTTCCGTTCCAGAAATGGGAATTGCAATTGGAAGTAGTCACATCTCAGAAAATCTATTGAGAACAAAGGTCTCCAGCTAGGTAATATGGGATATACATTTCTAGACCTCCAAAGGCACACAGAAATGTTTTAGAGGCTAGTAATGTATTTGCATTCTATGTGTCAAATTAATTTTCCAAGGACTTGTAGATGTATGATACAAGGAGGTAATTTCTTGTCTGACTGTGCTGCTCATCAGAGTTATCATCACTAAATGCTAACACCTGCAGGACAGAAGGTTCTAGTGCACGAGTAACTTATTTTGCTGATCTACACTGAGACAAATTGTACTCAGTTACATCAATAACAGCAGTATCAGGGAAGTGTCCTCATTTTCCCACTGGTGAGAAGGAGAATTCTGCCCACTGCATAACATTTCATGGGAAGTGAAACTAAAAAAAGTCAGCATATTGGAACGCTTTAAAATACATTTATACTACTGTAGCTCTAATTAAATGTACCTCAAATACACTCTGTGAAATGTATGCTCACATGAACTTAGAAAGGATTTAGATGTGTAGTCTCTGTTACTATCTGCAAATTTCTTTGTTGGAAGAACGGATGTTCGATTTTGTGTTAGAGCTAAAAGTAGGACTTCTAACCTTTCCCTCTCTCTCCCCTAATCTAGAGCAGGTTTCAGATCTCTGTCCTTTACTCAGCAACCACGAAGCGTTCACAAGTTAAGAGATTTCAACTCTCTTTTTTTTATCAATCATTTGCAATAACTGTTAGCATTGAAGATCCACTACCCACTGCAACTTTTTTCACTTACTTATTAAGTTGTTAAGGACGTTGTTTTGTACAGTGCACTCCTGATGTGTTAAAAAAGAATGTTTTCAGGTTAGTGTTCAAGCTTCATTTTCCTTTCTGCTGAAAGTTTTAATTAACACATTAAACACATTGTAGCAGCGCAGATGGGTAAAGGAGATATCTATTTATACATTCTATTGATTCAGTTATTCCAGTGTTTAGTAGCATTATTCTATATATGCAACAAGAACAAGGTGCCCTTTGAGAATTGCTTCCATATTGTTTAATCTAAATTGAAATACACACACAACAAATCCCATCTGTAATAATGGATGTATACACCACATTAAATTACCCTCCCCCATCCGCTGGAAGTATTTCCAAGAAGGAAAGGTAAATGTTCAATACTGCTTTGCTGCTGGAAGGCAGCTTCGTGGTGCAGTCTGGAAATAGGATTGCCCTCTAATTATCTCACAACCTTCTAGCTCTGGGCAGAACAGCCAAAAAAGGTAGATTTGCCAAATAAGTATCTGAAAGCTTTATTCTCTCGTATTGCAAGAAACTAAGGCGTCAACATTAACTTAATTTTTTGTTGTTGTTCTTTTGCGGCAACACACTATGGTTCTCACTCCGGGTTTTCACTGCAGGTCAGAAGTTTGGTATGCAAAACATACCAGGGACTGTGATAATAGACTCTGGAATTTTCTTATCTGTTATTTTATTGTATGGTTTCCAGTGAACACTGGGAAGTGGATTTGATAACCTGGGAAAGCTCTTCTACTTCCTGTGATCCTAAATAAAAAGCAGTGAACATGGCTAGAGTTAAAGTGGGTGAGAGACTGTGTGAGCATACAGAATTCTTTTCACTGGCTACCTGTGGAATCTTTTAGTTGTTCAAAAAGACTCATAACTATTTTTAAAAACATATATATATAATTAACACTTTTAACAAAGCTTTAATCAGAATTTTAATACAAAAATGGACATCACCATCTCCAGATTTTCTCCCTCAAAAAGAAAAAAGAAAAGAAGTTCTGCGCATGCTATCTATATATAGGTATGTGTTGCTATTCATGGTATAGCTGGAGTCCCAGATTTTAGAAAAATACTTTGGTGTTGATCGAACAATAGAAACAAAACTGACCAAATATGGAAGATGCACAGCATGCCCAGAATCAGGTGGTCAGAGGGAAGGGACTGGAGAAGTAGCACATTATATTTCTTGCATCAGAATTCTTGTGTTCTAGTAAGCAAGACAGGTTAAGAAACTCTTTGCCTAAAACATGACTTTTATTTTGATGTGATTCGTTATAGGTCACAGAAAGTTTGGCCCATTTTCCACTGATTTGAGATCCAACCAATAATGAATCAGAAGCAGAACCAAGAATAGATCTAAGGAGTTCTGAATCACAAGCCACCTCTTTCTCAAAACACCCACTCCCTCCCAATCAGACAGACGTCCCTTGTTTCTAAATAAATGCATTTGGTTACAAAATGGATTTATTTATTTTTAGCAAAAAATTGCTCATAGTGACAAAATTTTCCATCCAGTTAATGACAAAATACATTCTGTTGCATAAGATTTGCACTCGTGCATAAAATTGCCTCTCTTGCCATAATTAATGTATAGCTTGAAATTATAAGACATCTAGAGTTGCTGATGTGTCACTGAACACCCCCATTTCTCTTCTCCACTTTTCCTTCACCCTTTTAGAACACGACAGAATATCTAAATACTACAGAAAGTCACACGGACACAGAGAAATGCATTTTTATTACTTCAAAATGCAAAAACCGGCTCCCTCACATGAACCTAGAACAACTTTGTCACCCTCCCACGGCAGAACCAGCTGTGATAGAGTCACCTACGCCCCTGAGCTAACAGAGCTTTGCATTTTGGTTCAGACCATTGGGGGACTTGCATATCTAGAGCACAGAGCTCCTGGGTGTCAGCTTGGCTACTGCCAGCCTTCAGCAAAGCATCTGCCTTATGCAAGCAAAGGAAGAAATAATCCTGAAATGGTTCCTATTCCTTACACCACCACAGATACCTCGAGTCAGAAACCTTTCATCTGAATGTGTTGTTAAATTAAGACCTGGGATTGATGCAGAGAATTAAAATGAAGATAAAATTATCTCACTGTGATTTAATTATCTCAATTATCTGAGTGGCATAGTGCACTGGTTTCTACAATGCAGAACCACCTCTGATGAACAAACTACACTCAATAAAATAAATAGCAAGTCAAATCACTGCATAAAATTTGAAAATAAACTAATTCCAGAGATAAAAGACACTTTAATTTCCTGTCCTCCCTTTTCACTTTTATCGCTAGAGAAAGAAAGGAAAATATCGCATCTTGGCAAAAACCTAAAATTCTGTCCTAAATATTATATGAATATTTAAAGAGCAAGTATATTGTAAAAGAAATCCCTTGGAAAAAGCATCCCTTCCTAACTGTCAGTTGCAACAGTTTGGAGTGTCTAGGAAAATTTTGAATGAACCTTCAGACATACAGAAAGCCTCCTCACTGCCTCTGCTCTTTTCTGAAATGTTTCCAAAAGAAACTAATCTCTATACTTCACAGACAATCTCAAAATATGTTTGCCACTGACAAAAGACTCCCCCACACACCTTTTTTTCCCTTTTTGTTTCTTTTCTTTTTTTTTTTTTCTCTTTTTTTTTGTGGCGAGCATTGAGTCATGGAGAGAGAAAGTTATTTGCCTCAAATTTGTGCCAGAGCCCTGCTAGTACCAGACCTCTGTCGGTTCATTCTCCAGTCCTGTGTTTTAACCACGAGACTGTCCCTTTCCTGGCACTGATTAGAAGACTGGAATGTGCTTATGGTCAAGATTTTCCCAGTCAAAGGCAAACACACGAGAAAAAAAAAGAAGAAAAAGCAAGATATGTAAACAATGTTTTCTTTTTAACATCATTATATTATGTATGTTAGAGAAACCAAGGATAGATTTGAAAATGAAGGTGTGAGGCAATTAATGTTAGCAGCAGAAGCTGCATTGATCCAATAGGTCTGTGGGCATTTTCTGATTTAACATATTTTCAAGTAAGCAATAGGTTTCCAGAGCCTGCTATAATTGCTAGTGACTGCTCTTTCACTGTATGATGTGAATGAATGCTAAAAATATCACACATTCTATACTGTGGCTACCCAGTACGGATTTCATTCAGCCCGGGTTTGTGTGTAATTCCTGTTCCGCCTTCACAACACTGATATGCAGAGAAACTGCAACAATGGTCTATTTTTGTGTGGTGTGGATCTAGAATGCAGATTAAATCTATTTAATACACAGCCTAGTCTTGATCTCCTAAGACAAAGAGTCACCCTAAGACAATGAAATTTCATCTGACGCAACTCGGCCCAAAACATTGAATTACAAAGGGAAGACAAGCCATGGTACAGTGCCAGAACATATCCACGAGGAGATAAGCTTTCCCAGTAAAGGTATCTCACCACAGAAGCAAAACTTGCACTTTCAAGATAGACCATGAGCAAACAAAAACTTGAGCCAACATATTTCTCAAGGGATGTTTGTCCTTCATGCCAAAATCTATCTCACCAGATATTGTCTCCTTGAAAGCTTTTGGTTAAAACCAATCTCTAAACTAAGGCTTTTTGTCTATTATTTAGTAAACAATTATATCTGGAAGAGATTGATAGGAAACAATGTATATTAGGATAAAACTGTTTCATTACTTACACAGAACCAAATCTGCAGTCGTCTCTTACACAATATGCATGTGGTCACAGGGAGGCTGACAGCACATCACCCAGACGTGATCCCTAAACGAGCAGACAGAAAAGAGAGTTCCTCTATCCTTTCTGAGTGACTGGGAGTACAAGTGTTTCTATAGGAAAACGTGGAAGGGAAGCAGGAGTACAGTGCTATGCAGGAGGGAGGTGGCCCTGAGACACTGTGCAGCAGAGACACCTGCCCAGAGTATAAAATGCAGGAGTTGGTCAAGTCAGGGCACAGAGCCAGTGAGAGGCTCCTTCATGGATCCTAAGCACATTCCATGGTAGGACCCCAGGAGCTACTTCAGCTTTGGAGGGACTGCCTGCATTCAACTTCAGCGCCCTGTGAATGATACACTGCCGGATGAGCATGCAAGCATGGCCCCAGCGCAGATGCTGGGGGGGATCTCAGGTCTCAGTAGAGGCTCCTTTGGGACTATGTGTTAGCCATTAGCAGAAAGTACCCTGGTGGCCCACGCCACTCATGCCCAAGGTCAGCGTCACTTCCCAATCCGCCATCAGCCTGATGCACGTAGGAGACAGACGCTCAGAAGCGTGCTTGTCAGTGAAATGATGGCTTGCCTTCCTGTGGAGATTCTGAGGTTTGGGGGAGCGGGGTCTGGGTAGTTTTGGGTTGTTGTTTTTGTTTGTTTGTTTGGGATTTTTTGGTTTTTTGGGAGGGGAGGGGCATCTTTTGGGGGTGTGGTAGGGGTGGGTATCAACAAATAAATAAAACATGAACAGCAGCTCTGGAGAGCTTCCTACAGCTCATAAGGATGGTAATTAGACCTTGAAACTACATACCCTTAGCTCATTTCACAAAAGGTAGAGCACAGACAGGCGATCCACTCAAGGCAGCAGTGAGATTTAGACTTTTTAAGAATATGAGTAGTCCCATTCTAGGCTTGCATGCTTTTTAGAAACAACACCACATTAGGCCTCTTCAATGGATCCAACTTGAAATACAAAATTGGACATGAATGTAGCTGAGGGTACAAATGAAAATTGTAGAAAACCACTTTGTGCAGAAGTTTGGAAGACAAGTTTGAAGCTGCTCTGCTCCAGTGGCTGAGACGAGAGATTACGTCCATAAAAAGGAATTATCTACCTTATTAAAACTTTGCAAGCTTCTGTTGTCTATGGGTCATCTGACTGGTACTCAGCAAATAGTGCTGAGGTTTTCTTTTTCCTACTTTGTAAATAATGAATGAATAAGAACTTACTATGAAGTGCCAGCTTAATTTTAAGGGGCATTATCTGAGGCCTAGTAAAACCAGAGTCTGAGAGGGTTTTTTAGCTGAGGACTTGCACAGCCTTTTTAGCACCAGGTTCATACCCTAGACTTTTTTGTCTAACATATATTAAGTACAGATTTGCCTTGTGTGCTGTGGTAGAAATCAATGGGAGTTCTGCCACTGATTTAAAGAGAAACAAAACTGGATAGACAAGAATACCTTAGCTACTCTTAATATAAGAGAAAATATAAAACAAAACCCCCAATATTTGATAGCTTAGTTAATAGTATTTGTGTTTATAACTATTAGCCTTTAGAAAACAGATCCCAGAATGACCTCCAGAAGAACAAACTCTCTGTAAGGTAAGTTCAAAAAACAATTTAGCTTATCTTGTAAGCAATCAAAAATAACTACTCAAAACGCATTTTGCGTTAAGCACTAGAATATTGCATGTCACAGTCCATCGCTCTTTTAAGTAACCACGTAAGCCCTGATTTCAAAACCACTATCTAAATACCTTGGGGAAGCAGAGCAACAGTTTGCTGCAGTGGGACTACCCTGATATCTGACGGCAGAAGGCATGATGCAGTTTTGTATCTAACCCACTCACGTATTCCTACAGCCTCCATGTCCATCAGCCTGGTTTTGTGCGCACCAATCCCCAATCCCACAGTGTGTCTGGGGTACTTCCAGATGCCCTGATCTCAAACACGCCGAGCTCCGCGCTGGGACAATGCACTCTTGTCACAGAAGCTGCCACAGACCCCTAACTTTGCCCTGGCAGGTCTGGCTGCAGAGTGGCTGCTCCCGGCTGTCCCCAGGCAGCTCTACCTCGAGATGCCAACGGGCTGATGTCAGCCTTTGCAATGAGCTTTCTGGGAGTGCCTAGATTAGCTGTGTTGCCAGGCTCTCGCCACTCTAACCCCCTTTTCCACTTCAGTGGGCTGAGCTTTTGACACTCTGAAAAGCACCATTTAAAATTAATTAAAGCTCCTTATTTTGTACCAAATCTCACCGCTACCAACTCTGTTTATTATGTTTTATGCAGGGTGGGGGGTACCAGTCTGCAAGGTGTTCTGGGCCGGGCTACCAAAACTCACGGATGAGGAGATATTTGCAGGGCAAACAGGATGTTAACGGTGTTTCCACAAATCCCAGCTTTTGCACAGATTACGGGGCTCCTCTGGTGGAATCCACACGTCCCACTGCAAAGAAAAGCAAACTTCCCGGCGACAGCTTTTTATGGAGATTTATTCCATTATTTTTACTACTGCCTACAGCACTGTAAAGTTTTACTTGTGGCTTCTACCAAGCAATTTTAAAAAAATAATTTACTATAAGCTTCCACAAAATAGGTTAACACACATATGATTGGGCCAACTATTTTTGAATCTATATGTTACAGCGGACTTATGAGTATTTTTTAACAGCTGGAGGCAAATATTGTCTTTTTATTTTCTTTTCTGAAAGATCTTCTGCCCATCTGATAAAAAAACAGTAAAGGAATTTAAAGACTCTTTTACTGAACATATGAACTGTCACCTACAAGATAGGGTAATGCAGTCATGTAAATCTGTGCATACAAAATTTTATTAGATGGCTGCTCATTGTGAAGGAGATCACAACAGTGAACTAATCCAGCACATGAAGTGTTCTTCAACACTTCATATTTGGCAAACATCAAATTTCTGAACTATCCACCGAAATGTAAATGGCATACTTGATATTCAAACTAACAGCAGGTTGTCCCATACAAAATAGTGTTCTTTAAGTGTTAGGCGTTGATTGTATAGCACTTGGCACTTCCACGGTATTTTTAAATATTCTGTTGACAAACACTGAGGAGCAAAAATGTAACACGAAAGGTGCAAAGTGAAATGATATAAAAGCAACAGTTAGAAGCAACCACTGCATTCAGAGCACAGGGGTATGAAACCTAAAGTAGCTGCTGTATTCAAGACCCAGCGAGCTCAGAGGATGCCCAGCTAGTCAAAACAATTAGTCTGACACATCATTACTCATACTGGAACAGATTCTCTCTGCATTGCTTTAGACAGGGCAGTAGCATAATAGGCTCTTCAGAGTTTTACAGCAAAAAAATCTCCTGGATTGCAAACCACTTACAAATACAATTCTGTGAAATCCTCCTTCCTGGACAAAACTAAAAAGAAGGGAATTTTTGCATGGAATTTGAGTTATACGCGGACATGACTACAGAAGTATAAACATCAGGAATTGCTGGGGATTTCTGAAGGCTCTACTTTTTTTGTTGATCCTGCTTTTTCAGTTACAGAGCAAAAAAACCATTTATCTACTAGAGAAAATGTGTCAGAATCTGGCCCTAAATCTAATAGATGTTAACTCTTCTGCTGCACAGTCTCAATTTTAATTCAACCATGTGCTTATGCCAATTCCATACTGGCAATATAGATTAGGTAAGGTTAAAAACCCCCAACAATATAGACAGAATTATTTCTTTTTTTTATACTCTCTTGTGCAAATTAGAAAAGCTTTCCTTCAGAAGGAAGGCTAAACGTCTGCAAACATATTTATATCTGTAAATATTGATAGCACTTAAAACAAGTTAATATCCTTTCATTTAAGATGTACAGGATTCCTCTCTGCCTCTAAGCATCCCAACTTGTACAAATGTCCTTGCACTATGTTAAACTGGCTTCATTTCTCTCCCCCTTGTGCAGACTCTTGCACCTGTGCTGTGAGAATGTAAAATGCTTCCAAATCAGAAAAGCACAATTCTGTGTACCAGCACCAGCATAAACTGATATCAACACAAGACATAAGGCAGAAGAGAATCAGGCACTGAACACTACAGTTCCATAAGAAAGGGTCTCCAGGCCATAAATTCTGCTACAAGTTTCCTTTTTAACCAGGGAGTCTTCCCATACACCTCTCAGAGAGCTGAATCAGGTTTTTTACATGATATTTTTACATGATACACACAAGGGCAAAGAGTCCTAAGAGGTCTCATTGGAGATTAACAGGACTTCAAAAGCAGTGGCACAGTATGGACTGAGACCTTGAGTCACTTTTGTGGCAAATCCAAGTGATTAAATTAAATAAATTGCAGTATCTCTCTGCATTGGTTACCAGTCTCCCATAGACCCTGCACTAGCACCTCCTTCCAGCCCAGTGCTGCCCACTGTGGGGACATCACAACAAAACAGTTGGGAGTGGATCTCCAATTAAAACATCTCTCACTGTCTGTTATTGAGATTATTTTTAGTCTGGCAAGATCTGTGTCTGAGCACTCTCTCACAGGCTGCTGTGCCAATATGGAAGGGCAAGCCTGGATCAGAACCAGGTGGCCAACAGTTCTGTGAGCAGACATATCCCATGAAAAAGACCCTATTTGCACAAATACCTTTGATTACACAGAAACTCTAATAGTGTTTGGAACCCAAAGTCCAACCAACCTTGTGTCTCATTTTCTTTTAGTATAATCTTATGCAATGCCAGGCATGTTGTCTGGTACTTAAGTAAGCAGTCCACAATTACTTTCAGAAAAATGCAAATGTTGGAGCCCAGTGTTTACTCTGTGAACATTTGTGTTGATGGAGCTCATCTGCAAATGCGCAAATGGAGACTGAAAATAAAGTGGGAGCGAAACAAATTTTGAAAGCTGACCTGGAAATGCCACCCTGGGTCTTCAAATCTAGTTTCCTGATATTATCACAAAAATCTCCTACATAAACCAGTCCAGATGCATTTAAAAACATGTGCTAGCCCACTTTCCCCATAGGGAAAAGTAGTTCTGATGGTGAGAGGCTTATCGTGTCAAACCTGACCAACCATGGCCAACCTCTGCTCATTTCTTCTCATGGCTGCACTAGCTCTTCACTACACATTCATTTTGCTTATCTTTCTCATAATATTGAAAATGCCCCTTCTCAAGACAGAAAATTCATTAAAATTCATTAAAAAAGAAGTGGGCAACCACTATAGATCGGTTTTGGACTCCTACTAGAACTTTTTTGAAGCTACGCTAATAGAAAGTCTTTTGAAAATTAAAATGGGCCCCTATGACAAGGATTTAATCCCATCTCATTCAAATTTCCAGCAGTTTTTAGGTGTTTGTTAAATGTAAAGAATCTGATTTGACTCTCCATAAATTTTATCTGTCTCCTCAGAGAAACAAGCATCCATAGGGTCCCTTTTTCTTTCTAGCTAAAAGAAACAAAAACAAGAGCTCTCAAATCAAAACACCATGGATGAAATCCTTCTTAACAGTCAGATACATACATCATTGCCAGGGATTTTTTTATATTAAGCAAAGAAAAATCTCAGTCTATCAGTTACCACTTCTTTTTCCTCACCACACTCATCAGTAATCATCTATCTCTGCATGTTTCTACCTTTCTGAATTTGAAGGCAGAAATACGTGAACTGAAGCTGAAAATGAGCCTCTACCTGCAATTGATCTGTTTATAAATTGTCCATTGGTTGTTGCATCCTACTGACATGACAAATTTTCTTCCTCCCACTCACCCCGAGTAGCACAAATACGTATTTAAACAAAAGCAAAGCATCATCAGTGAGCATTCTCTTTTCTTGTCAGAATGGAATTGACAAAGGAATAATCCCTTGTTGAGAGTTTTCTCTCTTTCTCCTCTCTTTTTCCCCCTGCTTAAAAGACTATGAACATCTGCTTCCCTTGTTTTCCTAAACAAGTCTTTGAAAAACATCAATTCGTCCTGCAGGCTTTAGGAAGTTTACTGATCCTATCGGCTTAATAGCACACTGCTACACTCGAAAGAAGGCAGTAGTGCTCTCGACTATTATGTCCCTTTTTAAAGCATGGCAAAGACATCAGGCACTCTAGCACATCCTTAGTTCTATATGACAAATTAAATAACGAGATAGTCATGAATTACCAGGACCAGCTAGTATTTTTTTCACCCTAGCGTTACATTTTACTTATTTATTTACATCGTCAGAAGGAAATGATTGCTCAGCATCCAGCTGGGCCTTCAGTTGTGCTGTTCAAAGGGAAATCCTTTCAAATGCCAATACAAAGATCAAGGGTTAAGGTCCCAGTTCTGCTCCTCTTGCAGATGCTGGAAGTTGCTTATTTCAGGAGATTTTGGCCCATCAAAAATAAGAACATCATAACGAAATCTGTCATTCTCCTAGGAACAGAAAGGCCAAACCTCTGCATTTTGGATTTGCTAAGAATAATGGAATTTGGATTATTCCCACAAATGGCAATGAATGGTTTGTTTGGGATTATTGGAGAAGGGTGCAAAACAGCAAAAGCACAACACTTGTATTCCTCTTTCTGTCCAGAATTTTAGGCTGGATGCTACTGGCCTTGCATAGTGTTTTTCTGCCTAACTACTCCCATAAATGTAAGATGGGCTCTCGCTGTGGAAAGCTGCATGGGAGCTGCAGGAAGACAGGTACCGTATTTCAACCCTTCCTATCTGCTGTCATACAGGAAAATTGAAAAGATATTTTCAGCATGTGTGGTTTGACAGCTGTGTCTCCTCTTACACTGAGGCTAAAGTGTTCATTCGCCAGATTTTCAAACAAGACAAAAGAGTCTTCACCTGCATCGGTGAGGGATGGTATTGCTAAGCCTGAAGGAGAATATCCTGATTTTTTAATCTCATAAACAACCATAAACAGATACTAGTGTGAAATAATACCGTCCAGCTGATTGTTTAAACCACCAACAGTAAAGAGAAGCTAGACTCCCACCAAATGTCCGTGTTCAGTCCAGATGGGCCAAATGATGATTTCATTTCTATTTGAAAGCTCTACTAAATTCAATATTTTCGTTGAGTTTTACATAGCTGCTGTTGTAAATGGCTCAGAGTCAGAGCATACAGATGCAAAAATTAAAGTAAATATCACTAAAGAAGTTAAGAACCTCAGTGCCTTAGACATTTGAATACACAGATGTCCCTCAACTTCTCAGGCTGGTTTTGATTTCAACCCCTTTCTGCTCCGGAATAAGGAAAATTCAGGAATTTGGCTATTAATTTTATATAGAAAAGCACAGAATATTTTAGTAGAGGTAAATCTCTTTGCCTGGTAGATTCTGACCTTGTTCTCATTTTTGTTATGATGCTGCACTGGCTCCAGCATTTCCATACCAGTAGGTATAGAAAGAAGGACAAGACTTCCTGAATAGCTTCCTGACTGAGGGCTTGTGTGGCTGACTAATAATTGCATATCCTGTCCCTCAGAACACTTGGGAAGGCTTGCGTAGTTTCAAGCCCCCAGCTCAGTAAAACTGACGGCGTGTGAGGAGCCACTGATTCTGTGGGGTGCTGATGTTTGCTAGAGAGATACAATACTGTCTAGCAGTTACCTTTATGTGGTATCACTGGATATTCGTTGTGCTCCTTGGTGTTTGGTACATTGTGCTATTTCAATAAATGATTGATGAACTGACAGACTGGAAGGGTGGGGAAGAGAAGAATCACGTCACTTCAAAATTAAATTTTCCAATTTTCCCACGAAGCCACTGGTATTTTACACCAAATTTAGGCCAATGTTAGCAAAATGTTTTATAACTTCAAATACGAAAACCAGAACTAAGCCAACCCCCATTCAAACTGTTTAAATACTATGAAAATAAATGTTGACAGCAATCCAATTTTATTAATTCTTTTCCATGCAAAAAGCTGTGAGAAATTCATTATAAATTTGTAAATAATTTCAATTAAATTTGCTGGGTTTAGCAAATGAAACACATATTTTGTTTCACTCTAGAATTTGCAGTGCTTGAGCATATTTTGTGAGATTTTCATAAAAGGAAGCAGTTAATAAGAGATCTTGAAAAGGGTTTGGAGTTTGGATTTTCCCTCCATCTCGAAACTTGGTTGTAAGAGACCTTTGCTGCCAGACAGTTTCTAGCTAAACACGTTTCCTGTACAATTATAGGTACATGGATGTACAAAAGGCATGAAGATGGCAATCCGAGAGCAAAGTCCAACAGCCTGTCTGCATATCTCCCTGCAGAGTCACACACACAGTTATGACTGGCTGGGTTTAGCCAAATTATTTTGTTTTAAACAGGTTCCTCACACTGCAGTCTATGGCATCTTTGGGTCAGGATGCACTGCCTTTTTGGAAAATGGGGAAGTTCAACCTCGCTTTTCTCTGGTGAGTGGTATTATGAATGAAAAATGCACCAATTCTTGCAAGTAAGGTGAGTCTCAAAAGAGTTAAGAGTTTCCAAACTGAGAGCCTTTATTAGCTTTCCTCGTCACAGGTTGCATTTCTGAAGAGCACTGTGGTATTCAAATAATATAAATAAACAGCTTTTGAAAGAGAAAGGAAAATGAACAACATTTTAAAAACACATATATAGCATAACACTGTGGACAGTCCTCCTTTATGACCTCTCTTTACACAATTTCAGTGATTTGAAAATTAAGATTCTTGATGAGTCAAATTGAAGCGGATGCCAAAACTATTCAATATCAGTGAAATGCAGTTTAGAGTCAATAGGATTGGCCGTCTAATGACGATTAAGTATGCTATAAATTTAAATCTTTGAACTACTTGTTGAGATTTATTCAGGCAGACAAACAAAGATAACAAAAGTCTTTTGTGTGTTTGTCACTCATTTCCGTTGCTCTGTTGTTGCAGTGTCAAATAATGTCAGTTATTTAAGCACAATTAATGTAATTTTAAATTCTCAACAAATTAAATTATAAAGAATAACAGTCCAAGGAGGACCCAGCCCATTTTTCTTGTGCATTTTCTTTTTTCTCCCAGTTCTGCGGCAAATTTTAAATCAATGGAAGGTTAGTTTCAACCTTGATTCTTAGAGAAAGAGCCCATTTTGATAAAAAATCAATTTTATTCTCATTAAGTCATTTCTCCCTGGTTTTGACCAGGTGAAATACATTTTGGGGTATAATTCAGGAATAGGTAATAATTTTCAGAACATTTGGCAAAACCAGAGAGGAAGAGGTGATAGATCCCAAACGACTCTCGCTTGTGCCAGGATTGTTTGTTTTCCTTTCTGATCGTATGTGTTCTTTCAGTGCAGGGGGAGCTCCCTCTTTAAATCCAGGACTCGGCTGATTCCTAACTCCATTTTAGCAGAATAGGAAGGCAGCGTTTTAAAACAATGCCACGATGTAAATGACCCCTGAAGGAAAACTGGAGGCTAGATAAGGAAACATACGGTTGTTTTTATCTCCTTAATAAAAGAATGTTACGTCCTTCATTTAGAAATCTTGAAAATTAATTGAAGACAAAAAGTTCACCTATGTCTAAGCTTGTTTAGTTAGACTGGAATCAGGAAAGTTATTCTGTAAAAGCAACTTAAAGCTGATCTTCTCTAAGAAGTAAAATTATCACCTATTGTGCTAAAATTATGTTGGATTTCATATAATTTAGCAGGAAGGGGGTGAAATATTTTACATTTTGTGAGATCATACCTCAAGATTTAGTACAGCATCTAGAATTTCTTTGCAAGTAATAAAGACAATGATCCATTGTGTACTTCTATTACTAATTATTCTGTAAAGATTGTCTGTTCCAAAAGATAATTAGAAAAGGTGAAATTTGATTCCATTAAACAGAACGCATCTGGGACACAATGAAATTTTGTTGTGAAGTAGTAGACTCACTTTGAAGCCAAATAAAAAGCTTTTACATTGATGGAATGAATAAGATTGTAAAAGCTCACACCTTTTTTTTCTCTTTATTCCTGCACAGGCAGCATTTGAGAATAATTAGGCTAAGACTGAATTATATTTGCAAGAAGTTTCAGTTCTTGGTTATTTCAGAAAAAAATGGTGTCTTCTGCTTTTTTTACAGATCATTCCTTAGTATTTGTGTTGCAGAAGTCAACTGATCAGGTACAGAATACAAGAAACCAAAGTGACATAAACTGATACAGGACCAGACTTCCCTGATTCCGTAACTCAGCCTTCCAGCTATTGCTGGGAAAATAACCCCAGTGCTGCCCAGAGAGACTGCACACAAGGCTCACCCCAGGCCAGTTCTGGGTCTGAGGAGAAAATTAGGTTGGCTCCAGGTCTTGATGCTTTTCCCAAACCCTCTATAAACTATAACGTGCTTGGCCAAGGGATGATCTGGCAGTGTGAACCTGTCTACCCAAAAATAGCCTGAGGTCCAGTGAGGAGCTGGAAGACTCAACCACTTTGCCCAGACACTAGAGAAGCCAGAACTGCTGCATGAAAGGTGTGTTTGAAGTTATGGCTGGGACTGGGTTCAGGTCTTTATTGTCTCATTTGTAGGTCATATGAACCTACTTAATGGCACAGGTCTTATTGTAAAGAAAAGAATGGCCAGAATACATTGGTAACCCATTTCTTTGAGGCTAACCACTAAACACAATGCACCAGGAGATAATATGCTTGGGAAAACTCTTTGGGAAAATACGTGAAGCTGCTTGAAACCAACTTGCTTCAGCTCACTGGACCAGGTCCAAACATTACAGGCTTGAGTTCAGCTGACCGGAGCACAGAGCTGCTCCTGCAGCAGGATGAAAACGTTTCACACCACAGCTTTCATGTCCTGGGACAGTCCTTTACAAGAGCCCGAGCCCTGCACACACATCCTGGGAAGAACTGCTGAGAAGGAAGGACACATTGAGAACTGCCTGGCCAAGAGGAGCATGAAGATGCAGGGAAGGAACAGAAGCAAATTTCTAAACCAGATCCTAACCAGAATGCGCAGCTCCAGCATTACTTTTTCCTGCCTTGACATCCCCAAATTAGATGTCTGATTGCTATCAGTAAAACAGAGGGCACAGGAAATACTGCACAAGAGGGCATTTTCATATCAAATTCTGGGAACTTAACACCTGCCTATCTGTCTTGTATGGACACTGACAAATATCTGAGCACATCCCAACATCCCTGGAGAGAAAGGAAATGTTGTGGTTACCAGCCTATAGAAGGGAAAGCAAAATATAGAGAGACCAAGAGAGCTGCCCAAAGTTCCATCAATAAGGCTGTGCCTTGCTTGATTCCAGGTAAGCATCCTGAGGACTGGGTAAATTTCCTCTCAAGGATCACAGTTTTAGTGGTTTTGCAAAAAAACCCAAGCAGCTCTTTTCCTCACAGTATGCTTGAATAGATGTGGGTTTATTTTTTAAGACCAATTCCTATTTTAACAGAAAGTGCCATTGCTAAATTCTGAAATAAAAAAGAATTTCATCAAACTGCAACCTAATTACAGTGGATGTTAAGAACACATGTGGCTTTTTGGAGCTTTGTGGAACATTCCCATGAAGAGATACTTAGCAAGTGCAGCTTTGTGTACATTTCACAGAACTCTGCCAGCGTTACTGACTTTTACCCAGGTCTGAGCCTTACTCTAGACTGGAGTCACAAAGAAGGGATTAGTAGGGCTACACTGAGGCTGTCTGTCACATAGAAGCTAATTAACTGCTGATTGGACACTGCTAAATCCCCATTTCCTTTGCATTTTACACACCTTCCCCACGAAAAAATAGTTCTCATCTAGTAGAAAAATAAAAATTGCAGTCTAGGGTAGTAATGAAATAAGCCTCTTCTGAACAAAAGTTGTTATATCAATAAGTGACAACAGCATGTTAATGTTGCATCCTCTTGAAACTGAGTTAATTGCCATGCTCAAGTCATCACTTCTAAATATGAACCAAAAATACAAAATTACAACAACAAAAACTCAAGCTGATCTTGAATAAAGTATCTCTCACTAATTCTTCATAAAGTACATTTGAAATCTATATGCTATCTTGCCTCAACTCAGCAGCATAGGTATAAATCTAGAGCAAGCTGGACATGAGGTACAGACACAATGAAGGTATGACAGAGAAAATAAATAGATTTATATTTCAATTTCCACGTTTTGCATAAATATATGGTTTATACCAGATTCAAGGCAATCAGAGCTACCCTTCCCTTTCACAGAAGTGAAAGGGGGTGTTGGGAGATTCTTTCCCACAGGTAGAGTGACAACTCAATATTCTTCCTGTGATACATTTCCAGTAGCTGCCTTGTCTCAAGGCATGTAAGCACTTACTACATGACCTGAATTTAGTTCTTTTCCATTTCCTGAATGTCAGTTTATTATTTTTTATGCATTTTCTAGGTGCTGATTTGAATAGATAAAAGGAAAAATTGTATCCTTCCACATTTTTGGAAATATCATTTTCCTGAAGTTCAAAATATAAAGGAAGAAAATTAAGGAAGTGTGGCTATAAACAAATGTTTACTTTAACTGTCTACGCTGCTAAGCACTTCAATCAGAACTAGTAATTTTTTCTTTTAGAAATACCAAGCTATAAATTTATTTCCCAGCTGCAAGGAGAAATTGCTGATACATAATGTGTCTGATTTTCCAAAGTACTAGGCAGCTACCTTGAGCTGCTGCACACCCTTCACCCCCTCTGTACATAAGACGAAGCCCTTTTCTATACGAGCACACATCAAAGGTTTACATCACCCAAGTGAAAGAGAATTTCAGAGGTGAGAATGAGAAAGTAACAATTTTAAGGACACATCACAAGTGACAGTGTTAATCAGCAATAAAAGCAAATTGCTGTTGAATAAAGGGAAGTTTCTCCACCGAGAGAAGAGGATGTACCCCTTGGTCTGAATCACGGAGCAAATTGGTTTTGCCGCATAGAGTCACACTTTCTACAGAGCCCTTGGTTCTCCAGCCCAAGGTTGTAACAGAACTTAAATAGATAATGTAAGTTACAGGAGGAAATAGATAGGCATTAAATACGAGCATAGGGACCAAATGACAAGGTAAGTAATTCAAACTGAATGCAAAGGTTGGAAATCCACTAAGTGGGAAATTCAGTCCCATTTTTTCATTATTTAACTCCTCTCCACACTATTGGATATCACAAATGGCTCCCGAAGTCCAAATTACAAAATGACTTCTTTATTCTATCAGTAATATTTCTACATTAGCTGTGAAATATATATGAAAGGTGCTCACAAATCACAGTTCACATGGCCTAGCCAGTTATCCTAGAGCTGGCAATCATGCTCGGGATGCCAGAGATGTACCAAAACCTGCACAGCACTTCAGCAAGACAATTTCTGAATGGTCCGCCTCAGGTTAGATTTCAGCTAATGCCAAATGCAAGTACATGAATGCCTGACACGAAGGTGAAGGAGGAAGAGGGAAGGGAGGGTGTAGTGAGAAAATATCAGCTGCCTTCAGAAATTAGGTATTACACGAAATAAAAGAACTCAAGACAGAGGGTCAGGTATCCTCTGTTATTAAGAACAAGCAGATTTAGTCATGGTTCCCAGGCACTCATTAAAGTGAAATTCAATAGTCATTATTTTATTACCAACTTTAACCATCCAGTGGATACTCCAGTCCTGGATGGATACTGCCAGTTTGCTGGGAACAATAAGATGCCTCCTGCAATCTGCAGAGACATGAAGAGTGTGAGAGAGGGGAACACAGGAGCAGCCTGCATTTCCTTTGTGTTTCCCTTATTTAAGAGCTTGGTCCTCAAAGAGCAAAGTACAGCAAAACAGAAGTGTTTGAATAAGGAATATAATCCAGTCAATGAGATACCCAACATCTGTATGGCACCTTTAACAGGACAGTGCTGTGTCTCTGAGGATTGTGCACCGAGCTCATTTCTAAGGCTTGTGGGATGGGTTTTTTGCATAACCTTATTTTTGTTAAGTCTTACTTGTTTCTTACTTGTTACCCACCTGCACTACATCAGCACTGCCTGTGTAAGAAGGAGGTCTGAGAAATGAAGAAGCCAAGCTCCCTGCTATTACCCTTTGTCCTTCAGAAACAGCAAAGGTGAAATTCTGGCTTTGTTGCAATAAATAGAACACGCGCCAAAATCTTGAAGGGCAGAATTTCACTAGTGGGCTGTCATCTGTAACATTAATGCAGCCTTCAGAGGACAGGGGTTTGCAGGTGGATTTACAAAAACCAATGCCAAAGGCAGGGAGGGGAAAGGCTTTCCAAAACATCTCTCCCCAGGGAACGTGATTCCCCTCTACAGACATCCTCTTCACCTCCAGTCTGTTATACTTTGTACTCAAACCCCATTCCTTACCTAAGCAGGCAATCATGCACTGTAAGAACCCCATGAACTTTTAGTACTTACTTTTTGCTTCTAAGATTCTTACCAGTCTCCCAAGGCTGATGTTTCCAAAGAAAAGGATGAATTGACTCTTAAGAACAAAGTCTGCAATGAGAATTACATCTCTTTTAAGTTTTGAGCACGTGCTGTGAGTTTCTAGTATACACCAAGGAAAGGCAAGCCCACATCTTGTAATAAGTGGGGTAAATCACTGCTAAAGAGGAAATTATCCCTGTTAGACAACAGGAACAGAATCACTTTTTTGGTGGTTACTTGATTTGGGATTTTTTACATTCTCCATTATTTTCCAAGAGCCTTTCCTTATGCAAACAAGAGCATTCACTGGTGTATCTCTCTGCTTTTGGTGTACATTAAGAAAATTAAATGGAATATTCTTAGAAAGACATCTGCGCCTGGGGTGACTCACATTTGATCAATCTCTGTGAACAGTTCTTTTCAGAGGATGTGCAATTATTTGTTCAGTTAGGCTTAAACTTTATATTTATTTAATCACCCTCCTGTAAAGCTTTGATCTGAGCTTCCAAACCCCATTTTCCTAACCACTTTAGCTACGTATTTTAAGTCTTATTTTCTAATCAACTTCAGCCTGTAAAACATGCAATGTTCTACTTAATGCATCCTATTAGGAAATCAAGCTGCTGCATGGATTTTGAGATCTCTCATTTTGCAACCCCGTGAGCCATTTGGAAGCATCATTAATGTCATTATTCCAGGGGAGAAGGAGAGAACTGGCAGCAGAGTGAGCCCTCTACACGGCTGTCAGCTCTGCCCTGCTAACATTTGCAGAGTGACTCAGAGGTGAATCACAGGTTTCTGCAGGTGTACACCAGGGAGAGCTGGATGATTTCCATGTCACAGTGGTTGCAAATGTTTACTTCATTAGTTCATGGGGTTACTCAGCAATCCTAGCCAACTCAATTTCTCAATCTTACTGTATGGCAGTTTAAAAAAAAAAAAAAAAAAAAAGAGGTAGTAGATAGCAGCTTTGAAATTCAAAACACAAGATCAACCGTCAATTTGTAATTAGAAAATCTGAGCAATGATGGAATGTGAATGGATTTATGTGTAGCTGCCATTAAGCACACATTATGAAATATTTCAAAGTGCATCAGTGTTAGGTCTATAATGCTCTTTACCATAACAGTAAAGGATATTTATTGTATCCTTCTCCACAGCCGTACACCCTGCACAAGGGATGGGGATCTCTATCCACTGAAAATGCATTTGCCATAAGAAACTCACAGAGATGTCTCTACTTAGGAACTAATACAATAGCTTCTTCCAAGAGTCCAGATGTTTCCCAACAAGCCTTTGCATGCATAAGAGCAGTCACTTGGGATTTACGACAGCATTTCCCACTCACTGCTCCTGGTGTGGCTGGAGATTAAACTTGCGTAGCTGCATCTGCTCCTCACACTTCAAGTTTACAAAAGATCCAGCAGCCATAGGTAGGAGAAAATTCCTGTGTGCGGGACAGCAGGTAGCTCTGTGAACCTCTCTGCCTTCTATTTCTCTAAACTAGATTCCATAAGTCACTTATCTACCCATTTAATCAGTCTATTTTGGTTATTTTGAATTTTACCATCTTTTGACCTCATGCTAACCCACTCCCAACAAGATTGTGTCAATGGCAAATGTTATCACTTGACTTCATGTTCCTACTTTAACGTTCTTAGTGTCTAAATTCTCTCAGGACTGATCCTTGACCTGCGCCCTACTATAAGTGACCTCTTCTGGGCATGAACTCCCAAATGTTTCCACTGACATGAACAATTTGTTCTTAGATGCAGAAACTTTTTTCCCATGGTCAAGGAAAAGCCTTTCCTCACCTTTTCATTATTTTACCTTGTAGACTATGTTTTGCATAGTTACCACACCCAAAAGATTCTGGAAATTTCAGTAGGATTTTCCCTCTGGTACAAATCCAGTAACAGGTTACAACCAAGTCTGTTCATTCCTGTAATTAAAATTGATCAAGCTGTCTGAGACTCACTAGAAATATAGACAGTAAAACCTAATTTTCCCTTAAACAAGCTTGACCAGTTCTAGGGGAGAAAAATGCTGGCTAAAGATTGAAGACTATGAAGAGAAAACGGAGCTAAGAGACACACAAAAGCTGAACGTTCTGTTTATCCCAGATTTCCTTCACATTTTATGCAAACAGCTGACATCTTCAAAAGATCTCATTAGAAGCTACCCAGCCAGAGAGCAGAGTGCTATGTCAGCTATGCACTCAGTGCATGACTACACCAATGACACACTCCCTCGAGGATGCACTTTTAACCTCTGAAACGCTTCTCTACCTAAACTACGATCTGTCGACGATAATGGAGGATGACAATGCAAGCTTGTGAGAAGAGAGACACTTAAAACACATGTTCTAAGCACACCCCTGTAACCCAATATGCTGTTCTGCATGCTCACATTGAAACTGCAAAATGAAATCCAGGGAATCTCCGTGGAGTCAGAGTATGGCAACACAAAACTGGCTGTGGAGTGTTTACTAATAAATCTAGCTGGATTATTCTGGCCAGGGGTCCTGTGAGGTGTCATCTACACCTTTAGGATGTTTGTGGAGGTTTTTCTTTGCAGTTACAACACAGTGGTCCTGGTAACCCTGACAGTCCTTTCCAATGCTCCACTCCCAGAAGAACAGACTGTGCCCTAAAGCCCCGGGTGGGCAGCAAAGGGCAGAGCTGACAGTTGGCACAGACAGATGGAGGCTGGAGGAGACAGGATCGCGCAGCAGGAGGCTCAGCACCCCTCACCAGGCACCACCAGGCTCTGCAGCACCAGCCAGACTGTGCTCTGGGCAGCAGAAAGTTTCCTGCACTCAAATACAAGAGCAGTGTTCAGGTTACTGCAGGGAAAGCCTCCCGCTCTCCTCCTCAGCAGCAAACAGCACTGTCACAGCTAATCCAGGTGTCTGGGAGCAGCTTTGTCCCAGACACAAGGAAAGGGCAAGGAGAGAGTGGCTCCAGGGATCCTGCATTACCGGGGGGGATAGTGGGGTGAGGACACTGTACAGAAACTGTACATTGCCCTGGTCTTTAATTTTAGGTATTATTTTTGTAGTTTATGTTCCAGACTCCATGAAAAAAAATTACTGTCAGGTGAGGCAGGTACTGAATATGGTGCAGGCTCACAGTCACATTTATCAACCTCTCCCCTTAAACCCATGTTGTTTCTGACTTAGCAGATAAACCCTGACTTAGCATCCCACCAATGCAATGATACCCATAAATACCCATTTTCAGTCAGCAGCAGCCATCTAAACAGAGTTGAAGACATATTTTTAAATCTCATTCGGAAGAGGTAGTCTCTTAATTGAGTTACCATCCTAAAACTGGCACCAAATTATTTCCAGATCTTAAACGCAGAGGACAGTGGCAAGAGAGGAAAGAAATACATTTCAAAACAAAGTATGAAGCCGAAATTATAAGAATACTGTGCTAAGCTGTAAATCACATGGCACTGCAAACCAACTGTTTAGATGTGCTTTGTTTAAAAGCTATTAGCATGTTATGCTATACTTACTTAAGTAAACTATAAAAATGTTCTCAAAACTAGCATTAGCTATTGTGAACCCATTTCTACCATGAACACACTGCCCCCAGGGTAAAGCAGCACTACAGCTTACTACAGCTATAAATATCCTGGTTTTCACATGGCCTGGTTGAAAACGATGTAGGTGTGCTCGGCATTTAACATGGGGAAGTCATGTCAGCTCCCCTTCCTTCCTCCTCCCCATGCTAACAATGCTGTTTGGCAGCTTTTTCATTTGATCTCACCACAGATCTTTGCCAAAACTTGAATCTGCTCCTGACAGATTAACTGCCACCATAAAAGAAACTGGCTTTTTTTTTCCCCTGTGGATTCTGATCGAAAGGATAAGCCTGAACGACAATCTTCTCAAATGGCCTGGTCTTCTCTCAGGCCTGGAGTTGGGAAATGAGGACCAATACAGTTGGAGAGGCTTTAGTTAGTCAGTAACCACACTTTGAATTCAATTATTTGAACAGTACAACAGACTGTGAGACCAGATTCCCAGCTGTTTTTTAACTTATGTTTTTACTTGCACCTGTGCAAAGTGGGCACGAAATACTTCTAATTTGGCAGTTGGGAATTAGACCCCATATTTACATTTGCTTCCTGATTCCTGACTTTATTCATCAGCCAGCATGTGGTACACAAGCTGATGAATTATTGTTTAGCTTGTTTTGAAAACACATCACTTGCAAACATACTTTAAAAAGATCTGCAATAATTAGCTGCATTTTATTTTCTATGCTAACTGCACCTTTTTGTGCCTTTTTATGTATACGTGCGTATACAAGTACATTTATATTCAGTTAAATTTAGTCCCTTATGATTAATTTAGGGTCAAAATCAGGTCTGAGTGAACACAACTGTAAAGGTGGAATTCAATATACTTATACCAGGTCTAAATTCTGCCCTTTGCCTTAAGAGACATTTCAGATTTCCAGCATGCATTTTAATTATTAAATATTTTGCATTCACTAAATATAAGCGAGACTGTAGCTAATTTTACCCTTATGTCTTGACCAAACTATGTTAAATTATCTTGCATTTTCTGTGGATCAAGGGGCATGCATGCTGCTATATTGACGTCCAGGCACCTGACTGCATACCTGAACCATTTGCTGTGTCTGATACTGAAGATCCAGCACAACAAACAGGGTCCAATCCTCCCTGCACCAGGCTTTTTGCCTCTGCCATGGAATATGAGGAAAATTATTCTCTATGGATGATATTTGGATATTCACAGGAAAAGTCTATTTTTCTCTGTTTCTGCATAGAGAAAAATTATTTTTCAAGTAGTTACATAACTGGCTGTTTCCAGTCTCTGTGCTTTACTGTTCATAAGTCTGGTTCAGTATATTTTTTCCCCTCAGTAAAAGAGTTTCTACTCTTTGCCTTCAGGAAATGCTGGAATGCCACTATCTATCTCTGGGATGTGGCAACTTCTTCTGGGGGTTGCCTTTTGTCCCTGAGACAAAAGACTTGCTTCAGGACAAGGCTGAGGAAAGCTGAGGTGTTCCCAAACTTCATGGGAGGGTGGTTGAGCCAGGCAGCAGCTCGATCACCTCTGTGTGCCACCCTGAGGCTGCCACTGTCCCCGGACTCCATCTCAGGCGCAGGGCCGCTGGCAGCACGCCCCATCAGCACTCCTGTGCCCTCCAAAGGAGGGATCAGCTGGGCCCACCCTGCTTCCAGCAGGAGAACTTTCCTCTGTGCAGAGGAAACCTCACAGAGCCCTCAGGCCAGCACTCAGCTAAATGTGCAAGGCTGAGAACCTGGCCTACCAAAACGAGCTTTATATAACCAAATGCACCTCAGGGCTTTACCTGCATTCACACTCATCCTTCCCACAAACATCACCCTCCCCTCACTTCAGGCTCTCGTTTGACACCTCTCCCATGCCCCCTCATCAGCAACATTGAGGCCCCTCAATGTCAGGGATGTGAATTTTCTTGGAAGCCTCACAAACAACAATAGCACTGTATAAATAATAAATAACAGCAACAGTGATTCTATAACAAGTGGCATCAGCTTTAACAACTCATACTGTGAGTGGTGTTGAGAGTCCACTGCAGGATCTTAACATCAGCTCTGATGATGCAGACAATGAAACTAACTTCAGGCTGGGGAAAGATTGACCAGAATCATTCATCTGGGTTAATATCTGTAGGCTGGGGGTCAGAACATCACTGAAACATCAGTCACAGCACTTGGGATACTGCTGCCAAAAAATACAGAACTGTAATAATGCATAGGAGGTAAGAAATGTATGAGGCTATTTACACCCAGGCCTCTTCTCTTGGAATGATATTCCATGCCAAAATTTTTTAAAGTGTCACACCAATATAGGGAAAGCCTTTGCCCACCCTAATTTACAGAAGAATTAGCACTGAAGTTTTAGTTAGATTTTAATCTGGGAATGAAGTGTGTAAATCTGAAATATTATGAATGGGACAATAATCCACCAGAAGTCCACCTTGTTTTCCTGTGATGACTTTTGGTACAGAGGTTGGTGGATACTGTCCCACAGCTGAGCTGGCTGCACTGCTGGCTGGGAGCTCCAAGGCTGTCCCAGTGTGACCTGAGAGCAAAAGCACTGCCATCTGCCACTTTTCTAACCTGACTGGATGGGTCTGGGGGAGAGCATACCAGCAGCTGAGGAGAGGAGAGAGGGCAGATACCCACCCAGCTGTGGAGAGATGGCTGCTGCATCAGAATTTTGGGTAGAGAAAAAGATTTGCACGCAACTGTATAAATTCTTGTCGGATCCTGTTCCAAATGGTGTGTATTTATAGGTATACATTTATTTACATAAGTGTGTCGAGATATACACACATGAAGTTCAATAAAAACTGTGTGCTGTCTCATAGATTACCATAATCTAGAAGGGGAGTGGGGGAAAGCTTTTATCTTCTTCCAAGGTTTTAGCCATTCTCCGAGGTAAAAATCATTCCTAGCCTTGTCTAAAGGGTGACATTATTGCAAAGCTAAGGACATGCTTAAAAATACTTGAAGGGGTTTGCTTGAAATACTTTGAAATGCACTCTGTTTTTTTGTTTTGTTTAAGTTGGGATGGACAATTGACTATTGTGCAAAAGTAGATTGCATCCACAAGTCAGTATCTGTAAAGCAATTTAAAGGTCACTTGAACAAGTCCAATAATAGTGAGCATTAGTGATTCTGCAAAGCAAACAGACATTGCAAGATAAACCAGAGTGTTCTGAAAGTAACTGCTATTCTTTCTTCTCTGTCTTCCTGAACAGCTCCATCCTCATCATATCCGATCACCTTCCAGCAGTATAGTAAAGGATATGGCTACATGTTTGCTTGTAGAACAGTGTACTTGTTCCTTTACTTTCTTCAAAATTGCTATTGTGTGATGATCTTGCCCTGTCTAAAATCAACTAAACCATGGCAATTTAATGCAATTTAATACTTGTACACAGAGGGCTATCAATACAGTAAACCCCAAAACTACTTAATATATTTATTAGCTATTTAAAAATGTGTCTGAATGAACCTGACATTTTTCAAGAGCAAAGTTTTTTGTGGTTTATGGTGTGGGGTTTGTTCCTTTGAACTGAACAACCCCTCACTATATTTCTATGAAAAGGCACTGGAATGATAATATAGCCTTTGCTTTAATCCTTTATAAAATAAATGTTAAAAAGTCTTACTTATAGTCATCCTCTTAAATGCAGTTGGTACTTCTGACAGTGATACCTAGACCGAAAGTTTCTGCAACCATAGTTGCATAAATATATCTCTAATTACTCAGCTTTTATATAGCCTCTGGTTTCCAGAAAGAATAAGAAATGTGACACATGATCAGGACTGCAAGTATTTTTTCAAAGTTGGATTAATTAACATCATCTCGAAACCAGAAAGAACAAAGCTACCAGGTATGTGGAACATTAATCACATCACTAGTAATTAGTGCTAGAATACAGAAATAAAAAGACAAAATGAGGCCACAAGGAATTAGTCTAATCCAACTACAATTTACCAGAAATGCTGTAAGAAGTAAGATTGAAACTAGCCAAATATTTTTAAGTGGATAGAAGGATGGGTAGGGAAAGCCTGTCTGTCTGGGCCAAATCAACAGAATAACAATGCTTGAGAAAAACAACAGTGAGAGGTGGGAAAATTGCAATATGTGTGATCCAACTGTGTTGTGATAACACCAGCACAGAGGTATCAGACGGCAGTGCACAAAGCAGCAATAAACACCCATTAAATACATGGTAAATTTTAACTCATGCAGTCCTTCAGTTATGGGCCTTAGAAATTATGAGATCAGCAACAGAGCAAAGCACTGAACAGGCCCACGGGGACCTGGGACTGCTAATCAGGGACATGGGTGCAAAACAACCAAGTTTGTCCTCAGAAGGGAAAGTTCGAGCACCTGCAGAACAGCATCATTTTGAAGGATCTCCCTCAGATGCAAATCTATTGCCTATTCCACCAACACCAAGGTATCTCACCCACTCAGCATAGGAACAATGAATATGTTGCAGAGTGTCACTCATGGCACCGTCCAACTATACCACAGCAAGCAAACAGCTGGGAGAGAACTGCACTGCACAAAACCAACTCCTGGCTGCAGTTGTCCAAAATGGCAACAAAAATAAACAAAACAGAGATAGGAAAATAACCATCACACATCAAACATCATGGGCATATCTTCTGTCATCTGCTCTTTGCTCCTACCTTTGTCAAACATTCTGCTTGTCACTTTTTCGCTCTTTTTAACCTGACAGGCCTGCTGCTGACAAGTGGTGGAGGCGAGCTTCCTAAAAAAATCTGAACTCTGGCACATCTTGAAGAAAATTATTTTATCCTGGAGAATTAGTTTATACATTCTCAACCATTTTATTTCTCACCATTTCTTATTTTGATATGTGCTTTCCTGTATGGTCAGGCAGGTTCTCAGTTTGAATTACTTATGGCAAGGCAATAGTTATGGACTACAAATACAAAAGAAAGAATTCACTTCGACAGGTGAACTTCTCTGTAGGGCATGCACATCCTGGGTATTCCTACACAGTGATCTTAATCTCAGCAAGTCCAATTATCCCCAAGCATGTGAACTGGGAACAGATTTTTCAAAGTACAAGAGAACCAACCTTTCAGGTTCTCGAATAGTTCACAACCTGCAAATGTATTCCTATGAATGAATGTTATCTCAATGCATATAAATAGATTTCAACTTAAAGAGAGATTGCTAAGCTGACTGTTTGCTCTGCACTGTTTGTTGTACTTCATTAGTCACCTAAACCCCATGCATCTGAGCAGAGTTTACAGCTGCTACTGCCTCGTGCCTTTCCTTGGTAAGTGGTGAGTATTCCCAGCCATTCACAGCGAGCAGACAGGGCTCAGGATGAGCAACTAAGGCTGTTCTAACTAAGCAAGGCTGTTCTCTGTAGGCCAGGGATATGCAAACAGGAATAAAGCCAATTTCTTTCGCTAGTATGAGACCATCTTTTTCCTCCCTGGGGCGTAAAGGTTTAATTTCCAACAAAAGTCTGCCTTTTCATCATTTAGACCGTGAGTCAAGAAAGCCCCGAAGTTTACTGAGCAGTAGTGGAACGATATCCTTAAACATCTGGCTGAATCAGGGCTTCTGTGTCTATATTGTAACACGGCTTTTATCAAAGAAACTAAAAATAAAATCCCCACAAGTAAAAGAGATCTTTTCTTCACTTGTGGCTTATTGGTTTTCAGCAGATAACTGCTTGGTTCCAATATTAATTTAAAAGAAAAAAGGCTAAGATACAATCAGTGTAAAAGCAATTAGCCAAATTATTTAATGGATTAATATAAATTACATTGTTTAATTACAAGATCAAACAAAATAATGCTGGTTTCAATTAGAGCAATTCAAACCAATGGTGAAGGAAGAAAACCAACTGATTTTTTGAATGCTGCCATCCAACTCTCTCTCACAAAGGTTAAATTAACTACATGAAGACATAATAATTTACAGTAATGACAAGTCACTATAACAATACTCTCAAATACATTTTTTTAGCTATTCAGTAGTTTGGATTTTACTACCAAAACTTGCAATAATCATAATAAGGTGCATAGAGGGGTGGGGACCAAAAGAGAGAGGCGGGGAAAGGTGTAATCCCAGATCAGAACCAGATATGGTCTGGTTCCTGCACAATGACAGTCCTCTTTGTGTAGAAGCTTTTATGCCACTTAGCTTTAAAACTCTGCATTACTGTTGGACTTGTAACCAGCCCACCTCACCGACCTTTTCTACTGCACTTCCTCCCCCACACTGCCCTGTCCTCCTCACGGCCCTATTATGCAGCATAAGGGTGCCTATTTTCAGGTATTGTCCACCAAGTCTGATATCTCCATCTCTAACTCCTTGTCTTATCCATCCTTGTGTCTGTTCTGCTCCAGTTTCTGTATCAATTAATGTCCCCTCACCCTCATCTGCTCTTATTGGCACTTACCTCTGTAATTGTGTTACACAGTGTATTTCTTTGCATGAAAAATGCTATGAAGTGAAATATTTTATCAAGACTACTCTTCATGAGGGAAATATCAAATTTTCTGCAGCCTAAACTAGCAAAGTCCAGCAAGAAGATGCATGTCCCCAGCTGATATGCCTCACTGGCATTTCAGGGCACCGTTTCCATGAGGGGTCCAGACAAGAGTTTTGCTGCCAAATACCACCCCAGCTGAGCGAGCTGTTTCTTCTTACCTATATCCACATGCCCTTCCCTGCTGTGGGTCTGCACACCACTTCTCCTGCCTGAATGGAACCATCACCGGCCACACACAACCTGCATGCCAGCCCTGCTTCTCTCCCAGGACACACGGAGCAGCTGCAGCGACGAGAGGGAGCAGGGCACCAGCTGGGGTTCAGGGCTCTTCCCTGCTCCCCCTCTCACCAAGGACTGTCTCTGCCCTCTAAGCAAAAGTACTGCCAGAGCCATCCCAACCTGAGCCACAGGAACCTCATGAGGAGCGTGACTCTGCCTGCATCCAGAACAAGGGATTCTGCCTTCAGGCTGTGCAGCAAGAAGCACCTGACTGTTTGATTAGTGTTTCGTGTGCTGCTTTGAAGCGCTCTGCAGAGCCCGGGCCCTTGGCCCAGCACAGCTTGCTTCCTACCCTTTCAACATCACAGCACTGGTTGTTCCATCACAACCTGTCCTCCCACCCATTAACTAGGGATGCAGAAGAAATCCCGGTACAACCCAGGCTAAAAATGAACGTGCCCATCATAAGAAGAAACTTAAATCATTACCTGCCTAATGCATTTGTAGCAAAGAACAATTGTAGGACATGAAGTATCACATATACATAACGAACAGCATGACCTTCACTGTGGTCCTGCTTGCTGAAATTAAGGATATCATCTCAGAAATCTCACATCTTCTGCCCCAAGAAACTTCCAAAACAAGGGACAAAATGAAACGTGGGGAGAGGAAGAAGAATAGCAAAGAGCTGCTGTGACCAAGCTGATGGAGGCCACCAGAGCTGGGCCCAGGGCACTGACAGCCAGCACCCAACTGCTTGGCACCGACATCGCAATGCACACAGGCTTAACGAGTTGGATTTCCCTCTACAGATAACAGCAACCCAGATAAAAAATGGAACTAACTCTCTATTGAGGATTTTCATTCACCAAGATGTAACAAAATGCCAAAGACCACGTGTTTTCAACACTGCTTTCCAATACGTTCCAAGAAATATCTTCTTTTAAAGCCACCATCTGTATGAAGACAGCAGATTGATGGCGGTGCTGCTTTGGCAAGGGCTGGCACTGCAGTTCAGGTGAGCACTGAATTCACTCTTCATTTTAAAGGCATTTATGATTTTTTAATGGGTCTTGGGGCCTATTGGCGTGGTTCATCAGAACTCTGTTTCATACAGGAAGCTTTAGGCTTCATGGGCTGCATGTGAAATGAATACAAAAGGTGGTTAAAACGTAAATGAATCATTTGGCTCCAGGAGTCAGTGGAGATATTTCTCCAGCCAGCTTGTCACTTGAAAACTTCATATTAAGCTTGTTAAGCTTGTGTAAAGTACAATCAATTAAATATATTTAAAACAAACAGCTCTCAAATCTAAATAATAATTTCCCCTTTATCCAGTGTTCATTATTTGGGCTTCTGTTTGGGGGGGAGCCGAGGTGCTGGATGGAAGTGGGGTGGTATGTGTGTGCAAGAGGGAAATCAGGAACAGAGCAAATAAAACATTTCCAGCCAGACTAAGCCAACAGGAATTATGCTAACTTACTCCCATGAACCTGTATGTTGTGTTGCTTTTGCTCCACTGTTTGTATCCACAACAATGCGAGGATGTTGCTCTACAGAAACCCCTGCACAGCCAGGACCAGGGGAATGCTGCTGGTTTCAGCTCCCGAGCTCTGCAGGCGAAAAAAAACCTCAAGCTTGAGCTCGTTGCAGCTCTAATTAAAAATAAAAGTACGGATGACTCATTTCACTGCTCATTGTTAATGGTTAAGCTACTGGAAGAAGCCCTACTGGAGCTCCTCCGGACCCAACAGACCCATGTGCTGCTCTAGCAGGGAGCGCATTTTGTTGAGAGCTGGAGTTCTGGTCACAGGTTAACAAGGACCATTGAGGGCCCTACAGCCAGAAAAATTATTTGCAATATATCAAAACAGAGATCTACGCTGGGGGAGGCAAGGGGGAAATAAACACACACATACAGTGTAATTACAGTAATTTCTTCTTGCATGGGACGATATTTTCACCCGCTTCTTCCAGCCCAGAGGTGAAGGATGGTTTCCACTGCAGTGAAAATTGAAAACAGCAGAAGCGGGGCTGCATAGATGTCTATTTTTGTGCCATGCTCAACTCAAAACGAGCAGGACTTACTGGATCTGATACTCATGTTCACTGTAACCCCTTTGTCTTTGCTGTTAAACTCAGAGAAAATGATATTTAATACAGGTATGTTCCAAATATTTCACCACTATATATCACTGTGGATCCTGGTTTTGTTGGCGCTCCTTATTTCAGCTTCCTATCAAAGCTGAAAAAGTTATACCATTATCAAATTTGTAAAATCATGGTTTTCTATCACATCTGCAGTGCAGTTACCTAAGCCAACAGCAAGAGAGCTTGTTCCACATATCAGAAACAGCACAGCAGCATAAGTACAGACCTCCACACATACTCTACTTTAAATTCACCCTCTCCAGTAACTCAGGAACAGCTCTCAGGAAAGGCAGCTCTACAGCAGACAGTCAAGCCAGCTCATCCACCCTTAGCTTCATTGTCTCTGGGCTGCACTGCACCATGGACAGTGCAGACTTTCTTCATCACACCCAGATACAACCTCATCTCATCTAGAATGCACATAACTGCACCAGGGAACACTTGGAGCACACAGTTTAAGGTTTCTTTCTGTCATAATGACATTGATAAATGACTTTACTGTAAATAAAGTTTCCTTCATGTATCTGCTTTCCTTAGGTATTCATTCACCTGGAATGACTTGTGTTTTATACATCAGGAATTCTTTATTTTAAAAAATGCCAAGAACAATAATTCACTACCTGACATTTCATCATTCATATCATACTTCAATGTTATGATCTGCTAGAAGCAAATGCATTAGTCCAGTCATACTTTATATTCTACTTCTCCTAAAGGTTTTAAAGATATTTTGGTAACACTGTCCCTTCACAGATGGTACTGCTTGAGAGAGAAAACATTTCCAACATGATCAAGAGTTACAGAGTGGGCTATCTATAGCAGAACCTATTGTACTAACAAGACAAGATTTGTTTTAAGTTCAATGGAGAAAAGACACCTTTGAATTTGAGAAGTTAAAGGGTGTTGCATTACCTAGGCACAATAGGGTAAGTTAATGATGAAGTTTCAGTTTTAACTTGGAAACTGCTGGGTTTTGTAGGCTTCAGCCTGTCACTAATAGGTATATTTTAACGAGATACATGGGGATTTAGGGGAACAACTCCCATTATTGTTAATGGGATTCACACAGCTAAATCCCTGTGCTGGAAATGTTTCTTGTAATATGTCTTTAATATAGCCTCTGTGTGTGTGCACACACATGTATGTGCGTGTCTAGCTAATGGTTAAATGTATAAATAGGAACATTAGACTTCCAAGTGTTACTGTTTCATTCCATGGTGTATAACTAAAGTGGAAGCAAAATACAAGTCCTGAAAGTGTGATTTTTGACAGCAGTGGGTAAACCTGCTCTGAATGTTTGTCAGGAGCAGGGACATCACATCAGTCACACACCTGTGGGCTCACAGGAGTGAGGTCTGCATCCCTCCTGCACTTTGCTGTGTATTAAGGCAGGGGGACTGTTGTACAGTCACTCTTCGACTTCCAGCCAGATCCCAGGCAGAGGAAGGCTATTGAAAATCTAGTCAGTGATACCTGGGAGCAGTGTGCATTGAACTGGAGAGGAAATCTGTGAAATGGCTGTGTCCTCCTGATCTGCCGCTGAGCAGCTGAGGGCTCCTTGGGTAGCGACTGGCGTGGAACCTGGATTGCTCCTGGGAGAAAGCTGGGACTGCTCCCTGGAGAGCTGGTTTACCTGCACATGGCTACTACAGCAGCAGCAAATGAATTGCAACAGCTCTGTAAAGAGTTTTCTGAATAAAAGAGAGTTTAATTTTAGAAACATGAAGTACTCTCACATTATTACCCACCAGGTGGTAGGCGATACGTGCAGGAAGAAGTCAACCTAAAAGAGATGCCACAAGAAAAGGAGCATGATTATCTGAGGGGCCAAGCAGCACCTTGAAACAGAGCAAACACACTGCATCAAAAGGAGTGGCCACCAGGATGCTGGATTTTCAGAAGTATACCTGAGGGCACAGCAGAACTGAGACTTGAATCGGTACAGAGAGCTGAACATTGAGGGATGAAAAGAAAAACAGAAAGTTAAAACTTTTTTTTTCCTTACCATTTAATCAGTGAAAAAGAATTAGGAGCAAGTCAAACCCAGGTGTCAAAAATAACATCTAAAACGCTGGAACATCAGATAGAGGTATTTGATGAGAAGCATCAACCAAAACAGAATGAAACTATGCAGAGGGGATAGGGCTTATGGGTGGGGAAAAATGAGAGCAGAAATTTTATAGTCATAGCTGAAAGCAGTGGCGTGGACATGTAAAGATTCACAGGAAAAAGAAGTGTTATCCAGTGGAAACATGCCTCCACAAAAAAAGGAGAGCTGAACAAGCCCTCAGATATGAAAGCAGTGACAAGTACTAGAGCACGAGGAGGATGTACTTTCTAGAAGAGATAAGAGCCAATAAATAAAGGTTTCATAACATGGAAGGTGAAAGAAAGACAATGTCTGCCCCTAGTGAAGGTGGAAAACAGAACTCTGTGTCCCAGTGACAGAGACATCCAAGAAAGAATATGCAAATGAACCTGCACTGATTATGGTTACAGAGATTTCCAGTGATAGTTAAGACATCTACTGAGGCTTGGAGCCCATTTAAAAAAAAAAAAAAAAAAAGCCAACAGGTATGTGATAGGATTAAAAGGCTATTGCCCATGCTGCTGGCCTATTTTTGACTATTACGTGATGAGTGGCCAGCTTGCTTTCATCTGGATGAGACAAGTGGTAATTTAATTCCTGAAGCACTGATAGGCATCAGTATTAAGACTAAACAATGGGGTCACGGAAGAATATTCACCCACATACAGAGGAGTCAAAGAAATAAACAGTATTTCTGGTTTAGAGTGACTTCTGTCCCACCTGTGAACATGGGACTATCAAACAATGACCAGGCTGAAAGACATGAAAGACATTTGGTCATTTTTAGAGAGATCCATCTCTCAGGCACTCTGAACGTCTCTCTGAAGCAGGTACCCTCTTGTTACCTCCAGAGAATTTAAAATGTAAATTGAATCTAGACTAAGAGAAGGTTTTTATCACTATTTATGGAGCAACTAGCACTGGCATCAGTCTGAGAGATGCTTCTGATGGTTGATGTAGTATGAACAAGTGAAAAAGAAAATGTTTTAAAATAAACCAGGTACCTAGTGCTCTAAAAGTTTGCCATTATCCCTCCAACTTGTCTGTCTTCTAATGCTGAAAGTGAGAAAAGGATATTCATTGTGGCTGTAAACCCAGCAGAGCAGGACTCAAGCCTAGACCTGCCATAACACCTGTGTAAGTGACCCACCTTCTGGGATAAAATATTCCCACTTCGCCACTGGCGCTCTCCTATTCTGCATAGCTTATTAAATACGAACTGAGTAAGGAAAGCAGTTACTCTACAGCCTGATGGTTGGGGCAGTGGCACAGAAAGAGACACGTTAAATTCCTGACTCAAACACAGCCATTTAACCTGCAGCTCCTGGGCTGGCTGGGTGTGCTGGCCAGAGCCTGTCCTGTGGCAGCAGCAACTGCCACAGGGCCTTGATGAAAAAACCTGCCAATGACCCCAGCGATTACTGCAACGGCAAGTGTTCTCCAGCAGCCTGAAGTTATTTTGGTAATGCATGCACTTAATATAAAGATCTACAAAATGGATTCAGACCTGTCTAAAACAATCACCAAAGTGAAGGTACTTTGACCCTTCAAAGTAAAAAAGATTCCCTCTTATTTTACTTTGCTGGTTCCTTCTGCGAACTTCAATTTTGATTTGAATGCCATATTCATTTTGATAACAGATCACTCTTCTACTTCCATATCTCACTGCCAAATGGGACTCACCTGTTATCTCTGATTGCAGGCAATTCGAACTTAAAGCAAGCCTGTCTATCACCTACTGTTTTAACAGCTGATTAATTAGGGCTACAGGGATCCTGTGGAGAGCTTTATCTGAAGAGCGGCTCAACCATTAGTAGAAGAAACTTCCTTGTACACTCCTAGCTCAGATAACAAAGTCAGATAATAGTTCACAATCCTCCTCCAGCTAATACAAATAGAGGCACTCCCTCTTATCCTAACACATGAGTCAAACCAATCCCCATGATATAGTACTATAGCTCTGAATTCTCCAATGTTTCTGAAAATGAATATCAGACAACATGACATATTGTTAACAAAAGTGTTACTAACAAGGATAAATTGCCTCTCTTCCTTTCCCCTTCTGTCTTTTTATTCTCTCTCTCTTTTTTTTTTTTTTTTTTAATTAAATTTTAAAGTAGCCAAATCCTAAAA